>JANZLQ010000060.1:18129428-18172509 GCA_026212715.1 Elanus axillaris
GGGGGTCTGGGCGGGCTGGGGCTGGGTGCGGGGCCGGCGTGAGGGAGTCCCTTCTCCGCCCGCGTCCGAGGGGCTCGCCCCGGCGGCGGCGGGGCCGTGGGGAGCAGCCTGGGCCGCTGCCTGCAGAGCCGAGGGGGAAGCGAAGGCCGCTGGCCAGACGGCTAAGGCTTTCTGGCTGGCCTGGGTCCTGCTTCTCTTGCGGTGGTCCCACCAAAGCCCTGAGGCTCTTTGAGAAAAATGGTAATTTCAGTGCACTGACAGAAAGGTGCGAGCCGCTGTCGTCCTCGGTTTGCTTGTATGGGCAGATGCTTTCAAGTCAGCCTGCTGTGGCCGTTGGTGTATTCTGCAGAGACAGGTACGCTCCAGAAACAGAATGAGGTTTTGAGAGAGGATAAATGAAACTGTTGGCTCCAGATGAAGCCGTTCCGGCGTTCCCCTCCCAGTTCTCCAGAAGCAAAGAAAAGGCCACAAGTGCGGCAGCAAGGGAGTAGCTAGTAAAAGGAGAATTCACAGCGAGTGGAGATGAAGTCTGCAAGATGTTGTGTGGGTTATTTGTCTAGTGTCAGATTTGTGAATGGGAATGTTTATGATCAACAAGTGGCAGCGTGTTGTTCCAGCAGATGTGGGGGTATCAGGTGGTCAGCTCCTCAGGAACTAGACGTTTACAAGCTCCAGACCTGCTCTTCTGGAAAACACATTTGCTGTCAAACCAGATCTCTGTTTAAATACTTGTGTTAGTTATTTCTCGATGATGTGTATTTGCATTTCAACCACTTTGAAAGGTATTAAACCGTAAAAGAAGAGCTTTATCTCCTTCCAGATGGAAGTATGGCCTGGAGTTAGCTGAAGCCAAGAGTGATACATTTGGTAAAAGTGATGTTATTTCACAGTAAGTCAGGAAACATATGGGAAAGCTACAACTGATATAAGACTGATTGCTTTACAGCATGTCTTGTCCAAGTTGATGTTGGATGATGGTTGGTGGCATCTTTTTTCTACCAATTGCCTCTTTTGCATTGGGAGGAAGGGGAAAGAAGAGATTTTCAAACATCTTGATGGAAGTAATCATTGACAAGGGATTCTAATTTAAGAGGACAAAGAAATCCTATCTGCTCTGAATAGCTAGGAAGGAGGAACAGGAAACAGTAAAAATTAGAATCGGTTCTGAAAGACTGAATTAATTATGACTCTTTTTGTCTCTCAGAAGCGTAGCTTTCATACCTGGACTTTTAACTTTTCTGCTCTGAGCACTTTCTTTAAGGAGTTTCATGGGCACATGAAGCCTGAAAGAAGCAACTTCTGCAAGCCCAAGCTAAACTTCATTTGGTGTTTTGGGAGGGACTCGCAGTGAAGCAGGACTGTTGTCATGTCAAGTGCCTGAAACTGGCTGATGTATTATCTAAGACACAGTTATTAGAAGATAATAGGTGACACTTTGGGGGTTTTTATTTGATATGACTATAGGTGAACTTTTATCTAGAAGGAAGTCACCCTTCAAATAAAATTGTGTAAAAACAAACAAACAAAACCAAAAAAAACCCAACCAATCAACACAACAAACCCCCCCGTGCCTTCATTTGGCAAAGTGTTCAAACGTATCTCTGGGTGATATACACTCCTACTAGAGTTTTAAGGAATTTCTTTCAAAATGCTAAGTGGTGAGATACCATCTTTTTGTCCTTCTGAATACACCAGTTGGTCAAAATTTTAGGTTTAGTGTTGTTTCTTGCTAGCAACAATGTCCAGAAAATTTTTTAGAGGAAAATGAAAGGAAGGGATAATATTCTGTCTTTGAATTTATTTGGAAGCTGCTAATAATATAATAGAGACCTTCACCCCGTCCCCCCTACACCGCCCCCAGCAGCAGGCAGTTATTGTGCGTGCAAGAGCTGACCAAAAGTGTCCTGTAGAGATCGTATGGAAAGAGTGCACTAAATGTATTCAGCAGCTGTGTCTTGAAGCAAAAAAAAAAAAAAAAAAAGTAGGTAAAAGCTCGTAAATGTTCTTGCCCAGAGCAAAGTTTATTAAAAGACAGAATATTGATAGGACCTGAAAACAAAGAACTGTATTAACTCAAACCATACCTGGCACTTTTATCTACCTAGCTGGTTAAATCAGGTTTTGAAGACTTGTTTGATCATCCTCTGCAGCTGCTACTGTCACATAACTCTGTCTGGGCAGGGCTTACACCACTCATGATCACTGGTCAGGAGAACATGACAAGTAACTTTTCTCACTGTTGGGATTTTTACTTCTTTTTATTTTAGCTGTTACTGGTAAAATGGCTGCTAGTGAGGATTACAGTCCAGCACAGCTATCAGCCCAGTTATTATATTTGAAATTTTTGGCTGCCCATTGGTATAGAGACATTTTTAGGAGCTTGGATTTGGCCTAGGTCATAAACTAATTTTGAGAAAATGATGCAATGTAAAACTGTTTTCTTATTTTTTAGAATGAAACAACAAAGGAGGGGTAAGGGGCGGCAGGGAGAGTCTGTTGGACAAGCAAGTCCCAACATTCAGGTGTGCCTTATTCCCCCTTTTTCACCCGTTATTGTACTTGTAATGCTTTCCTTTGTGGTTGTTCATGTATTTAAGCTATTGGGGATATCAGTCCTACCCTATCAATCAACATCACTCTGCTGAAAGATCTACCTAGCCAATTGATCAGTGGAGCACGTGCACTTTCTAAACATGTTTTATTGTAAATACATGTTTTCTTTTTTAAATACCAAATTGAGTAAATCACTGCAAGAAGTCAAAGGTACTGTGTAGTAGTTTAAGGTCTGTCCTCACATGACACACCAGATTTATTCTGTCTGCTGCTCACACCACTGTAGGTGTAGAGTTATATACTTACCTGGTCCTGGCCAGTATCTGAATGCTTTGCTCTGAACTGGTCCAACTTCTTTCGGGACAGGATTTGTAATCTTCATATTACTCCAGAGAGGAACAGTTTTTTTCAGCAGCAGCTGAATAAATGGGATGTAACTTCATTCACGCCTGTGTTTGTGTCATTAAGGGCAACTTTAGATCTTTCTCAGTTCGTGAAAGAGACTGTGTATCTTAAAATTAGGTTGGAGTTGTTGCTCTGGTTCTTCAATGCTCAAGACACTCACCTGTTTTGTGGCTGTGTTCATACTCTTGTATGCCCCCCACCCCCTCCGCCACGAGGATTAATGGACAGCAGCGCTGGAGCAGATGGATATAAATTGGCCTTTCTCTTAAAAAGCTATTCTCTCTCTCTCTCTCTCTCTCTCTCTCTTTTGGAGCTGCCTGACATGTAGTAGGAAGCAATCAGATCCCCTCTCAGCTTTTGGTTTGTTCAACTGAAGCCAAGTTCTTCCCATCCTCTGTAAAATAGGTCATTCTTCATAGCTTTTATCATCGTCATTCTTCATAGCTTTTATCATCATATATACCATATATAATTCATATTTCTTCACCATGGATGTTAAGAACTGTACACAATGCAACCTGATACAGCAGCAGTAAAACTTGCCTGGAATTTGAACTGAAACACCTGAGGGTCCTACTTACTTAATAATGGTGCTATTGGTTCACAGTGATCCTGTGACAGCTAATAACAGCCAGCTCGCTCTTTCTGTCAGCTCAGCTACTGAGGCCTTGGCTTACTGTAGAAGTTCTTGTTATTCATCTTCAATCTTCTTTGCTAAATGCCATCCTACTGGTGTCAGCAATGTCATGGCCACATAAAATTGGTTACTTCTGTCCTGCCTGGGCACCCTGGACAGCTCAGTCTGCCACTTGTTACTGTTAGCACCAGTGCTGTAAGCTGCTAGCTCTCAGAGGACAGAGTTCTTTGCTAGAAATGCAGAGACCGCTTTTGCCACTGACCTGCACAGTCTACCTTCTCTTGCCTTTCTTCTTCAGTCATGTATTTAGGCTACAGGTTCTTCAAGGCTGGGTATTTTTTTGCACACTGAGCAGACAGTATAAGCACAGCAGGCCTCTAGGTACTCCTTGTGAAATCCTGCATGAATATCATATAGGGACAGATCAGAAGCATCCTGTGCCTCCAGCCTGCATTACTTCTCCCACAATGTCCATGAGGGTCCATGTGACATTCTCCCAGAAAGGATCTGCCTGCCTGAAAGGATCTCCTCTTTCTAAATTTCTTTTGCACAAAATGCTGAACTGCTGACAGCAATAGCTGAGCTGATGGCTCATGGTTCTTCATGGGTCAGAGGGACTAACCTGGCAAAACTGGTTTTCATCCCAGATTTTGGGATCCAGGTGGGCTGTCAATGATCTAGTTGACTTTTCCACTGCCAAAGGTAGGCTTTAACTTGATGCTTGTTGTGGAAGTCAGAACAAGTGAAAGACCTTGTCCAGGGCAGTATCTATAAAGTCCAGCTATGTTCATTTTTATTTGGAGTTTTATGGAACATTTGCCAGTTTTAAGACAAGTTTGTACTGAAATCTTGTAAGATTTTGTATACTTTGTAAAGACACTTTCATTTGATTCTGAAGTGAATTATTAAATAAAACGCTACTGAATGAGTTTGTCTGCCTGTGAAAATGAGAACCTTTTGGAAAGTAATGAGATCCTGCTTCCTCCAAGCTTTAGGCATTTTAACTTTCCAGGGGAGTCATAGCACTATCCAGCTGCGTTCAAGGGAATTTCTGGGATGTAAACAGAATATACATTTACTATCCAGGTGAATTCAAGGGCACTTTCTAGCATGCAAGCAGAACATTATATGCAAAGCACTGCTGTAAGGTGATAAAGCAATGCCTTTATTGTGCATCGGACTAAAAAATGCCAAAGTTCCTTTTCCATTTCCCCCTCCCCCCCACCATGGGGATGTTTCTCGCTGTGTATTGTCCCCCCTCCATATCCCAAATCGCTGACTACGGAGCTCTCGCAGATAAGGTATTTTCTGTGTGAGTAACACCAGTTTGGACTGTTTGAAGAAAGTGCATTTTAAATCATGGCCTGGAAAAAGCAGTGGGGACAGAGGATTTTGGATCAAGAAGAGAATTTCATAAAGGGGACAGGCATGTGGTGATGGAGAACTTAAGTTTAAAAGCAAGCAGTGTGAGAAGAGAACTGCAGTCACAGCACCTGGTGCAGCATAGAGTAGGTCTAAAAGACTTACATGGTTGTAGATTTCCATCAGATTTATCATTTTGGCTACTAATGTTGCAGGTTTTCCAACTCTTGCAGCTGTTGATCTGCACAGTGACTTTGAACCCTTTGGGCTTATTGGTAGATTAAATTAACATTAATTTGTATGGTATGGGAGTCCTGTGCAACAAGAATGCACAGAACTGCACTTAATCCATTTGCACACATGCAGGGGCTATGAACCTGAAAGTCAGTAGTTTTTATGGGGCTGACTGATGTTCAGAAAGCTGCTTTTCTGTAGAATCAGTATTTAATCATCCGAAGCAATAGCGCTGTCAAGTATGGCATCATATGTTTGATCCAAATTCTACATGTGATACAAGCTACAGCAGGCCCATTGACTTCACCGATACTAAAAATGACTCATTCTAGCAGGGGACCTGGCTGTATTCTTTGCCATGTTTCTCATTAGAAAGGATTTATGTTGCACAGTTAATTTATTGCAGGTGGAACGTTCCCATCTCCCTTGTTTCTACAACCAATGCAACTTTGCATTCCTGTCTAGGAACACTGCCCTAGGTTTGGTGAAATGAAAATGCCTGATGATGGGATAAAATGTAAGGGAAATGTACAAAGGAGTATAAGGAGCAATGGATTAAAGTACGTTTGCTTGCTGGAGCTAGTGTTTGTCCTTCCTTACACAGCTCGAGAGCTCGTGGGCAGCTGGTGGCTGTGAGCCAGCCTGGGGTGTGTCGCTATGGTTCTAGGTTGGATTGCTGTTATGGCTGGAAAAAGAACAACAAGGGCCACTGCGAAGG
This sequence comes from Elanus axillaris, assembly GCA_026212715.1. NCBI lineage: Eukaryota > Metazoa > Chordata > Aves > Accipitriformes > Accipitridae > Elanus > Elanus axillaris. Next base: position 18,135,338 of record JANZLQ010000060.1, read on the forward strand.
TAACATTAACACTTTATGCTTGTTTCCTCTCCACGGCGGTGTACTTGGTACTAATAAAGGAATTTTGTATATCTGCCAAAAGTTACAGAAAGGAACCTTCTGAGGAGTGAAATCTCTTAACTCTTTGAGAGAGTGAATAAAACATCTTTGAGAGACCACCTCCTCAAAAAAGCAGAGCTTTGGGTAAATAACACCAAACCACAAAATACATATTCTAAAATTTGTAGGTCCAGAAGGGACCATCCGTTCTAACCTCCTGCACAGCCCTGGTCAGTGCCTATACTGTTACAGCTGTCAAGTAAGTGCCAAAAATGCAGTGTTTTCTAATGTTACATATGGACCCCTAAAATGGTTTTCTAGCAGTTGTTATCCTTTACCTTCAGAGTACACAGCCTCTGAGAACCAGGAGGTTTTAACTTTCTAAAAATACAAATAAGTGCACCTGGCTTGAGCTTGGGTAGCCGGCCAGCATTCTGGTCTGTGGATCATTGGCTTAATGAAGACTCTTAAGACATTTCTAATTTGTAAAAGGTCTACAGATCCCAAGGAGAAGGTGATGTGGAATCTCTCTTTAGTTGTACTTGGACAAAACACAACTAAATCGTAAAATACGTTTTAGGAATCTTTCAGATGTTGCACCTGTTGTCCAAGAGAGTTTGGCATTGTATATGTGGTGAATTTGATTAGAGGCTTAGGGTTATTCGTTGCTGAAAATCAACATGCTGGTATCTAAAAGGGTAAGATGCCAAAATATCTCTGCTCTCTGTATATATAGCATGTCAGTTTAAAAAAAGGAAAAAGTGATGAATACCGTTATTAATATTTCTGCATTGCTTAATAGCACCTTGCAAATGAACACCTGGAGGGACAACTGGCAAATGTACCTTTGATCAGCCAGTGGAGTAGTTTGTCTTCTTTTAAAGCAAGAGGTTGCTTTCATACTAAAACACAGTTTTCATAAACGTTTAAGATTCTGCTTTGGCACATTACTTTAAGCCAACTATGATGTAATTCTGCACTGTAAATCCAGATACAGCGGTGTTCTCTGCTTCAGTGCTAACACTCAGCTGGTCTTGCAGTACGCCATGTTGCATTCGGGATAGAGGTAGTGTAGAAAAATACCATATTCTGCAGAGTTAGAGGATCAGCATTTCTGAATGGATCTTTAAATGTAGGGAAGATACTTGAATTCCAAGGTATGAATTTTAATTATGAATTTTACTATATAGTAACTAACACCGTGACTTTCCCATTTCCTACAGTGTGCCTAGCAGCTTAATTACACAAGGTAGCGAGACACCCATTCTAGTGCATACTCTTCCACTGTTTTTTTCCAGAGCTAGTAGTGATTTAAATGCATATTTGTGTTGCTTTTTCCTGAATAACCCTCATGTTGACGATCACATTGACTTTAGGAGCCTTAAACTTTATAAAAGTCAGCATTTAATTTCTGACTAATGACCCAAAGGGCTGAGAGTTAGAAAATTTTTGCTTTTTAATGCATCCAGGCTAAGCATAGCTGTCTCACATAATTGTAAACCTGATGCAATTATACTTATTGGGATGTGTGGTAAGGATAGTTGCCTGATCATTTAGTAGATGTGCTCTGGCTGTTCCATCGTGGGATGGACACATTCCTCAGCTGTAACTGAGGAGATCCAAGACTGGAAAACTGCTGTAGGGTAATAATGTGTCTCCTCTGGCTGCAGAAGAGTGCTGCTACCTCTTTCCAACTCCAGATGCCAAGCGTACCAAGTCAAGCTGCTGGCTAGCTGCTTCTCACACAGGCTACTTAAAAAAAGGAAAAAGGCAAGAGTACAAAACTAAATGTGAATCATAAGCATGGCAGAAAAAGCATAAGGGAGAGAGCTAAAAGGAGTCCCTTCTTTTCCAGGTCTTTACAAATCTGGAAAAGCATGCACTCATGTAATCTGTGCTAGTGTCACTTTTCTCAAGCAGAAATCAAGTGCTGATCAGTGGCTACCATGCCCAAACTAGAGGGAAAAGTATGGAGGACGTTGAACTTGTGCAGTAAGTTTTTAGGCAACTAAGTAGGGCAAAAGTTCTCAAATAGAGTATTTCTAACTTTTTCTTTTTCTCTCTCCTTTCTCTGCCTGACTCCGCCAGCTATCTGTGGACATGGCTGCAAGTATGGCGAGTGCATGGGACCAAACAAATGCAAATGTTTCCCTGGATTTACAGGGAAAACCTGTAATCAAGGTTTGTGTACATGGGTATATTACTCCAGAAAGCAGGCTGTTCGTGTTCTGTCTCCTTATCTCGTACTATGTGTCATCTTGCAAATAGTAAACCGAGGTATTTTCTTGTTTACATAGAAGACCTTAGAGTTGAAGGCTCTTGCATCTCCAGCATCCCAGGCAAGCTCGAAGTCTCCTTCAGCACACAGAATTTTGAACCTATATCATGTATCTCCTGTGGGCTGATGACTAGGGCAAACTGTCGTATTTGTAGTCAGAGGATTAAGGCATGGAGAGATAATATAGGAAATTACTAGAAGAGACAGGAGTCAGATCCAGAACCCATGTTATTTTCCTAACTAGCAACCCATGTTAATTCCTTAACTAACCTTTTCATCAGAAAGACACGTAACTATATGCTAGACATGTAATTTCTCAAGGTGCCTGGGCCAATGCCATCTGTTTGCATATGCTGATTGGTATTTCTGAGAACCAGAATTGGGGGTCTTTAGGATTGCATATTCAGAAACTTTGAATGCACCACTTTCCCTTCATAAACTTGCAATTAGACATGGAAATATTTCAGCTAATGCATTGGTGAGAACTCAGCTTTTTTTCCCTGTTCTGATCTATGAGACCCTTGTGTTGGATCAGATGAAAGGAGCAGGTCACTGCGTGGCGAGAGGCCATCCTACTGCAGTGCAGATGAGTGAACTGCAGGTGCTGTGAGGGAAGCATGACATAAAGGCCACACAAATGGACAGGTCTATCCTTGCTACCTTCCTAAGCACTTGGAGCCTTTGCTTGGAAACATAGCATTGACGTACTAAACAGACATTTTTCAGAGTCAAACCAACCCATTTATTACACAATATCTTTCAGACAGTGTACTATAAAGCTATACTGTTAAGTATTTTGGAAAACTCCCGTATTCTACACTTTTGGTGTTGCTCACAGGGAAAGAAGTCAATTCCTCAGTAGCACTAAGAGAGGAAAGTGAAACAATAGCCCTGGTTGTGTGTAATAGATACATAGGTATCTCTTATGATTTCAGCCTCTAAACCCAGAAATTTAACCTTAAAAATGATTTCACAGCTTAAATGTTACCAAAAGGCAACAGAGGAGCCCCCAGCTTCTAGGTGTTTTCTGTGCAGTAACTCCAGATGCATTTGATAAATGCTCTGTAGGCAAGCACGTCAGTTCTGCGCACTTGCAGTAGATTCAGAGTCTTGGGCTTGGTGGAAGCACCGCACAGTCCTACGCGTGCAAATTGCCTCTTAGCTCCCTGGGCTGTTCTACCTTCTGAAGCATGGCCAGGAATTTTTTAGTAAAGTGGTGGCTGGCACAGGCCAGAAATGTCCCAGAGCTATTTCAATAGTATAGCCATATAAGTGGCCACGTTCCAGTAGCGAGGAATGCTCAGAGCCATTTTTAATTTACTGGCAGATGTAGCCTTGCTCTGTCCTTACAGCAGAATGCCCTGCTGAGCAAGCTCAACATGAACTAACTGAAGTAACAGAGATAAGGGGACTGGATTAGTCTGCCACCAAGTCTGAGCTAAATTAGCCTTATCTCTATAGGTTCTCTTTTAGAGCTGTATATGCTATCTGTGCATTACTGTGCATTGTGCAAGGTAGGTGCAGCTAAGCACTTTTGAAAATGTATGGTCTAAGTGCAATAACTTTTGTTCCCTAGTTTGCTCTTTAGTTTCTTTCAGAGAGTCTTGGTTATTTAGTGGAGCCACAGTAGCACAAAAATGCAGTGTGATTTGCAAGCTGATAGGTTGTCCTTTTTCAAACAGACTCTGTGTTTAAATAATAGAATACAACCCTCTTTTTCTTTGCTGGAGTGAGCTGTAACAAACACTTCTGCACATGTATAACTCCCACAAAGTTTATGCTTTTTTTGTGGTCTGTGCAGGGCGCAGAGACATGAGAACAGATGCTTCTGTCATTAGAAGTGGAACTGCACAAGCTCAGTGCTTGCTTGGAGAGTTGCATCTTTATTGAAATTATATTATTGGTCACATGTACTGTTAAACACATGTTGAACAGGCTGCACGTGCTGGTGCATTCTGTTAATGAGTTCTGTCTGTTTACTCATCAGGTTTCAAAATACAAGCGGTAGAGGTGTCAGTTCACAGAAGTCACAAGCACAGATGTTGTCCCTTTGTCATAGGACCAGTATTGTTGTCAGCACTGCTTTGTCTACGCCACACAAATTAAATTTTTTAGGATTCTAGTTTTCTCCCTGTGAAGGATAGCTATTGGGAACTGGAAATTAATTTAGTTTCTGCAAAGCCTTTTAAATCCTGGATTTTGAGAAGGATTTAGGGTGCTTTTATTCTCAGGATTTTGAGATTTTTGAGATTTGTCCTTTTATTCTTAAAGTCACATAATTCTTATACTGTATTTAATTTCTGCTGCTGATAACATTGGTACCAATATGTAGCTCAGAAAAAAAAACCATAAATCTTTGTTTCACTTTATCTCAAGCCTATTTGCTGTTCTTGGTCTCATGTTTTTGCCTTTCTAGTACAGAGGTCAGCTGAAGGGCTAGAATCTCCAGCTAGAGTCAGAGAAATCCAGAATAGTAACTCCCAGAAGAGAGACTAACTGCAATTCTGACCCCTTCCACCTCTTCCTCACAAGCTGCCAGATGTAGCCAGAGTTTGCATTAGTTCTTCAGGTGTAGAAGTCTGCCTATGTTAGTTTTGCTAGCAGTCTTTCAGCCAGATGGCCTGCTAAACTCTCATCTTGCAAGGGGCTGGCTCATTTTCAATCCAGGCGATTTTACTGCGGAGAATTCAAGGCATTAGCCAATATTATCCACCTATATGTATGGATATATGTATACAAACCCAGCACTCACTTCATTCCAATGATTTCTGCAGATCTGAATGAATGTGGACTGAAACCACGTCCCTGTGAACACAGATGTATGAATACACATGGCAGCTACAAGTGCTATTGTCTCAACGGGTACATGCTTATGCCAGATGGCACGTGTGCAAGTAAGTAATAGAGCTGATAGGACAGGCACACCAAAATCGTCTAATCGGATTTAATCCAGCAGGTTTTTTTCTTATGATGAATGGGTTTAGCTTATTCAGGACAGAGTCTTTGCTGCAGCTCTCTGGTACTGTCAGCAGCTGAAAGAGGCTTTCTATTTGGCAGTACCTGGATAAAGTAAACTAGGTTTTTGTTTACTGCTAGAAGTAAAAATCTATGATAGCGTTGCTTCAGATGAAGGACGGCTAGTGTAACCTTGGTGCATAGTCCTGCCAGTTCATCTGTTCGTTAAGGATAAGTGAACCTATCCAAGAAAAGCACCAATATACACTACTTTTTACTGTGGTGAATTTCATGCCATTATTCCTTGCTTTATCTTTCTGTGCTCCCTGACTAATTTATTTTATCTGTGTCTTGATATGCTTCTCACAGTTGCCGCCAGCTTCTTGCAAACACTTGTTCACCTATTTTCTTTGTCTTTAAGCCAGCATGTAATGGAAAGCATTCTGCTTTCTTAGCTAACCTGATTTTTCAGACCTGAGGAAACTTCTTATTTTTCAATGACACTGTTTTGTTTGTAGAAAATACTTTTCTTCTTCACCTAAGCTGTGCCATAGATGTATTTTGGCTTTGAATGTCGCAAAACCCTAGGGAACATGGTGACAGCCGTTTATGGAGTACACTGGACCAGAGCAGATGCATCAGCTGGCCAAGGAATATAGTTGTTCTCAGCGGTGGAACAATCTGCTTGAGAGGTCTGTCCTAAACCAGTGGACCTATCTGTATGGGGTGCAGCACAATCTTTCCCATGGATATGACAGAAAACCATAAACTCTGAAAGGCTTTGATCTCCAAACCTTGGAGACAGCCATTCACCAGGCAGGGTGTCCATCTGGCAAGTTTGCTGTCAGTCTCGGGATAATTGGAAAAAATACTGAGCCTTGGCAAACACTCTCAGGAGTGCAGGGTCTGCGGTCTGGGCAGGTAGGAGAGCCAGAGCTCCTACTCGCTCTCTCTTATGGCAGGGGGACCAAAATTGCCACGAAAAGTGCCTGGGGCCAGAGCTTTTGGAGGTTTTCCCTTCCCTGCACATCACAGCTCAAGGTTTTACCTCTGCACTACTAAGCATGGTGTGTATCACTGGCAGCCAACAGCTGCGGAGTCCTCAGATCCCTGAGAAATGGATATATATTCCTTCTGTTTCATCAGCGTAATTTGTCTATCTGCTGACATCATACGCCAAGCAGTTTTCAGTAAAAGACCACTGTCTTATGGACAGCTGAAGTTGGCAGAAGCCAGAACTACGGTCAAAAGAAACTATCCTTTGAGCCCAGCAGCACCTTTGTCCCCTCCATCCTTCCCTCCTGCTCCTCTGAGCACAAATGCTTGTTGCAGCCATGCTTCTGAACTAAGGCAAAAAAACTGCATCCAGACTGTAACTTAATATTTCTGCTGCATTAGTTTTAAGCCAGTCCCAGTTCAGCACTCATTTCCAGATTTAAGAAACTCTGCATTTGTTCCAAATGCTCAGTTGCACCATCCCTTGCTTAAGCTAGCATAAAATGCTGAATTTCTCAGCAGTAGTGGTGGCCAGTGTGTATGAAAAAATTGCCTGAGCAGGTGTGAGCCCTGAAACTTGCATTTCGCTTTAGCACACAGGAACATTATTTTTCAGCAGAACCCTGACAAACACTGACACAGAACGAAACCAAATGTCAGGGGGAAAACCAGGTTTCTCATAGAAGGGAAGTAAATCTTCATTCTTCACAGCTCTAGTTAGGGAGGCAAAAAATGTTCATCCAGCTTGTGCTTCATTAACATAACGCATCTGCCACCTTCCAGTTCCGAAGAGCCTTTATTTTCTTAAGCAGAAACTATGATTATGAAATGAAGTAGTAAATTATTTGCTCAAGTAGAAATTGTTCTTGGTTAAGTTTAGTAGCCTCCCATTTCACTTGAATCTGACTTAAGCTTGTGCTCAGATGAAATGCCAGGTTATTTAACCAAGTGCATAATTCTCATCATTTTATTCAGGCAAATATTTTGAGCATATTGTTGCTTGCTTTGAATCAAATTCACCATGATGTAAGTCACCTTAACAAGATGAAGTCCACCTAGTCTGAGCAGTCAGGCTTACCTGCAACCATGCTGAGGGACCGTGGAGCTGGAAGAAGGGTATCAGAAGACTGTGGCTTTGGACCACAGAGAGCCATTGCTTAAAATAGTTAGTAGGTTAGTACCCAACACAAAATCACCCAAACTCTGCAGGAATTACTATACTAGATCTAATTAGCGGTTCATCTAAGCCAATATTGTGTCTAACCAAAGCCAGGAATAGGAGCTTCAAACAAAAGAGAAAACAGACAATTACCAATTAGAGAGGAATAATTTTTAGTAAGTTTCTTTATTCCCATTTAGGAAGTAGATGATGTGCCAAAGTATTAAGATTTACAGTCTGTCTTTTTTTAACCCTTACCTCCTGTATGTTCCCATTCATACAGAAGTAAAACGCTTTTGCAAATACAGTAAATTCTTGGCCTTGTATATTCATCACAGCTACAGATTCTAAACAAACCAGCCTAAGAAAAATAGTTTTATCACAGGTTAAACAGATTAATTTTAATAGCACACAGAACTAATATGCATTATATTTTATATTCAAATCACAAATAATATGGCTGTAGCTATATATGCACCTGCACACATAATTGTCTTTTCTATACACTCTGTTACTGTGCACCATTCTGAAAGTGCTGGTACCTCTGACAATAAACATGTTGCATTTTAAAATAATATATTTTTCTACCTAAGTGGTGAGCCAGTTTCCAGTTCTTGCAGTTGGTTTCTGTCTCTAATTAATCGACAACCGCTCCAGGCTTTCCACTTATAAAGAACCTATATACATTTCTGTTTCTCTGAACACAATCAGAGTGAAGCAGCTGGAAAGACTTTCTTTGCACACACCTCCCTCTGTTCCAGTAAACATTTCCAAATGCTACTTCTCTCCCTGGCATCATAACACAAATGCTTCCTGGATTTCTTTAGGATGTTAGAAATATCTCCCTACATACTTAAAATATTTCTCCTACTTTTCTAGTCTTACATAGGTCTCTCAGACAGGATCTAGATCCCTACATTTCCATTTAGATGCTAATCAAAATCATCTCCAATAATTCAGACTCCTAACCAACCCGTGGTGACCAAGTCTTGTGTTCTGGCTAGTACATCATTAGATTCAGACATCTGTTCCATAAAGGGTCAAAATAAAGAGCAGTTTCTAAGTCTATCAGGCTAAATAGTTTTTAAAATCAAATTCTGTACTAGAAGCATATTTGATGGTAAGCAATAAAAACATTTCACTACTTAATAGCAGTTTTCTGTAAGGTAAAACTGTTTAAATGGAAAATGTAAAACCCCACCTTCTTTTCACTATAATTCGGTCTCTGAATCTAAAAGGTAGGAGTAAGAAGTCACAGAACTGGGATCAGAGAAAAAAGGAAGAATAAGGGCAGATAAGGAAAGAACAAAGTCAAGGGGAGTGTGAGATCTGTCTCATGGACCCCTGAATTGTTAATGTGTTAATATATAAACAGCTTGATTTATGATGAATGGAATGTTCTGATTAATTTTCTGTGTTCATTCAGACCTAACTTAAGTGTATGATCCCAGCTTAGAATTTTGCTCTTTTTGTTATTTTAAATACCGTTTTCAGGTTCTAGGACATGTGCCATGGTGAATTGCCAATATGGATGTGAAGAAGTCAAAGGGGAGGTGCAGTGTCTTTGTCCATCAGGTGGCCTTCAGTTGGGACCAAACAGAAGGACATGCATTGGTATGATTAGAGAGCTCACTCTCACCTTCTTTTCTATAGGATCCCCAAAAACTTAAGATTCTCGGGAGAGGTTAAGAAGTAGTTAGCCTTCCTCATTGGCTTGAATAATGTTTCTTGTTACTTGCAGTGTGGTGTCAAGTTTGCATGCTTTTTTTAAAATAACTGTTCTTGCAATATTAGTCATGTAATTCTTCGGGTAAGTGCCATCCCCAATAAATAATTGAATGTTTTGACATGGTCTGGAGTCATTACAGATGGAGTTTCTCCCTATTGCTATGAGGCTGTTAAATACAATGCTTTGCCTGCAGGAAGCTGTCCTACTGGCATAATGCATTATAGGATTTGAGTGTTGTGTTTGGATGGGTTTTTCTTTTATTGTGATGACCCACAATACAAACTTCTGGATTTTTCTCCAGAAGCCTCAACATCACATCAACGTTTCTTCCTGTGATGAAGAAAGCGTTGCTTATAACACTTAAACGTTGCTTATAACACTATTCTGTGATAATGTTTTACACTATCATCTGACTAAGCAGTGCTACAGCATTGTAAACTAGTGCTGAAATCATACCCATTTGGATATTGAAGTTAAATGAGCTCCTTTCAAAACCCGATAGATGTGAAACAAACCCTCCAAAGCAGCAACCACTCCGACAACTAGAGAAGAAGGGGCAGTGAAGTGCATGTCAGGGAGTAGCAGGAGCAGGGCAACCAGCGCTAGGTGTCCCTGCTTGAGCAGGGGCTTGGACAAGATGACCTCCAGAGGTCCCTTCCAGCCTCAACCATTCTGTGATTCTATGAAAAAGACTTTTTGCAACAAGTGCTATTTACTAAAATGTCTTTAGCAACATAAGTAATAATATGGATGGTTTCACGTATTTTACATTCTTTCTGTCACAATGGTGCAAGTCCTTCAGATCATAAAGGGCGGCTTGCACATGGTATGGCCTGGGACTTGGTTCAACTTCCAAACTATAAAGACTCCAACATGAAAATGGTATTTTTTTCTTTCAAATGAAATGAGTTTGTAATTGCAACTGTCCTGCTTTGAGTAATCAGCAAGGCTCTTGGGCTAACACCAGTCACAGTTAACATTTGTTTGAACTTTTTAAGAGCTATGTGAAGGCAAACATTGTAGACATATGTATTTAAATGCAATAGACAAGATGAGTGGTTCTTTTAAATCTCTTACTGAATTATTCAGGCAACATTTTTTCTTCTCTTGTATTGAGTTTATTTTTATTTACCTTGTCTGCTCAAATGGATTTGGAAGAATGCTGATACATATGATAAAATAGACAAAAAGGTATGTCCAGTGGTTGGAAATATCAGATCCCTTCTTTCTGCATGACTTGTGATACGTCATAAGTTCTCCATCTCTAAAATGAGATAGCATCTTCCTGCTGTATAGCATAATAGATGCTTAATATGTTATAAAATACTCTAATACTCTAGTATTAGTCACAGAAACACTATAAACAGATAAGCGTTTGAAGATCCCTGGCTATTAGTCTTAGCTTAATCCTCCTAAGAAGCTGCATTATTCCTGGACCTGCAGAGCAGCATATTGATGTGCTTCACTTTTCCTCTTCTACATGTGCATAGGTGAAGGAAAAAAATAACAATTATAGATGAATATTTTTAATTAAACTTAAACCTGTTGTTCCTAAGAGTACACTGAGTCTTCAGAGTTCACTGCAGACATAAGTTTCACACTAGGTTCAAGTGCAGCAGGCTTGTCCTTTAGCTTGTGACAGACCCTGGTGCTGGCAGAGGCATGGGGAAATGAGATGCTGGAGAGGTCTGGGAATGCCCTGGAGGCTAGGGAACAGAGGCCCTCATCAGAAATGTGTAAGATGGGCAGAAAGAGGGATTTTGACTACTGGTTTGTTTAAAGATTTTTCTGTTGTTGTCCATTTCCCTTTGATCGCCTAAGCACTGTAAAAGAATGGTAGAAATGATAAAAAGACTGACTGCAGTGTCCAGCAGCACTTCACAGCCATTCTAAGCTGTAAAGGGCAGCAGTGTGGCATGATGAATTACTTGCAAAGTCACTGCTATGTGCTAAAATACGATAGGGAAGGACAAATACTGATTATCGTAATTGGCACTATTTTGAATTTGATGTTACAATAAACCAAATCAAATTAGCACCATTTAATTACAGTGGTTGTTGACTAATGTTCTTAGGCCCCTCCCATACCAACCTTCTTCCTTCCATCTCCAAAATGTCTGTCCCTGTCATCTACCTTGCTGGGCAGACCAGTTGCGGTCTGGAAACTCTCTGCGCTCTGCCTTGGCTTAGCCCAGCAAGGGGAGGTGCAGAGACTCAGTAGAAGAGCTGCTGCTGCTCTCCATTTACTTCTTTCTGGGGCTTTCTCTTAAACAATTCTCTGTCATTTCCTTTCTCAGGGGAAATTAATGGAATTTGTGGAGTTCCTTCTGACCTTGCTCCATGACCTGAGAGCAAATCATTGTCCCCAGTGGGGAGAACTCCCACTGCCAGTTAGTTACCCTAGCTTTCACCATGCCCGGTCTCAAAATCTTCCATAAAGTTAGTTCACATTTTGCTGCTTCATTCATGTAAGCACATGCAAAAGCCATCTGCAAGTGTGAAATTATAGGAATTATTTATTAAACTTGTGATAGCCAAGACCAAACCATTCCTGTGCAAATCCCAACTAGTTCTTGCTTTCCCATTTTACCTTCTCATGGATCTGACCAGCATCCCTTCTCCTGCTCTAGACATTGATGAATGTTCTGCTGGCAAAGATGTCTGCTCTTACAACCGCAGATGCATCAACACATTTGGAAGCTACTACTGCAAGTGCCAGCTTGGTTATGAACTGAAATACGTCAGTGGCCGTTATGACTGTGTAGGTAAGATTTAGCCCATGGATTTTCCTTCTTCATTCTTTTTGATTCCCACACCGTGCATCTTTTCCTGTCATTGCTTGAAGCATGTTGGCCTACTCTGGGGATACTGCCTCAGAAACAGATAAAAGATATCACACTAAGAATATTCTTGATGGCATGTTGAATTTTTCTCTGGGCTTTCTCTGTGGTCTTATGAAAAATCTAATCACTGGCACTTGCAAATTAAATTGCTTCATTGTACCAAGTCAAGATGTGCAAGGGCTTGTAGTAAGTTAGTAACAACAGACTACAAAGAAGGGCTACTTCTAGTACAGGTTTAGTTAAAGAGCCACTTTTGTCCTCTTGACTTTCAACGTGTGATGAACAAGCAGTCCCACAATCTTTTCTTTCTCTTTTTTTGGTCATTAGTGAGGAATGTGAATCGAGTGCCTTCATGACTGTAAAAACAGTTGTTTGGATGGATAGTACAGAACTTTAAAAAAAGAAGTATGAAAATAGTAGGTTTTAATCACTTTTCAAGTCTCTCTTGCATGCCTAAGCTTCTCCCAAACAAAAATAAATATAAGCAAAAAGTTACCTTGACATGCCCAGGTGTTAAAACAAATGTCAAAACACCTTTACTCCTGTTTCAATCCATTAGCTGAATGGTGGAAGAACAGCAAAGTATAAGTTACTGCAGCAGGCGCTGCAGCAGTATTGTTCAAGCAGTTGACTACATGAGGGCCTGGAAGGGTCGGAACTACTACAAGAAGCACGTACAAAAGAGAATTCATGGGGTTTGTTTATATTTGCTTGGTATTGGGAGTTAGGGGTGGGAGGGAGACCATAAGGCAGGGTCTGGAGACTCAAGTTTGTATTTCCTGTTGTGTGCAAACCCTGAGAGTCTTAAAGGGGAAAAAAACACTTTTTCATACAATATGTGTGCATGGAGGAAAAACTCGAGAGGTATCTGTAGTCAGGATTTTATCTGCAAACCTGAATCTCTCAGACACACTGCATTTTTGAGTCAGTCTTCCTGCTAATTGTCTCCTAGCTGACTTACATTATGAGAGGACCTGTCAGCTGCTAAAAATGAAGCAGTCTGGATAAAATACAAGCGGTGCAAAAATTTGTGCACCAACTTGTCTTCCTCACATGAGAGAAATCAGAACCATCTTTGTGATGTAGCAAAAAAAGGGAAAAGGAGAACAAAATCAGTAACTCTTGGTGTCTGTACATTTTGCTGTCTGTTGAACATAGTATTTTCTACTGATTTTTTTCCTTATTATATTTTCATACATCATCGTATGTATGCTGGAATGTTAGAGGTAGAAGAAGATCTCAACATCTTGGTATGCTCAGGGTTACATTCCATTGCATTTATTCTAGAGTGAATGAAACAATGAGACAGATTTGGTGAATTTTTTTTTAATTGATGTCACACATTCTCTTGTTGCCTTTTGCATTTTATTAACAGAAGAGCATCTACGACCTACAGTTTGAATCCTGTTCTTGGTCAGAAAATCACTACGTTCACTTTGTCTTTACTGGGATGCTCTACATTTTCCATGGACGCACATGCCAGTAGTTGTGCAGTTGGAGCTGACATTAAGCATTATCTGCTAGTGTGAATTCTTCTGCCTCCGATGGTCCCTGGACCGTCTTGGTCTAACACTAGTGCTTACAATACCTGGAAATTGACAGCCAGCACAAACAGGCTGTCATGAAGCTTGGGTTTCAACACAGTTTTCACTGAAGTGTTTGTACCTTTCTCTAGATGTAAATGAATGTGTGACAAATACACACAGGTGTAACCTCCATGCAGAGTGCCTCAACACCGAAGGATCCTTCAAGTGCAAATGCAAACAGGGCTACCGAGGAAGTGGATTTGATTGTGCCGGTGAGTACCATTGGATATCAGGAATAGTGCAATATTGTTTTTCTCCAATAATTTATGGTTATAAGGCATTTTCTAGGAAATGTCATACTGAACAGTGCTGCAGTACCAACCAAGCACGACTTGTCCACAAAATGATATATTGATTCTATGAGGCATTGCATAGTTAATACAAGTATTATTTGTTCAAATTCATTTTGCCTATGAGTCCCCAAGTCTCATAGTGTCACTAGGAATTGCAAGTAGAATAGAGAAGAGAATTTGTCCTGAAGAAACAGAGAAAATAGCTTTAAAATTCTACTGTGTATTTTCCCTGAACTCCCATGGCTAGCCCCTTGGAGGGCTGTGCAGTCCCTTCCAGAAGAGTTTCAAGCTAACTTAGCAGAAAGTGAGAGAACAGAGGACAGCTGTGACTTCTGTTCTAAACTATTTTCACTTATAATTTTGCCTTTGTTTGTCTATTGAATGTTGAAGTTGTCCTATAAAGATGTCATTGCCCTGTTCTAACTGAATGTGACCCTCCAAGAAGAAAGAAAGAAAGGCTGTTCTTGTCTTTATATTTAAAATTAACCTTTTTATTTAATGCTTTTATTAAACCTGGCAGAGTTTTCTCCTGCAACATCATTAAAGAAGTTTTCCTCAGGAGGACATCTGAGTCCTGCTCAGATTTTTTGAATAAAAGGTGTTCTGAAAACATTTTAAAAGTTCTTGTCTATAGCAGCTGAAGTCTACATAAAATATAAACAATTTCCTGGGTCTTTTTCAAGTAATCCTTGATCAGATACATATTATGATTATACCTGCTGGTCACAGATGTTTTATGAGTATCTCTATTATTCATGTTCCTACTCACATTGTAATAGTAACTGAAACCTCCAATATTGCATCAATAAGTTAAACTTTCGTTAAGTTACCACTTCCAGTAAGAAATGTTGACTTTTAACAAGAAAAACTAAACACACAAGAACCTGACTGGTACTGAAAGGTTGGATTTGAACACAGATTGCCCACAGCAAGGCTGTTAAGAAGGTTCTTCATGCTCAAATTCAATGTTATGAGCCAGTTTCCTTGTTAGACCACATCCCTTGTGATGTGTCACTGCAGCTTACTGCAACAGAAGGATGCAATCGGGCTTGAGACCTGACTGAATATCAAAGGAACCTGACATGACACATCTTGATACGGTTTTGTTAAAACAGAATGTACCACAGATGAAATGTTAAACAAATACATCTCTGAGCAAAAAGGTCTGGGGTTTGGGGGGTTTTGTTTCTTTTTAATGAGAAGCTGAAAATATCAAACAAAAATCTCCTTTTGACCAAGTCTATGTAGAAAATATTCTTTCCTCAAGCAGAAACGATTCAATAGGAATGCTTGCTTAAATATGAACAAAGGAAATATTTTAGCTTGTGGAGAGACTATGTATGACATTTTTTAATGCCTAGCTCTGTAAAAAAAAATCAGTGCTGAAGACAGATGATTTCTATCTTCTCAACACTGTTTTTATTAAATTGTTTGCTCTCTCTCTGCATACTTCCTCATGTCATATTTCCAATTACTGAAGTCCATTAGTTGTTTAGAAGAGGAAGGAGCCATGCATTCATAAACTTAGTAGAGCACACTAAATGGAAAAGAGATTTAATAGAAGACAGGATAGAGAAATAACACACAGTAATGAGAGAAATCGGAGCCATAGGCAGAAGGTTAAAAGACAAGGGTGTAGCTAGAAAGATGTACAACAATAGAGAGGGGAAAAAAATCTAGGGTCAGTGGTAGGTAAAACCTGAAAAGCAGTGGTACTAAAAAGAGACAGGTTTCTCTGGTGGTAATTCCCACACATATGCCTTTTTTTTAAAGAGAAGAGGAGAAGGTTTGTTTAACCTTGAATGTTTCAATAGCTGATTTTCACTGCAATCCTCAAAAAGTCTGATCAGTATAACTGGGGCAGGACATGCATTTTGCTATTGAGGAATATGTTTTTTCAAACAGTGACACAAACACCGGTTAGATGTACCAGCCTACAGTGAAACACTAAGTGTTCTCTGTGCCATACAGCAATTGTGGAAAAAACTTTGGCTTCAGTAAAGTGTTGCTATTGGGTTTAATAGGATGAGAGCACCATCCTAGGAATGTGGGGGCTGGAGGCTCTGGCTTCACATTTCTTTTGGTGGCAGCGGCTGCAACTCCTGCAGCCCATACCAGCTCCCAAGAGATGGGCTTGGGGTTGTGCTGCAGCTAAACAAAAGGCTTCTTAAATACGTTCTCAGTACTCCACATAATTATTCCCACAGGATGGGAATCCCGTTTTCACAGGGAAGCATTAATTCCCTATAGCAATTTTTTCTAGTATGTAATAAACTGGCTACCATGGCAACAGCATTAGCTTTTTATAACAAATGAAAAACATTTTAATACGTAGCTTAATTTTCAGAGGATGAAATGAGAGTAACTAAGCACATTGTTCATAATGAATCTTCCATGCCTTCATCTCCTCATGCTACCGAATAACCTATTAAGCAAGGTAATGTAAAATTCACCTTTGCAAAGAAGGTGAGGGAAATTCTTTCATTTAATTTCTATGTCAATATACTAACTTAGGAGAAAGCTGCTGAAACATCAGGCTGCAAACAGTGCTGCTTGTATGGATATGACCTGTGATCGTTCAGGCACCCTTTTGCCACTCAACACTCCTATATGCATGAAATGTCGGAGGCTGTTTCTGAACTGGCTCTAGCACACATTTCTTTTGAGAATCTATAGAGATGTAACCTTTCCAATGCTCCCTAAAAGGGTCCTAGCCATTTCCACATCTGGCCTCTATCTTGCTGCAGTTTGTTGTTCTCAGGTTCATGTGTTTCCTGATTACCTATTGTGCATTGAAAAATCACATTTCCCTCACCACATGCTTCTATGTGGTATTTCAGCTTTTATTTAAGAATAGAGTCTCTCGAGGTTCTATAAGCAATTAAGATTCCTGGGGGAGAAATGAACCTATTTTTGATTCACTCTGTTGGTAGGAAACTACAAAATAACAGGAAAAAGTAGTACTAACTCAAAGCCTATGAGCTTCAGACACCACTCTAAGGAGCTCAACAATGACACTCTTGTTATTGCCCAGCTGGAGGCAGAGGTTACTATTCTTAATTATGTTTTGCTGGATATCTAAATGGCAATACAAAGTCATGCCATCTCTCTCTGTGCCTCTTGTATTACTCATGTTCCTTTTTTGCTCATAGGGTAACCCCTAAATCCCAAATATGATTTGCTTTCTTATTAACTTGCCAGTCCTGAGAAAAGTTGGGTTTGACGTAATAAAATTTCAAAGCTTAAAAAGTGATTCTGGTCATATCACCAGTGAGATTCTTCAATTCAAATCCGTATGGAGCCAAATACCGCTGTCATCCTTTAATGAATAACTCTTAGGCTTTTGCCATCCCACTTTTCCTACTGGAAGCATCGTTGGCTGGTGTAGTCATGTATTAAGCACGGTCCAGTGTGATGAACTTGCCCTGATTTCTCAAAGCATCTTTCCCTAAATAAGGTGGTAAGAATTTTAGAAATTAAACAGGTGAGAGATATATATTGGTGGATGATATTCCATGGTGCTTAAAACAGAATTATAGTCTAGAATCTGTGTTTTAATCTATCTGTGAAAGTTTTCAAACTCTTTTAAAACTATCTGAAAGAGGTTGAGAACTTTTAGAATGATTTCTGAAACTATGTCATGCTGATCCTGTCTTTACTCACGTCTACACTCACCCTAAATGTGGTAAATGGTTGTCTGTATCCCTCACCCCCTCTCCAACTTTCATATACCGAAGCTACAAAGGGAGCTACAAAAGGATTTGTAAGACAATCTCCTAGGCTTGTCTCTCACCAGATTTTTAAATATATTGCTGTGTGTGTGAAGGTGGAAGCAGTGCGGTGCCTGCTGGCGTGCAGAGCAAGCTGTCTCCTATTGCAGCCCCAGCCAGAGCCGGTTGCGGTCACAGGTGTGTGGGAGGCAAATGATCACTGTCTACCCCTCTCCTGTATCATCCCCTGAGTATATCCCTTTACACAATGCAGCAGAGACAGGGGGTTGGCATCTGCGCTCTCTCTATTTTTTCAGCTCAACTTTCACAACTTAGTCATTAGACATCCTACACCAGGCCACTTCTGTGGTCTTATGATCTTGTACAGCAACTGATGACAGGAAAGGTTTACTTTTAGCTCTCAGCCACAATTTGCCTTTGTTTTTTCACCTCTTGCTTTAATTCTCTCTAATTCAAAGAAACAGAATACCTTTGAAAGCTGATGTATTTTCATACTAGGGCAATAAACACAAACTGTACAAGAGCAGGAGGCATTAATCTGCATGCTTCCTGATGGAAGGTACATAAAGAAGAGCTGGGATGAAATGCACTACGCTTCTTTTCACTTTCCAAAATTCTCTATGCAGTCACATGGATGGATAAATGCAAAAATGTTTGTGAGCAACACCTGTGCATTTATATACATGTCTTGGGGCAAAGGGTCCTGAAAAATCACTGCTTCAGCTGTAGCACCCCAGATTGTCAGAGAAGGTGAGCTGTTCATTCAGGCAAGTCCACAGGCAGTGGACTCTACAGAACAGACAGTTTAAGGTGGTCTGTCCTTACACTGCATTATTCCTCCTGCAATTTATGGGTAGACATAAAAAGCCTTAAATCCACACCTCTGGCTACTCTAAAGCTGCATGCAGATTAGAAAGGTACTAGTGATACATCCTAAAATACGCTTGGTGTCTAGTCCCTCTTTGTCCCCATGAGCATGCAGATTTTCATATTGCAGCAGCAAACTGGGGTCTGCAAGCGTGTGGGGATTTATACAATTTCATCCCCCAATTTTTGTCATTCCTGTCAGTTGATTTTCTGCACTGCTTAGTTTTGCACATACAAGGAGATTGGTTTTCTGACACCACAGAGGTTATGAAGTTGAGCCGTAAGAATTTTTCATTTCACTAGGAAGACTTCAAAGCAGAAACTAAAAGCAGATGTTCAGGTTTGCTGAGCAGTCAGTCCTGGCTTGAAAATCTCCATAGCCTCTTCAATAACAGCCTTTAGTTTCTTGTTACTGAGTGTCAAGAGGAAATTTGTTTGGAATGAAGCTTTCCTGTTAATTTTTATTGCTGCATTCTGAGTTTAGACCCAGAGAACCTTACATCCTTCATGACATCCTCCAGAGGAAAGGCTCGCTTAGGGGATCATTAGTAAAGAGTTTACTCGGAAGTATCTGACAAGCAGGGCTACAAGTTTTTTCCAAAGGAAAAGAAAAACAAAATCCTCAATTCTGATTTTTTTTTTTTGATTGGCATCCCTTTACTTTATACCTCCAACTGCAGCCTCAAAAAACCAGAATGCTCCAATGAGCACACCAAGAGAGTCTGATTCTGTTCCTGGGATACTAAATAGCATGTAGTTGCATTTGCCATAAATTAAATGTGACAAATCCACAGTGATAGGATTGTATTTTCCAGGAGTGAATATAAATTCAGGGGACTTTCCTCTTGTCCTACTAGACTACAGTTCTATTTTATTAACTGGTGTTTTTAGTTCTGCTATGTTTCTATGAAAAGAAACACACAGGAAAAAAGTACTACCCAAGGCTACAAATCCAGTCCATCTGTCCCAAAATATTACTAGAAAGTTTTTATTATTACAAAGTGAGGAGCAAAATGGGAACATATTCTTGCCCTGATAATGCAATCACTAGACAGCAAAAGCAGAGGGAAATAAAAATAGCTGACTTCCCCCACCATTTGCAATCCAAAAAGACCATAGGCACTGCAGCATCAGTACTGATTGAGAATCAAAGGTAGCAAGCAGTATATAAGGCTGTTCTGACCCGCTGGTGGAACAGTCTCCATCTACGGAAGAGCTTTTTTTTTTTTTCCAGCACACTGGAACTGCTCAGTTCTCATTATTTCCTAGGTACTTCGCATCTCAAAGGACTCGGGCTGCAGAAGGCTGTCAGTAGCTTATGACATGGTTGTTCTATCCTACTTACCAGTTCTTCTTCCTCACCCACACAGATTCAGGCTGTGGCCGACACTAGACGGCTGAGTATATAATTGCATACTGACTGGTCATGTCATAGCAGCCACGAAATCCTGAGTTGATTCAAAAGCCTCACTGTCCCAAGCCTCAAAGTCCATTGCCATGGACTTTAAGCCCCAAGGACACCCTTTCCCTCAGTAGCTCTGGTACTACGACAGGTAGGGACTTGGTTAACTCTAGTAGAATCTTTATGGTGAGATGGGATCATCTCATAAACTAGAACTCCTCAGATTTTTGTCTTCTCTAAAACTTGCATATTTATCATACAGACCCTTCCAGACCTAGTTTTGGCACAGTGGTGTTCCTCAACTGATGTTGTTGCTGATAAAAAGCACCACCTGCAGTATTGCCATAAATTCTCCTTTGAATTTGCTTTGTACTGTACACATACCTTGAACAAACTGATCTGAAGTAGTCCTGGCTTTAACCCTCAGTTATGATTTGGCCATCAGCACAAAGAGCCATCGGTCTTTGTCAGATGACAGAAGAGTACATCTGGAAGGGACTAAAAAAGATCAGTTAGTCTGTTCTTTTGCTCTGAGGCAGATCGCATCCAGCATATTAATGACAGATGGTAGCCTAACAATTTTTTAAAAATTCTAGTGATACAGTTCAGATAATCTAAGTGGCTTGCTCCTGTGTTTTACTGTCCTATAGCAAGGATAGTAAGCAAGTTTTTCATGACATGTAACAAAAATCTCAACTCATTTCACAGAAACTGAGAATTTTTTTGTCTTAGAACACGGAGAACAGCTGGCCAACATACTGTCTCAGAGGAGCCCTTTGTGCTGCTACTGGGCCCCACCACTGGTGGAAAATGTCCTGCCTCCCCACATCCCTAGAAATGCTTCTTCAAATGGGTTCCTATGAAAAATGTCCCTCATTCAAGCATCCAAACATAGTTTGATGATTGTAAAGAGAGAAAAATCAGATTTTAAAAGAAATAAAAGGCTTGTGACTTTAAACTCAATACAGTGACAAGGAAAGCATGATTTGAAAATCAGGGCTGCCATGTAAATGTAAAATGTCCTCTTACCAGTGAATGCTTTGACTTTTTTGCTTAGATATAGAGGATATTTGACTTCATTATACTTCATAATAGGGAAAACCCCAAATTCAGATTTTTTTTCTTTTGTTTTACAGGTTTGAACAATCTCGATTGACTTTTACCTCACTCTTAAGTTTTTCACTTCTGGCAGCCTTTGTGTTTCTGAGCAGAATCCAAAGTTGCAAGATACGACAAGGCTGGTTATCCTTTTAGTATTTTGTAGCCAAGAGGAATCATAAAACAGTGAAAATCTCATGAAAATGTATATTTATGTTCTAGTCCACCTTGGAATTGCAAGAAGATAATAATTTGGCATTTTTGGATGCCTCTCTGCATTTTTGGGGTTTACCCCTTAGAACTAAATATACCTTAGAGGTAAATGAAATGTGACCAAGCAGGTTGATGTATCTCCTCTCAAAACACGCTCCATTTCAGTGGCTTTCAGCCTGGTGTGCAAGGACAGTTAGGCCAGAGAAGTTCGCAAAAGATAGATAAGAAGAATGCTCATTGCTAGTAGGCTGACATGTGTTGTGCAGGGAATCACACCTCTATGGACAATTTTTAGTATTCCACAGATTGAAGAAGGATAATTTTTTTTTACCCAGTCTCTAGTGTAAAACTAATTAACTTAAGGGGCTCTATGGCCTGTGTTACACAGGAGTCCAAATGAGGTTATGACAGAGGGTTGCTTTGGTCTTCTCACTGTAACTCAAACAGAAGGTTGTCTGCACAACAGAGCTAAACACGTGCATGTGTATTCAGTTCTGTGTAGAGCTGAACTTACATCTCGTAGTAGAGAATTTGGCTACATGGGTCTCTGGACATCGTAAAGGACACCACAGTGCTATTTATAAATGTTATCATTGCTGAATGATTCCTTAGATGAATATTTAATATTTTCTTCTTGGTTCTAGTTATCCCTGAAAAGTCAGTGAAGGAAATTGCAAGAATCCCTGGGACAGCTAAGGACAGAATTAAGAAACTTCTTGCACATAAAAACAGTGTGAAAAAGCATGAAACAATCAAGAATGCAATCCCAGAAGCAGCCGTGACACCATCTTCTAAGACCCACTTGCAATTATTGGACTATGAAGGTGGTATTGATCTTGGTGGGAGCTACAGTGAGGAAGAGAAAGAAACTGAAGCTCCTGCAGAAGAGAAGGCAGAAGAGTCAGACGAAGAGAAGGATGATTTTGAGAATCAAATTGCCTATGAGCGAAGCCTTAGAGGAGATGTCTTTTGTAAGTTTTTTCATTTTTAAAAAAATCTGGTTTCAATGTAAACAGTAACAAACCCATCAAGAAACATTACAGCCGTTTTATCAGAATTTACTTGTAGAAAATGAAAAGCAACCTAATATACCTACTGGTGAGGCTAAAGGTATTGAATCTCCCTTTTAGGGGAATCTGTCTGCAGTCAGTGTGAGGAGAGGAGGAGTGCACCATCCTGACAGGCACTCTGCAGGCTGTGCTTTCAGAGCAGCTTAGACATAGCACCTAGCTTCCCCATTTTCTTCATAGAAGCCCCAGCAAAACAAGATAGTGTGCTGCTTCGTTATGAGTAAGACAATAATTAGCTTTGATTCATGATAAGCATAATCATCACCCTAAGCAGTGTTCATTGTTCAGAGGAAAAACATAGACTTTGATGTCTTAGTGTTTCAAATGGTAGAGACCGTATAATAGGTACCACTGTTGTGCATGTCATTCCCAACTAAAAAATAACTATGTGAATCACAGAGGGTTTTTTTCATCCCTTTTGTTTAAATATGAGAGTTTATCCGAATGGACGCTCTCAAGTGTAAAGCATTTGATGGTATTTGAGCAGGAGTCTTGCTTAAATTCCAACATTAGTCATTTATCAGGAAGATTGACAGGGTTCCTCAGTCTGCTTTCAGGTGTTTCCTTCCAACTGTTATCTTGTATACTATGCAATTTCTTGCTGTGTTCTTTAAAGTTTTCAGCTGCATTTTAATTGGTGTTTTGTACATCTGGCTCAGTCAAACATTCTTGAAGGTAATGGCAAAAACATGTAATATGAAAAATACACCCTGCTAATAGTTTATTCATGATACTCTCTCTTTTCCGAAGTATAGAAAAATAATAAATACTATCCCACAGTAATTAAAATTATGCACCATATTTCATAATGATAAAAATGAACACAAATTAAGTTTAAGTTAGCATTCAAATTGTTGAATTTGAAAATACACATAATTTTTTTAAAGGCAAGATCATTTTAAAGTCCTCTGGAAAAAATGGTCTATACAATTGCTACTGTAAGAAAGCCAAGAAAAAAAGTGATTATTCATCTAAATACATTTCAGAATACTTCTTTGCCAAAGGCACAGTTCTCCTAAAATTGCCTTTTTTTTTTGTTTCAGCAGTAATTGGCCTCTTTCAGTTCAGGCTAAGGGTATAGACTAATATGGCTTCCCCAAATTATGCTAGTGACCTGATAAACAGAGTGAAGTCAGGTCTTTGTTCACCAACCTCCTCCCTTCCTGCAAATACCAACAGTGAGTGCTTATGGCATATTTCAAGTTTGCTGACAATACTAAACTGGGGAGAGCAACCCATATGCTAAAGGGCAGTGCTGCTATTAAGAGGGACCTGGCCAGGTTGTGGAAATGGGCTGACAGGAACACTGTGAAGTTCAACAAAAGCAAATGCAAAGGGGGAGAAAAGCCTTGTGCAACATTACAGACATGAGGTGACTGCTCAGGAAGAGGCTTTGCAGAAAAAGGGAAGTGGTTCTTCCCCTCTATTTGGCACTTCAGAGACCACATCTGAGGTGCTGTGTCTGGGTTTGGGCTCTCCATTACAAGACAGATGAGGACATACTGGCATGAGTCTACCAGTGCTCCATCAAGGCCAGGGGCCTGGAGAACATGGTATATGAGGAGAGGCTGAGAGTAACTCTTTTTTTCAGCCTTAAGAGGAGAAGGCTAAAGGGAGATCTTATAGCTGTCTTCAACTACCTAATGGGAGGTTATAGGGAAGGCACAACCAGACTCTTGCTGAAAGTATACAGCAACAGGACAAGAATTAATGAATACAAGTGGGAACAAAAAAAATTATGATCAGATATAATGAAAAGAATATTTTGCCATGAAGGTGGACAAAAATTGGTACAGGCATGCAGAGAGCCCGTGAAACATCTGTCCTTGGAGATATTCATAATATGACTGAGCTGGGCCTTGAGCAACCTCCTGATCAGGAGGTCAGACTAGGTGACCTACAGATGTCCCTTCCAACCTACATGATTCTATCATTCATTCTATACTTTCAACCAAGCGTTTCAAAGCAGTTTAGAAAATAGTGGTATCCAGTGTGTGTAGACCTGCATCCTGGAAGATGCTTAGATGCCTCTCTGGTACTGTTAGCACATAAGCTTGTAAGGATCCCTTCATAAATCGCTCACCTAAAAGAGGTAGCAGGTGCAGGAGCTGAAGCCAAATTGGGGTTGAAGTTTTCACGGGATAGCAAGCTACCTTTGGGGTTAAGCCTTAGCGTGCTGGTACTGCCAAATGCATTTGAGAGTCTCAAACCAAAGGATTAAGTGACTGGCCACTGTTTTCTCACAAGAAGCAGCAGACCCCAGGTCTTCTCATGGCCAGTCTCACACTTTTACAATTAGAGAATTCTGTTTCACGCACATTTCCACTAAAATACTACCCTAAAGAAGGACGTAGCTCTTCCCAGTCATGCTAATTAATCCAAAGTTGGCCATAACTTTGCAGGAAGTATGGAGAAAGTGTGCAGAAGAGAGTTGCAATATACATGGTGACTTTTGTTAAGACTAGGTTCTCAGGTACTCAAGCTTCTTCATGAAGGTAAGTTGATGGGGAGCTTGCATGTGCCAAGAGAATGGTGTGAATTGACCAGCACTGGTAGTACCAGATATGTTCAGCTAAATGTGGTTAGACCTAGAAGGACTCAAAAAGATGAACTAATTAACTGCAAAATGCTAGTGGAACCCAAAGGGATATTTACCCTTGGCAAGAATGTGCTTCCCTGTAGTTGTGATTTCTGTAGGGACAAAAGCATTTCTTTCCAAACAGAAATGCAAGAATATTGCTGGTCTAGCACTTTTACGGGCATAGTACTAATAGGTTCTGTTAATAGGTATTGTAAATGATAAATTAAATATTTATAAGTAATACTGTTATAGATACATTTATCCAAAATTCTATGCCATAAAGGACTGTGGGCTTTTCTGCTTCCTCAATTTTGAGGCAAGGCAGCCTGTTACCAAAAAAAAAAAATCGTGCAAGTCAGTCTTCCTCTCCCTTTCTGCCTTTCTGTGATGGATAGATGGATTGAGGGAGGTAGCTCAAGCATCTCAACAGGTTTCTTCTGTAAGCTGCTTGGACAGGTCGGGAAGGATTGCCAGAAGTACTGCCCCACTACAGGGTATTGCCACCACCTTTTTAGGTGAGAAAGGCACAGGGCTCAGCTCTCTGTGCCTGGTGATACAAGGGGAACATGCTCTCCTGTACTGGTCTACGTGACGTGATGTGATTGCACAGGGTGGATCATGTAACCTTCCCTTTGAGTACTTGGTGCTACACTCTTTGGAATGTATTCATTTCCCAGATTTCAGTTTGAGTGAGGGCACACAGGGAAAATCCTCTGTCCATAGGAAAAGCCAAACAATATACAAGAGATTTTTGTCATGATGTTTGGTGAGATTCATCTTCAAGGAATTTCTCAACCAAACCAGGACATTTGAACACCCTATACCTGGGCTAGGCAGAGACTACTCGTCTCTACAAAATAGCCACTACAACTGACAGCAGTGACAGCACTGAATATTATTGCTTGAAAACATTAAAGCACTGTGTTTTATCTGTATTTTTGCCTATGCTGCCTTTGTTCCAGTCACATTTGGCTGGAATTTTCCATTATTAATATAAGGGATTTATATGCTGAACATGCTAGAGATACTTTATTTTTCCAGGGGATACTGGCAGGAGGTTGGTGTGCTTCTTGATACAGGGATACTAGTATGCCCAAGATGTAGTTTCCTTAAGTATGTGAACCCTGTACGATTTACAGCTTTCTTGTTTGATACCAACTGTGTATAGGACTTAAGGCACTGTGCCATTTGCATTTTTCTTTCAGGATGGGTTGCATATCTTAACAGTGTTTCCTTTCCTTTTGCATTTCCATATGCTATACTTGATCCTTGTAATTATAAAAAATCAGTCATGATTTAGGCACTTAATTGCTTGAAAGTTTGGCTTTAAAAACACTTTCATTTTTAATGATACTGAATGATCCTTTGGAGTACATGATTAGCTCAAATTTACGCAAATTTACGCATCAGGTTTTTTCCTCCTCTGCTGATGTCTAATTAGCAGTGATTCCTTTACCACCACACTAAGTTCATCCATATAATCCCCTCAAGTATTCACACAGCATCTGCCTTTTGTATTATTAATACTGGTATTGTTTGTCTTCCAGGATTAGTAGTTAATTAGGAAAAATGGATAGGTCACACTTTTCAGAGTTCCTAATTATTATTTTAAAATGTATGTATTATTTTATCATAGTAGTTTTACTACATAATAAATATATAGGGAGCCACAGAAAAATACTGTAGGGAAAAAAGGAATTATTATACAGAGATTGAAATTATTAAAATAGGCCAACTGTCAAAACACAGGACCTTCATGAAAACTACTACTCAGTTTTTTTAAAAAACACAATAGTTAAAGATAGCAAAGTGAAGCCCCCAACATTTAAGAAATGTCAAAATTAAGGTCACTTGTGAAAACTTAGATATTTTTCTTATGATACAGTCTGTAATTACTTTAAATGCCTATTTTCCATGGGATCCTTACCTTGTTGAGTGTGAAGGAAGGACCTGTCCTGCTGTGAAAGGTGCAGTTTAATAAATAGGACTCTGTCCTATTGGTTGCAGAAATTGCATATGTATAGGAAATGAGAGTAAACCAAAGTATGGGAAAGCTCCTTACTGTGTGAGAAATGTCCTTTTTGTACATGGAAGACAGAAAGAGGTGGACCAAAGTGCTTGGTTATATAAGCAATGACTGTACAGATGCTACATTCAAGCTAGAGGTGAATTTATAGTGCACAACCTTAATTCTGTCATCTTCTAACATTTCAGTGCTTTTCGTATACCATTCATAATCCAGAATGGTATTGCCAACTGTAACTAAATTCCATATTCTGTACTTTATCTGTTTATGAAACTTATAGCATGCTTAAAACATTCCTGTAGTATCATGTAGCCAGCTGGAATGATAAAGAGGTTTTGGTTTTCTGGTTTATTTGGCAATACTAAAAGTGGCTGGTTTCCCTTATGAGTTCTAGGCTCCTAATTCTGAACAAGAGCACTCTTTCAGTTAATCAGGATGTTTGCTCATAATCTTATTCTTTTCTGATAATTATACCACTGTGTGAGTGAACAATGCTCAGTCCACAGCTATAGACAAAAGGCTGAAAAGATGTCAGACATCTGGCAAAGGTAATTCTTTCAGAGGAGGATGTGGTGGCAGAGATGTGGTGTATGCCCTTGAGTCCTACATAGTGATACAGTGTATATATGGGAAGCTAGTCTTCATTTTACTACCTCATATATTCTGCTTGAATTTTTTACAGTACCCACTGTGGTTTTCGGGGGGGGGGGGGGGTGTAGGCTTTGAACATCAGAGAGCAGTGTTAGAAAGACAGCGAGTACCATTTTTGTGAGAGTTTCCACATGCAGTTTCAGACTCTTTAGAATTCTACATGTTAAAATTACCAACAGTGAGTTAATTTTCCCAAATTTTGAGTGCTATTTTTACATTTAGACTGAGTAGACTACCTAGGCAAAACCAGGCATAGGCATTTTCCAGGGGAGAGAAAAATCATAAAAGCTGTAACAAGAAATAAAAATATACCACATCGCCCACAACTAGCACACTTAAATACATGGCTGCTTATATTCTACTATATATCTGTTCTTCCAGTATAGCTGCCTCAGCAAGAGCTCAATGGGATGCCACAGATGATTTATAAAGAATACAATCCCATTAACAGGGAAAAAAAAAGGAATGAAAGCTTTACGGATAGCACATGCATTACTGCAGACAAATAGAAAATTACTTCCAAGCTATAAACTAAGCCATGTTTTTTCAGACAAAAATGTCATTTCCAAATGCACTATAAGTAACTTTAGATACAGCAGCTGGAAAAAATATATAGAGTAGTTGGCAAAGCAGAGAGGTGAAACCAAGTGCACATAAAGGAAGATCTATCAGTGTTTTCAGTAAGCTCCGTTAGCACCACAGAGTCACTTCCCGGTGATTTTGTACTGTTTCTGAAGGGTGCCCATATAACAGTGCTCCACAGACCTATTCTACTGAGCTCTGCTTGTTGGGTTTGGGGTTTTGGCTTCTTCTTTTTTTTTTTAACTCTGAACCTTTTAATACTGCAGCGCAGTCCAAGCAGTGGTTTCCAGATGTGCTCCTCAAGCTTCCTATTGCTTTAATGATCTCTTTGGCCCTTATTTGACGTACAGACGGGCTTGCAGGTCTGTCTTCGCGGTACTTTTCAGGCAGCAGTCGGAGTTGGTGCAACTGGCAGACCCATGCCAACAAACCTGTTTGACAGGCGGAGTGAGCTGGTGTCTGCCTGCACTTCTAGGACACTGCTGTGTGCTGTACGAAAGAATGTGCTTGAACCTAACTAGCTCTTTTGCTGTATCTTTTAGGGGCAGCCTGTTCTCTTTCTTTACGTTCTCGTCCAAAGGTCCCCAGGCAGGGGGTTGGCTAGGAGGTGGCTCTCAAACCTCACCTATTTCATTACACGCCGTGCTCCCTGTAAGCCTGGTCGTTTTGAAGTGGAATTCTAGTTTCATGTATAAATTTGTTTCTAAATTCCCTTCATGGCACTCTATTTAGCCACGTTTATACTAGAACAATGTCTGAATGCTTCTTTTCAGCACTACTTTCTCATTTTCTGAGGTTATTGCTAAGAAGTGTTTCCATGATTGCCTCGGTAGTTTCAGAGTTGTTTTATGCAAGTCCTGTTATTTTTTAGGGAAGTACTTTCAGACAGACAGAGCTGGCTGGGGCTGTTCTATTTTGCAGTTTCTTTCCTTGCTGCAGTTCCCGATATATAATAAAGTTGACAAACTGCGTCTAACATGGCTCAGAGATTCCCCCTCCTCAGAACTGGGGCATTACTCAGCTACATGTCAGATAGCAACACTGAATTTCTTGCAGATGCAAGAACCTGTGTCACCAACATGGTGGCTGTTCTCAGGATCAGAACATCACCAGTTTATTGATGCTCAGCTCACCACATTCACAGACACAATTCCTATGGAAATTGGGGGTAGTTAGTTGCACAGGTACTGAAGACCTGGGCCTTAGTTCCCTCTGACACAAATTCCTGCTGATATGATCAACCCATCATGCCTCCTAAGAGTATCATGATGACATCAACAGTTAAGAATGTATGGCACCATGATACAAAGGGGTTTATATGTAGAGATTATATAGTAGCTAGTGCTGCAGATAAGTAGATGGGTGGGCACTAGCAGTACAGAAAGGAGGATAGACTCTGCTGTGCCTGAAGTGGGACGTATGTGAGCTTTTGTTGGTGATGGTACGTTCCTAGGGAACGTGAGACAAAGCCTGCCTTTCTGCAAGCACCACTTGACAGCAGAAGAGCTGAAAAGAGCAATCCTGACTCCCGCTTAGTACTTAGGAGGTGGTAAACTTTGGACCCTGGCTATTTCCAGTGATGGTCTGATGTAAAATGTAGGCACATTCCGAGCAGTAAGGTTTCTTGGAAAGCTTTCTGTAAGCCGAAGCTTACAGTTTCTCATAATATGCAGCTGATACCTTCCAGTAAGTGGAGAACTGGAGTGTAATGCCTGACACTGAAAACAAAAATAGATTTGGATACAAAATTTGGCTTTTTTTATATGCATGACAGTTCTTCACTTGAAGCATCTGCAGCACACAGCTACACCTGCATGTATATCCCTCAAGTGAATTCAAGTGTAATTCAATAACTCAATAAATAAATCATTCTGGCAGCTGGTGTCTTCTGTTAAATCACTCCACTCTTTCCAGAACTGATCATATTTTAATAGCTCTCTTCATTTTGCAAGGGTTTTTACAGCCTGAGCCTCTTCCACTAAGTATGAGTCAAAGTTTATGGCATGACAGTAAACTTGACACCTAATCTCTATGTGGCTGTTCCTAAATGTGTATCTGTAGACATGTATTAATTTGGAGAAAGATATATTAATCCTTGCCTTAAGTAAGAATATTATCCAGGTGATTTAAGCAATGGTCTGGGTGAGGGGAAGGCTGCAAGGGCAACAAGAGAGGACACGCTCCTGGCAATTCATCAGAAAGCTTGTAAGATTGCACGAGTCTCCTTTCTTGGCTCAATTCAGCACTTCTGGAAGTGCCTCCAGGGCCTCTTCATCAGTGTGTGTTTTCTCTGAGAATCACAGAGTGATTTTTGATAGTTTCGAAGGAGAAGAAAGGTTAAGGAGATGCCACTGTCTTTATGGTGCTAGGAGGGTCTGGATTGCAGTGGGTTGTAAGTATACTCTTAAAACTGAGTATGTGCTTACGACTGTGAGTATGCTGGAGTATTTTGACGGAAAGCCCTAGGTCAGTGGAACTCATGGGAACAAACTCTCCTCTGAAAAATGTGTGTGCATGTGAAAGTAATGACTTTTAAAATATTTGGCATTTGCAACTTTCTAATAGCGTGTATGATACAATGCTGAGTAGGGAAAAGTAATTTCCATTTCCATAGCTTCTATCATCTGGCATTGTGGAGGATGTCTGAGCTTTTCTTAGCATTGCTGCCCACGTGGTGTGCCTGAAAAGTGAAGTTCAGTCTGTCAGGCTTTCCACTAACACCTTCTGTAAGCAGTAGTCCAAAGGATCCTCCCTCACTCCTCTAAAATGTCACATTTCAGCTCCTTCTGTTTTCATAGGTGTGTATGTATATATCATAGGTATCATCTGCATGCCTGTTTGCAAGGGATAGAAAGAATCCTCTGCCAGTGAAAGCAGATCTTCCCCTTATGTGTGATTAGTTACTTAGGCTCTGCACAAAGATGTTGAGACTAATTTTTTTTTAGTGAGTGCACTTCCCTGTTAATCACCTCAAACAGTACAAAAGAAGCTTAATCACAGAACTTTAAAAACACTTAAAGTATTAGAGTAAATAAGAGTTTGCAAGTTTCTATTATCTTTGTAGAGGCTGCTGTTGAAAAACAGTGCTTCTTGAGTAACTACCTCCTTAAGGCCAGTATCTTAATGAATGCACTTAACATTAATTGACTGTGCTGCTGTACCAACTCTTCCAGTTTGGCACAAGACATGTCAACCAATTTTTACAAAAGAACTTGTTCAGGGGTTTCCACCAGGACTGGTTATCAAAATGTCAGGCTGTGCTTGCCAGCTGTTGCAGGGAGGGTGAGGAAGAGGTTGGGCAGTCACTGCACCCGTCCTTCCCAACAGACAGCAGAGCTGACCAGGTTTGCAGGACAACATGTACCCCAGCGGAGAATACAGCTTCAGAAAAATCATTTCTGTTACAGCAGCACCAGCTATCACTTACCTGAATACAGACCTGTGGGCCTTTGAACCCCCGATGTTTATAGCTTTTATGAAGTCTCTGACACTGCCCATTTTTTGAGGCTGCTTTTGGCAAAGTGCTGTCAGGCTGTTGAGTTGTTGTCTTCGCTGTCTGGTAGAGTTCAGGTACATTGATTATTAGTTGAAGTTTTGTAGCAGGAAAGCAGATCACCATGCCAAAGAAAGACCATGTTCACAATTTTATGACCTTATGAATCTTGTAGCTCCGTTGCCCACAGCTTAGAAGGCACAGTGCTGTGGAAAACAGCAATTAAACAAAGTCTTAAAATTCAGAGTTAGTATCTAACTGGGGTTAGGAATGTGAGTTTGGTGGTGGAAAACACATATACTGAGTTATTTAAATAAATGACAGCAACTGGTATAAGGCGTAAAGTTCTATCTTCTGTTCCTGTGAGGACTCAGCACTTGACAAGTTGCTTTCCCTAGTTCCTAAGGTGAAAGAAGCAGCTGCCTTCAGCCCTCTCCTGGCACAGAGGAAAGTTCCAGCATCGAGACCAGAGCAAGAAGGTACATTATTTTTATTCTACAGTATTTGTTTTCCTGTGTATTGTGTGTTTTCATGACAACCTGTATTAGCCAAACCAGAACCGGTTTAAAAGCCTTTAACATAAAGCAAAGGTTTGGTGAGTGCATTAGAGACAGTACCTGGCCAAACCATTCTGCCAGTTCCAATGTGAGAAGCTGGTTTTGTGTCCTTTTCAAAACATACTTTAACTGTTTATAAGCCATGTATAGAAAGTTCCCCTGCATTGAAACTTGACTTGTAATTGAATTTCACATGATTTATTTCATAGTAATGAAAAAATAATTTCCATAGTCTATAAAATGAAACCATGTTAGAAGAGTGTTGCATAGCATGCAACAATATGCAATGTCCTTCGGCCATATTCTCCTGGGTTTTCTCCTGGTCCTCTGTCTGAAGTCAATAGGGGTTTCCCCTGAGCAAGACTGAATAAATACTTACCCTGAATCTTAAATAGCCTGGCTATGCATTTATGATAGTTTCCAATTAATCAGTAAGTCCTACAGGTATCAGAGTAAGATGATACTACCTGTTCCTTCTCACATTAAAAAATTGTTGCAAAATCAGTCCGGGGAGCATACAAGGTCCAAGACCTGTCAATTTATGTCCAAGCTTCTGCCATGCCTTAGGAAACTGCTTCATGCACTTTAAGACAGAAAGCTTCACTGCCTCTTGGAAACTATATACTTGTAGCTGTGGTCAAAGCAGAGGATAAAGACAGATCAAAGGGCACTCTGCCCCTCTCCTGGTGGGAGACAGTTTCTCTGTGATGCACAGAATCATGAGGCTGACTATAAGGACCTGCTTATGAGAGCCATGGAAAAAAGGAGAATCCAAAAGGGGGGACTGAGAGATTGTATTGAGCTGATGCATTTACAGGGCAGCAGCATCCTCCTGGGGAGTTCCCAGCCAAGTGGGCATGGGCTGAAATGCTGGGATTGGCTGTAGCTAAGATTATTTACAGGACAAAACCAATCTACAAATGCTTCCAAATCTTAAAGAAAACAAACCGAAACAAAATAGACAGATGTGCTGGCTGACATTAAGGGTAAGATACTGGGGGTTTTTCCAATTCAGAAAGCAGTAGTCTCAGAAACAATGGATTTATACAGTAAAGCTCTCTAAATGCCATGTACTGCACTTCTCTGTCTCATGATAAAATACATGAAAAGAACAGGAAGGATGCTTCTTTCTGAGAAAATTCAGATGGCTGACGTATTGTGCTTAATCTGATCTGTCATGCTTGCATTGCACAGTTTCTTTCTTTGTGTATGTAATGCTTTTCATCTGCCCAGTCACGATGGCTGTGGTGTGCTCTGGGTGACACCCTTTTTCAGTGTGCTCTAAAGGCCAAGTTATTTGGGCTATTCCCAGCTCCACGCAGTATGAGTATCAACTGCTGACTCTCATGGGAAGCCAGCTTCTCTCTTTCAATGGATAGAACTGGAGCTTGAGCATCTCAGCTGATTACAAGTACAGCAGTGTAACAAATGGAGAGAGGAAAGCTCAAAAGTTGGCAGATCCCAAACCATTTATGATGCTAGAGTTCAAAACTAACACCTCCAACTATACTTGGCAATCAGCAGGCACTCAGTATACAGAAGTCACAGCATATAAACTCGTGCACATGGGAGATTGGCAGTAAAAAGACACAACAGATTTTCCTGTGAGTTAAAGAAAGAATTACTACATAAATTCTAATGTTTTGCTCTTTTGCAATTTAATCTAGGTCAGCACTATTTGAGCTCAGTAGTTAATTTTAGAATGAACTATACATTAATAACTGGGTGAATAAAGAACAAATTATTTTTACCACTACTTACAATATAGTGCTCCTCTTATCTCTGACTCTCTATTGCCATTTTTTTCCAGTTGATTGCAGCTTCAGTCGAGGGGTCTGCGACTGGAAACAAGATGCTGATGATGACTTTGACTGGAATCCTGCTGATCGAGATAGAGGTATTTAACTATCTGCCCTCTAGCTATGCTTTGATTTGATGGCTAATCCCTTCCAAAAAAAGGGGGGATGGAGGGGAAAACAGAATCAAGAATTAGCTTTCCTATCAGTGGCTTATCTTTATAAAAGAAAAAAGGAGGCAGAGAATGCTGGGAGTAGAAATCATTTCTTTGAAATATCCATTGGCAGCTGGCAATCAGCAACATATTTCAACAGAAACAAATCAAAAGATGAGAAAAATTATTAAAATATAACTGTTGGGAATTGCAAGGTACAAGGCAATGGAAGCATTAGTTACGCGTTGTGTCTCTCCAAGACTGGTAGGGCATTTAATCACACATCTGCCATTTAGCTGGATGTGGCAGTGTAGTCACTCACATGGCTTAGACAGCACTGTGATAACTGCTCAGAAATCTCAAACTCTGCAAGGCAAACTACTGATGGCATTCCTCAGAATGAGCCAAGGGCAGGGCGCTCTTCAGGAACAACCGATACCTGATGTGATACCCATGGCAGGCCTGCTAAAACCTGAGAAAGAGCTCCACAGGTGCGATGTGTGACTGTTGTGCGGGTGTCTGTAAAAAGGGGTGGCTGAAGAAACTTGTTTGAAAGGATGTCTCTTCCCCTGTGACACAGGAAATGTTGCAGAAGCTGCAGCAGTAGGGACCAGTGGATCCTGCAGATCCTGCAGGCCACTTGCTCCAGTTCCTCCATACGCTATCTCTTCCTCTTCCCTCACAGTCATTCCATCTCAGTCTTTCTTCACTAATCCTTCCTCTCCTGCTCTGTATACTTCCTTTTCCCCAAGTCCTTTCTCTGTGCTGTCACTTCCAGGAAGACCCTACCCTGACCTTATCCCGTCTCCCCAAACTTACATCTGCTGATTATGAGTTAATTTATGGGCCCAGATGTTTTGGCCCTTTATCACTTTGTGTGTCTCTGTCATTTCATTGGTCCTCCAGCATTTGGGGAATACGCTATCAGTTCCTTTATGAGTTTGTCATCACTGCAGAGGACAGTGGAAATGGTCTGACTTGAGCTAGCTCAAGTACTGGAAATGGTCTGACCACAGCAGCACAGCAGCACATTTCAGGCTGTTGCATTTGAAAAACTGAGATGGTTTTGCCTTTGAAAGGTAGTGCAAGGAAGAACAACTGTAATTGCCAGTGAAATATGAACTCATC
Organism: Elanus axillaris; assembly: GCA_026212715.1. NCBI lineage: Eukaryota > Metazoa > Chordata > Aves > Accipitriformes > Accipitridae > Elanus > Elanus axillaris. The sequence goes on from JANZLQ010000060.1 coordinate 18,170,566, forward strand.
TCATCTGTAAACTGATCTGACTTCCAGATCAGACAAGCTTATTCCTTGCAAAATACACCTCCCTGCTGCTTTTCTCCAGTCCGATTTTAAATTATTCCAGTAATACAGCTTGCACATATTTTCTTAGCAAATATGTGTTCAATTTGCTAATAAATAACACAAGTCTATTAAAGATGCATTTTCCTTTTTTTTGTTTCTTACAAGGTGATGGGTACTACATGGCAGTTCCAGCTTTTGTGGGGCACAAGAAGGATATGGGCCGTCTAAAACTTCTCCTCACTGACCTCAAACCAAAGAGCAGCTACTGCTTGATTTTCAGCTATCGGCTTGCTGGAGAGAGAGTGGGGAAACTCCGAGTGTTCCTGGCAAACAAAAAAACTGCTCCTGTCTGGGAGCAGAACGAAGGAAAAGATGAAAGGTGGAGAACTGGAAAAGTAGAGATATTGCAGGGGGCTGAAACAACCAACAGTGTAAGTATAAAACAATTTATAAGCCAAATACCGTAGTCAACAGCTTAATTTCCACATCCTCAAGTGTTCTGCCAACTGTTTTATAGGCATAGCTTACTGGCAATTGAAAGGCTTATCTGAAAGGGGAAACAGGAACATGGATTTTAGGAGGCAGAAGTTATTACTAGTTGTAATTTCAGAACCGAATAACACTTACATAGATGAGAATCAGACTATAAAATAAAAACCCAGGCATCCTATTCATAAAAATGAACATACTCTCCATATTTAGTACACACACTATACTATATATAGATATTATATATAGAGAAAGAATATATTTATATAGTATATATACCCAAAACCCAAGGATCAAAATAGATGGAAAATGAACAGTTGTAATGTCTTCAAGAAAAGGAGTGCACCAGCATTACATACTGTGATAAAGCTACACTATTGTAATAGGATTTCACTCAATTTGCATTTTGTCAATGAAAATAAGTAATCTTATTAAAGGAATCCATTTGGTATTGTAAATCTGTGCAGAGGATTATCAGTCTAGTTCAATAATGCATGGAATTGCTAAAAATGGCAAGGATTTAAGTCATTAAGTCATGTATTGTGATAAAACATTCCTCAGACATAGCACTATAACTAATTAACATTAAGAGTTGCTAAATGGTTGGATAAACTACATTTTCACTGTTAATATATCTCTTTTCTTAGGTCACTTTTGAATCAGAACGTGGGAAGGGCAAAACTGGAGAAATTGCAGTGGACAATGTTACACTAATTTCTGGTCTATGCCCGGAAGATACCTGATAGTGGATATTTGAGTATACTGGATTTAATCCTATTTTTAATATTTGCCTTACTAGTAGTGTATTTTTGTATCATTTTCTTTATAAAAACCAAAATCATGAAGACCATGCCTTGAATTTAATGCAGCAATGAAAACAGAAAACCAGACATCTGCAAGATGCAGAGTACACCTTTTTATGAGTTATTCTAATACAAGTTTTGAGTGTAGCACTACTGTATTTTAAAATTCAAGGTCAGGATTTCTGAAGTATTATTTGTCTAGCTTTTTTACAAATTCTACATACTTTTATTACTTAAAGTTTTTTTCAAGGCTATTCTTACGTCTTCCGTTTCCTTTCTTCTGCTCTACAAGAACATGAAGCAGTATTTAAGAGGGTGTTACTATTTCTGGTGACATAATTTTAACTTCCTACTTAGCGTGTAGATAGTCAACCTATTCAAGTAAGAGGAAAGAGAGGAGCTTTATTTCCATCTTGATGGAGCTACGTAAGTTGTAAGTAGAGTCATGTCTTTGAGGAATACTTTCATTATTAATAAAGTATGTAAAATGTCTTGTTTGTCATCAGTGTCTGAGTCTGTTACAAAGGCTCACACAATCAAATTCAACGGGTGTTAAAAGTCAGATTTATTCTTCAGTAAAAAGTTAGTTAGAGCTCCGGTAACATTTGTGAAC
>JANZLQ010000060.1:18177666-18201362 GCA_026212715.1 Elanus axillaris
CCGGCTCGCAGCCGCGGAACCTTCCGGCAGCTCCTCACGGGAGACCCACCGGCGGCCCCTCGCCCGCTGCCAAAAAACGCCTCCACACAAACCCAGAACACAAGCACTAGGCCATCTGGGGTCCTTGTCTTTAGTAGGTAGGTCAGTGCTGTGATTAATAATTCTTGACATTCTAGATTTTTAAGGATAATGTGATTTAACTCTTCCTAGGCAGGAAATACAAAAATCAGGTTTTGAAGTCAGTGCCAGAAAATGTCTGCAAGTCTGAATGAATCCATTTTATTCAGCCATGCTAATAAAGTGTTTCTGAACTGTAGTTCCCTTTCATTTTCTCTTCACAGTCATATTATGACGAAGATTTAATATAAAACTATCCTGTGGCCAATTCACTGCTTCACAAACCTATAAAAAAAGGCTTTATGAGGTATAAATCAAAAAAGATGATGGTTCTCTACAGGATTAATCGTACTTTTAATAATGATATTTGTAATTCTGCCTTTCTTTGATTTTCAGTCAGGAGGCAAGAACATTTTTAATTATCTATCACAACTTTGGCATTCAAGCTTTTTGCTGAAGATACGGGGATACATTCTGTTCTCAGCCATGTTTATGTAAATCTTTTACTCATCTGATTTAATTACTGACACTTTGATTTACGCTGGTGTATGAAGAGCTGACATTGACTTTGTGTCCCTGTCTAGGAGCATTTCTAGCAAGTGGCCATTCACCAGTTCTCTTTCAGGTTTTCAGGGAAGGTACAATTTGCCTGATTCCACTTCGTAAGGAAGAGCTGCTGCCATTACCTGTCCACAAGGTTTCAGAAAGCTCAAACCACAGCTCCAGTGCCCGGACCCAGGGATTTTAGAGGAAATGCCTCTAAATGTTCTTCCTGCCACAACACATTTTGCCTGAGGTATTCCGAAAAGGCAGTTGTTACAATTCCAAGAATGGACAATAAAAAGGAGAGACTAAAGCTTATCCTTTGAAAAACAAATTGAAGAAGACTTTAAGGGAACTCACACGTATTTTGTTTCAAATAACTACATTACAAATATTTGGTGAATGGGAGTACATCTCTGCAATATTTCATTGCTAATGTATTATCAACACACAACATCTTCAAAACTGGTAAAAAAACTCTTTTTATGTCACTAAAAGAAACTGCATATCACTGTTCTACTTTCAGTGACTGTGATCTCTTTCATAGATATGGGTGTAAGTTAATAAATAAAGTAATAATTGTGGCAATTTTGCAAGATGTTTCCTGCTGGATGGCAAGCCAGAACTGTTCACACGTGTTCTTATGCCAACGTTGTCTTTGATGTAGATCACATAGAAAATGCAAACCTACAGCTCATTTAGACTCAGAAATGTTAAATTTCTATAGTAGGTCCAAAATTATGTGTTGTACCATTGTGGGGCTATACGACAAAGCATTAAATTATGTGATAAAATAGCAGCCTGATATGGCATTATGACATAATTTTAAAAATAAAAAAATATAGAAAATAATTTTATAGAATAAATAATACCTAGCCATTTTTTTTAAATTTTTGTTTTTCTTTAAATAGAACCATTGTTTCAGAAAAAAATTTCTTTTTTAGGGAGGCTTATTTGACTGATGCTATTCCGTGCAAGAACCTTATGATGAATATTGTTTAACCAACATTTTTTCCAGCTAGTTCTGTGGATATTTAACTCTTTATCAGCTGGCAGAATATCTCACTGTTGAATAGAAGCCTGTGTTTTTAGAGAAGCAGATACTTATCATAGGCAATCCTGAAGTCTCAAGGAAGTTGCTGCTGTTAGAGTAGCACTGATTTTATCCTGAAAAACCCTGCAAACACAAAGATATACATATATAACATTACACACATATACACGTATGTATGAATACAATGCATATGTAAATTTTATCTTTTGTTTTGTTTTGTTTAACTTCAGGGGTAATTGAGGAAGCATTATTGTCTCTGTTTCCCGAATGGGAAACTGGAGTAACGATCCCTTATTCATTAGATTGAAGATGATTTAATGGAGATGCCCCAAAAGTCCTTTGAATAAGGAACCCACGTCCTGGAGGGGCATCCTCAGTTCTGACCCCTGCTCAAAGGAGGGCTAATCACAAGGAGCAAGTCACACTCCTTGTGCCTTCCTGCCACAAGAGCTCCTTGTGCCTCTGCAGTAGGCAAGGCACTTTCAGCTGAGGATATAAGGAATCCTATATGTACTGTGCTCACAATTGTACAGATAAAGAAAACTAGCATTCAAAAGTCTTATCCTCGGAGCCCCAAACTGAGACTAAACTGCGAACTCTTGAGGGTTGCAATGATAGCTCTGCTGAGCTCATCACATACGTATGCTGCAAAAATACTGAAAAAATATATAAGACAGGCCACTGGAGGACATGCCACATTTGGACCTGGGAGGCTTGGACTGCATTCCTGTTCTGCCACTATTTTCTTGTGCCAGTTCTGTAAAGTCATGTCATGTGCTTCAAATTTTTGACCTCCTGTTTCTTCAAACTGTGGACTCTTTGGGATAGCTTTCGCTATCTTTGCTGCTGTATGAGCCACAAAGAAGAGTCAAAAAGGAAGCCTGATCTTGACTGTGGCCTCCAGCTAGCCAGGGCTGACCATCACACCACACGTTCAGTCACTGATGAAATTTGTGAGTTTGGCACAAATACATTGCGAGTTAAGTATGAAACAGAATTAGCAATCATTTAGGGTTCTTTGTTACCAGTGCATAAAGCAACCACTGCAGCACTAGCAAGGAAAGGTTTGACACCACTCAATAATAAGCACGGATCACTGGGTCATTACAGTAATTTAATAAATTGCTGACATGATTTTTTACATCCTATATAACAATTCAAGGCTTTCTTTTTCTTTCTGATTAGTACTGCTGATGTTCATTAGGTGAAAATAGGGAAAAAGAGGTGTGTCTGCTGTACACAATATTCATGCTGAAAAATTATTTGGCCAAGTTCAGGTAGGTTAAGTTCAGTTTACTGTCAGCAGAGGGCAACACAGGCCTCATTAGTGAATAAACCCCAAAACATTTACTAAAAAAATCACACCGACTTTTTACTGTAATTGAGAATAAACCCCACCATACAGTTGTACATTTGCTGTAGAACCGAAGTTCTATAAGTATTCACCTTTTACAAAATTATTTTGAATGCCCCATGTAAACCATATATGAAAGAGGAAAGCACAGCAATAAAGGCAACGACAAACACCTTTGCTTTGACTAAAATACAGCAACTTTTAGGTGTTTACTGCATAATCTGCTATGTCCACCACACTTCATTATATCCAAAAGCTGTCACCCCATGAAGTAAGTTTTACAGTGTTTTCTTTAACCCTGAGTATACCAATAATAGCTCCATTGGCCATCCAAAAGACTCGTTGGTTATGCCAGCAGTAGTGCAGTACAACATCGAAAACATTAAGCTTTACAACGCTTTTTCTGTTCTCCACTAGCCTTAGGCATGATACTCATTTACCCCACTCGGTGTGTCGCACTGTCTTTCCCGAGAGCTGCGTTTGCTCGAGGACCATGTCACGGCTGAGGTTGAAGTTTAAAACCACCTGAGCATCATCTACTTCTCCGCCTGTCTCAGGGCTGAGGGGAGCAAAGGGTTTTCCCACCTTTGCCAAGCAGAGCGCTCCCAAGGCCCGTGTCCATCGGTGCCGTGGGGCTCCTGCCACCAGGCAGCCAGGCGCTGGAGGAAGGCCGTGCCCAGCACAGCAGCCCCGGGCCACCATCCCGGTGCCCCTTTTACCCCCCAGCTGGGCCAGATGCCACAAGGGCCCAATGCCGAGAACATGGCGGCAGCCTCAGCCTTCACACCTGAGGCTGCTTAGGAAAGCAAGTTATTTTGACGCCTGCTGGCTTCCTCCAGGGTTCTTTGAGCCCCGCAGTGGCTCAGGGTGTAGCGCAGGAGCTCCCTGTGAATTCCCACCCTCCCTCAGCTACTTGACAACGGGACGTGGCTTCTCAGCCCGGCGGCAGCTCCCGCCCCGCGCCCTGAGGCGAGCGCCCGCGCCGGGGCCAGCGCCAAACCGCTCAACGCCCGCGGCCCGGCCCGCCCGCTCGCGGAAATGGCGGCGGCGCGACGCGGCGCGGAGCAGGAAGCGGGAGGGAGGCGCCATCTTGAGGCCCGCGGCGGAGGTAAGGGCGCCGGCCCCGCTGCTGGGGTACGGGGCGGGGAGTGGTAGTAGCGCTGTGTGTTTCGGGCGGCGGGAGTTGCAACTCCTTCGTGTTGCCCGCCGGGTGATGTCGGGGAGACGCTTCCCCGTGCGGAGCGGCGGCGGGAGCGAGCGGTGCGGCGGTTCCCCGCAGCGCCAGGAAATGGCGGCGGGCGGGAACCCCGCGCGGCCTCGGCCCCCGGAGGGGTGAACCGGCCCCGGTGCTGCCCTGGTCCGGGGGAGGGGGGGGGAACACGTTGGCAGGTAGGGCCGTGGTTGCTTCTCTTTCTGCCTTGGGGTGTGCCAGGAGGCTGAGGAGAGGCGACGTTTCGCCCCTAAGCAATAGAGCAGCGGGTCAGACTTAAGCTCGGTGGGTCCGAGGATGCGTAGGGTCCTGGGGACCCGGGGAGGTTCTCTTGAAGGATTTGGACAAAACCCCCAAAGTTGGCGTATCCGTGGCATTACGGAGATGGCGTTTTGGGGCACAGTTCCTGCGTGAACTGGCCCAGCTGCGTTATGGGAGTGAGTGCAGGCTGATCTCCAGCCGGTTTCTTGGGCTGGTGTCTGAGGCGCAGGTTGTGGGGGTGCCGGTCAGCTGCTGGCATCGTGAGGTGGGCTCCAAACCTCTGCAGACAGGCTGTCACCTGCGGCTGGCTTCCAGGTCAGCTGCTTTCAGACCCAACGCATGCTGCTGGGCTGCTGCTCCTAGCTCTTGTAATTAATCTTCTGTTCTGTAGCCTAACTGGCTGTAATTCCCGCTCACAGGAAAAGGCTGACCTTGAAAACTGCAGGATGGAGATCTGTGATGGTAGTCGTACGGAATTTTTGAGGTATTTCTTACGTTGGTCTCCATGCAGCATTGGTGTCTTGAGACAAGTCAAACGCTGGCATAAATAGAGAAAGGAATTGGAGAGTTCACGCTTTTCAATGTGGTATTGTTTTTAATAATTAGATACATAAAAGTCCATTTAATTTCAAGTGTACTTCACATTTCAACCAGTACATCAGGTGTCTTGATCAAGACTCTCAAATGTCTGGACTTTGTGTACTTTCATATTTAACTATTAATGTTTTAGCAGAAGGAATTATAGCAGGCACTAATAACATCTTATAAATACCCTTTGAATACATTATACACTTTCTCTGTAGAGGAGTCGGGAACATGTAAGTATGTCCCTGACAGTGGAATAACAAAGAGAAATAGTACTGAGCTGAGGCTGAACTAGAAACTGAACGTTAAAGCAATAGAAAGTCTGTGTTCATCTGACAAATGATCAAAAACTCACAAAAGTTGATAGAACATGTTTTTATTACTTACGCGTTCCATTTTTTTATTGTCAGCACAACTTGCCATAAAAAGACATTACAGACTAAATATTTACTTTTGCTTGTAGGGTGTTAGAATTTAAGTCTGTGCTAGCTCTATACGAGTAAGAAGAATCTATACGAGTAAGAAGAATCTTTAAAGCTATTTTGTCAAGGAAATGTATTCAAGAGAAAGAATTGCTTGTTCATCTCCAAAATTATTCCTATTTTGTTTCTAAAGGATTAAGTGAACAAATGTACTTTGAATAGATAGGTCTTAAGAACGTTTTTACTTGTTGATTTAGGCTCCTATCTGCAAGCCAGTCTGTTCTGTTGGACTTCTGTGCCAGTGCAGAAAGGAGGATGAGAGATCCACCTTAGGAAAGCTTTGTTCAGGTTGAGGCTGTCCAGCTTTCAAATCACTACATCTGCAAGAGGATATAAACAGTATTTACGGAGACTGAAAAATAAGTAGATTTGCCAGAATGTCAGATGAGATCTGTCAGTTAAAAGCCAGTTTTAAACCTGGAGCTCACAACAAGTTCTTCACTTCAGTAGGTTTAAAAAAAACCCCACCCAATTAATTCTTCCTAGGTAAATGAACAAGAAATTAAAAAGGAAGTTAGAAAATAGTGGACAAAAGCTCAAATACCAAGCAGGAACATGACAGGTAACATCATCATCCTTATAGGTGAACAGGGAAAGCATTGTCAGTCTTTTACAGTTAAAATGGAATGCTCAAAACTTGATTTCTTCAAGTACTGGTCCTTGGAGGCATGTTGTACATGATGGTGTAACTTTTTCAAAAAAGTAACCCCCTAATCATTTTGTCTGTGGTGGAAAGATGGGAACACTAGAGGCTTACGGCCTTAAAAGAAGTGCAGAACAGCTCCCAGGTTTTTTTACTTCTAAAAGTATTATAGTGTATAAGCCAATCTCAATGTATTGGGGGATATTTTGAACTATGATTTCCCAGTGCTTAGAGGACGGCATTATGAATGCTTCTGCTGCACAGACATTGAGCAGAGGGAGCAGTCCAGTTGTCTGATATAATCCCAATGGTGTCGAGAGAAAGGGAGCATGCGCTTCATGAACTGGAACTGTTAGCACTACCTATATAAGGCAATACAGTTAATGTATGTTGAAGCTTCCCCTTGGAAGATGTCACAGCCTTGCTGAAATTATTTGGCTGGTCTGCTGTCCTAAGTGATTGGAAGTATTAATATGATCATTGGCATCCATCCAGATGAACAGTTTAGGAGACTAAACTGTATTGAAGTAGTTAATTAATAAACAATGATACTAAGCTTCTTAAATCATATTGGTATTGCCTGGTATGTTTCTAGACTGAGGAAAAATGTTTAGAGCATTCTCTTGCTGTGGGAAAATAATGAAATATTCTTCATGTTGTCTTTCAAATTTAACAACACTAATAATAAATGCTTTTTGGTTTAAAATCTGTTACTATTGGAAAAACAGGAGTGTTAGGAAATGAAGCAATCATTTTACAAAGTGCAAATAATTTCACGCAGTGAAGTTTTGATTGGGTACTAAGGTAGGTGATGTTATAGGAATGGTGTTAGTGTTTTCTACTTGTCCCAGGTTAAGCTTTGCTCTTCATGACCGAGGCATGTCAGGAAGATGCCAAATGTACTTGTAGCAAGCCCGGGGTTTTTGTGCAGATAGTAAGCTGTACTCTTTAGTTTGCAAGAAGCTCTGTTGATTTATAGTCACAAAAATTACTGTATGATTTGTGAAAAAATGTGTGCAGCCCCCCAAAAAGCCTGCACCCCTTGATAAACTTCACTCTAGCATGTCAGCTTTATTAGTGCAAAATACATATGTCACAATCTGTCCCGACCATAGCTAGGTAGCATTAATTCATGTCTGAGTCGCCTGCTTAAATTTCATTCAACACTCTTCCTATGTGTATTTGTCACTTGTGCCCAGAATGGTAGTTTATGTTTTGAAAATGTACCCTGTGTGTCAAAGGCCTGACTTCCGACCTGCTGGAAGCTCCAGCCAGTACTTCATACTGGCAAGTAGTGGCAGGTGGCTAGGAGAAAAGGTATTCCTCTGCCAGCTTTGATAAGGCTTTGTCACAAAAATCTGAAAAAACAGAGCACCCCATGGAAAATTCATGTGACCTTGCGCTAAAACTTGAAAGCATGATTTTGAATAAAGTTAGTTAATACTGAAAAATTATCTGGTTGTAGATTAGAGAAACCATGTAAGTGTTTTTTATGTGAAATGGTGCAAACTTTAAACCAAATAAAGCACGTTGTTTATACATAATTTCAAATGAAACTGTTAATGACAAATCTCTCTGAACTATATATACACTTTATTATTGCCCCATTGAATCTTAATGTATCAGAATGTATTGTGAATTTGTATAGCTGTCCTGTCGTGGAAGAGATTAGCTAATACCGCCACTTGAAACTTGCAGTCTAACTTCTTAAAAGTAAATTTTGTCCTTTTTTAACTCTTTAGAAGTGTTTTATTAAAAAATTCAACCATATCAATAGAAATAAAGCTTTCAAATCAATGGAATAATTCATTGCTTGTAACCTTTTCAGGGTTTAAGGGGTTTGCCAGACTCGGATAACCAGTCAGTTCAGTAGAAAAATTCACATGGGTAAGGCAGACAAGATACAGGAAAAGCTAAAATATCTTCCAGTGAGAATCAGTTTAATTCTAAACTAAATTATTAAAAGAAACTGTTAGCAAGGTAACACCTCTGCTGGGATGTGTGTGTCCGCTGTAACATCAGCTGGAGCTCCTAGAACTCAAACCAGCTGTAGCTGTTCAAGTCATAAAGAAGTTTCTCAGCTACTTTTTGCCATGAGATGACTCAAAGGTGTTATTCATCTGGTGTAGCTGCAATACTGTGAGTCTTTTCCTGAGTTCCAGCTTATATACTAAGGTCAAACGAAGCCAGTGGCTAAGCAGTCTGGTAAGGGCAACAGCTTTTCCTATCTCATTAAATCCATGCATGTTTAATCTTATTAGAAAAATGTGCCAACAACTCTACTTTGGGGTTGATCCCTGAGGCTTGATAACTTCATTATGCAGTCTATTGATTTTTTTAAATTTTTTTTAAGGAAATAAAAATTCTATTTTAATTAAAAATGGGGGTTCTAGGAGAAGCAACTCCAAATCAGGACTAAAAATTTGCCTTGTAAAAGAGGCTACTGTGTGCATCTTCACACGAATGCAATGTGCTTTGCCCTCTCTCCCCTGCAAACTCCTTCTCTTGGGAAGAAAGCTGTGGGATAATGGTTCCAGTGAGAGAAAAGCAGGGTAGAGACAGTATAGCTCCAGATTAGTTAAGAGCACTGTAGTTCAAGCAGTCACTGATGTAAAAGATGCAGAACAAAGGTATTGTTCTATCAGACTACTTTCCGTTATGCACAAACTCTTTCACCAGATGTTGTCCTGGAAAATTTCTTGAAACAATGTTTTATGTAGTATTAATTTTCCTTTTCTTGCTCTCTGTGACTCTGTTCTGTTGTGTGCAGAAGAATAAAAGATGCATTTTGTCTCCGGCACTACAGTAATAGCATTCTGCAAGCGAAGTAGAGATTTTGGGGGAATGGTTTTGCAATAATCCTAAGATCACATACTCTGCTGCTCCTGGATCTTTGACCGAGAGGTGACTCTCTTGGTCAGTGAGCTGTCAGTGGTCATGGACATCTGGCAATAGTGCTGTTGTATTGTCTCAGTTATTATTGTGTTAGCTTTATTCATATGGGTATTCTTTGAAGGTGAATTTCTGTATAGTTCAGAAATTTTTAGCGGTGGGAGGCAGTCCAGCTGAGAGGCAGGAAGAGTTCTGATTTTTGTGAAGATGGAATAAAAGCCCTGGAACATTGTTTCTTGGTGATGTCTTTGGTATCTGCTCTCCCACTGCACATAGAATGAAGGAAAGTTTTTTTGGGTCTGAAGGCTGGCTGTGAGAATTCTCTGATTTTTCTCTTGGGCTCTGAGTTTAAAATAACATTTGATAATTTTCATTTTTTATATGGAATTTAGGTTGCCCAAAGGATGAAAACTGGCGTTTCCAGGACTGTGCTGTGCACTGTCTCTGCTATAGCATTAACCGCATTTTTGGCAGAGAATTCATTACAACATTAGGAGTACTTGGCTTCTGGTCTTTATCTTAGCTGTGGTCTGCATTTTGTTTTGATTACATAGAATTCCTTGGAGAAAAATACCTTCATCTGAGGTTCAGATGAGGGAGAAGAGGACTGGTGTTCAGCCCTTCCAAGACATTGATCCATACTTACTTGAATGCATTCTGATTTTGTCTTGGCGTATCAGTGGGAGTTAGCTGTGCTAAGGCAAAATAGGCTATGGCTTTGAACCAAGTAAGGCATATTGCAGAGACAAGGCATTTACACCAAATGGTTTCAGAGAGGGCAGTGTTTTTCCCAGGGACTGGCTTTGCAGTTAGCACCAAATGTCTCAGGCTGGTTTTTTTTCTTTCTTTGTTTGTTTGTTTTTCCCCTGCTTATTTGTTTTACTCTTTAAAAAAGTTCTGATTCAACTTGGTATTATTACAGAATGACCATATTTTAAACCTGAGATTAGCCTGATCTTTTTTTCCTTAGGAGCAAACTGACTGACAAGATTTTTACTGATCACCATCATTTATTCTTGTATACACAAGGGACTCGTTATACCATGCAGTCAGTGCGAGAGCTCCTAATGACTTGGCCAGAAAGTACCTCATCAGCATAGTATTACAGAGTCTTATTCTAAATACGAGTCGATCTCTACCTTGTAACCTTGAAAGAACACTTGGAATTCAAACAGACGTTCTCATGCATTGCTAAAGTTAAGCAGGATGGAAATGCCTTGTGTAGTTGTAGGAGGGATGAGGGTGTTGATTTTGTACTGCACAAAATTGTGATACTATCATTTGTACTTTTGTTCTTGCATCTCTGCAATAACAAAAATGCATGATTCATTTCATAACTTAAGAAAAAAAATCCTTTTTCTTGGATTTCTTAGCTCTTGGAGCTAGGAAGACAGCAGAACTGTGCTGACTGAGCACGACTCAGTTAATTTTACAAATATTTGTTCAGCAGCATTTGCCAAATAGCATGAAATCAGGTAGAAAAGCGGTCAAATTCCAAATTTAGAAAATCTTGAATGAAAGAGCAATGTACAGGACAATTGATGGGGTAAGGCATGCACTCTTTCTCTCCTGTCTGTATCCCAGCACCTTTGGATTTACAGGGGGTTTTTTTGGCCAGATTTAGGCAAATAGGTACCCTAAAAATGTGAAGTCTCCTAAAGGTCATAGGGAAATTGTTTTATCTTCTTTTCTTAACAGGCTGGATGGAGTTTCTCATTATGCACATTTCACAAGACTCCCTGGGTTTGCTATGCTCCAGCTCCCTCAAGTGGTAAAACAATTTCCCACTTGGAATTGCAGTTTGGTTTCTGTGAAACACTTGCTTTCTTTTCAGAAAGTTTGGAGACTTCCCCCAACCTCCTCTTTGTTGTATCTTCCCCCTCGCAGCGCTGAGCACTACGAACAGCTGCTTAGGGCTGCGGGGTTATCAGAGAAGTAGAGCTGTGGGTTAAAGGGTTACGATCACGGTCCTCGTTCTGTGGGTGACCTCTTGAAACAACTTGGGGGGGGTCATTTCACTCTGTAAGCCTCACTTCTGTCATCTGAGGACTAGAAAGAATGATGAATATTTGTAGACTACCCAGAGTATTTTTAATGCTTCTCAGTTCTTTTTAAAAGTAACTCTTGCTTCAATCAATGATTTTTCTTATCTGGCATAGCAGAAAATCCAAACATCCCTTGTCAGTGGGCAGTCAGAGATCTGGCAGCTGTCTTGGTTATAACAGACTTCCACTATTCTTTCTACAGAGTAACAAAATAAAGCATACACAAGGAGGTTTTGCCATCCTTCCGCAAAACACCAAACCCCTGATTTACAGCAGAAGCATCGGAGTTCAAGGAACAGGAGTCTGAGCAGGAGCAAACTCAGGCTTGCTATACTTGGGTTCCCAGTGAACTTTGCCTAGAAAATAAAAGTCCAGTATTACCACTGCATCAGTAGTTCCTTGTTTCTCCCTATAAGAACATGAAAAACATGTTTTTACAGTTGTCCTACAAAATCATGTTGTGCCTTGATTAGAGAAGCAGGAGAGGTGCTTGACATCCAGACTTAATGTGAAATGCTACACAGCATTCGCAGTATTAAAGAGCTCTGCCTTATCCTTTCAAGGAAGCGAGCAGAAATAAAATGAACCATTTCATAACCTTATATGTTCTATGTAAGTTCAGGAATCTGTTTAATTTCTGATCCTGTAAAATAATGGTCTCTGTCAACCTTGGTGATAAATCTAGTCCTTGCTTGATCTATGGGCCAACAAATGCACAAACAACTTTTTTTTTTTTCCTTTCCCCACCACAGTGCTGTTTAATTTGGAAGCTGAGATTAAATTTATGATTGAGTAGTTAGTGTAGTATTTCAGATGCATTATTATTATATTATGCATTATGTATGCATTATTTTTCATCTTGAAGGATCTTAAAATCCTTTGCAAATTAGGTACACACAACAAAGCCAGCGCCACTCCAAGAATGCTTTCCCTACAGAAACCTCGCTCCTGTCACTGATAAAAACATGTTCATTACCCTTATTTAGTGGTTTCTCTGCTGGCTGTTTCTTGTGCTTCTGCCAGTTGCCAGTGAATATCCCACTCCACTGAAGTAATTCATTCTGGATTTGGTTCTGTTCTTGTCATATTTTTGATGACTTGCTGCCTTTTGTTATTTTTACCTAGCTTTGCTTAGTAAGTTTGAAGGGAGTCACTCAGTCCTACCTCTTTGCTATATGTTGTACATGTTGAGGAAACCATTCCTTCAGAAGTGATTGTTTTGACTTAAATGCGAGTGGTCTGTTAGATGGTTGAGTTTCCAAAATTACTTTAAAATCATTGTTGATATTTTGATTTCCATATTCTGTTTTCAGTTTTTTTAACTTCTGCCATAACATTTAGGTACTTGAATTTAATGTTGTATAAACTTGAAAAAGTCAATGCATGACTAAGAAGATCGTAACATTTCTAGTAATTTAATTTATTGTCTTAGCACACATGTGGAAAAAGTCCTAAGTTAGAACATATATACTGCATTTAATCCAATCTAAACCAGCCTTTTATATATCTGGTAGAGGGTTAAAAAAATCCCAACCCAAACAAGTTGTCTTAGATCTGCCTATTAGAAAAAACACGTCTTAGTGTGGGGTGATGAGTTAGCATGTCAGTTCCTTCCAGTAGCTGTAGGTGTCCGGTAAGTGTAAGGTAATTCACTGTGAGCGTGCGGCAGAGTGGCTGTGTTCTCGCTGCAGGTGCCAAAGTGTGGGCTCCAGCTCCCCTCAGAGGCTTTGTGTTGGTCACCCCGGCTGTGGGTGCCTGCTCCTAGCTGTGGAGCCGAAGGAGTCTTTTTCAGCCATGTAATTTTCTTGCGTGAGATTTGCCACAGAAACAGTCTTGTTTTCACCTTGCCACCCTGGTGGGGGCTACCTAGGCTCAGGTGGATAACCGTGAGCAAGGACCACTACCATAAAGCAGATGATATCTATGGACTTCTTACGTACGGATCCTCACCCTGCAATATTAGAGAGGAAACTTTCTATGAAGCATAGTCCTCAATGAAAGATCAAAATGCCTCCCTTTGTCGCAGGGTAAAATGTATGGACAAATTATCAGCAGAGCACTTTGTGTGTAGTCATTTCTTTGCATGTCCATAGTCCTGTATACTAAATATTGAGAATTCATGAAGTCATCCTGCATTTCAATAAATATATTTTATGGGATGTGTAGCATAATGCAATACATATAGATAGGTACAAGAACAGAAGAAAATTATGTTTCAAGTGGAGTATGTGGGAAGGAGCAGAACTGATTCTAAGGCATAGGGCAGTCCTACTGGCTGAGTGTATAACTGTATCACCAACTCTGCCCTAGATTGCATGAGAAACAGTAGATCATAATTTTCTAATGTAAGCTACTTAACGTTCAGGAGACAGGGAACCATCCTTCTGTAGTGATGGCTGCCCTATGTAAGAAAATACCTCTTTCCATTTCACAGCCTCTGCGTGTTCCTGCAGCAGAACAGATGAGCAGATGCAACTAAATGTGCTTTTCAGTATGACAGTGCATAGAGTTCAACTTAAGTATTTGAAAAATGAATCCTGTTTCTCTGATTCTGCAACTTCTTCAGGAGTAAATCAGTTTCTGTAACAGCTCTTACTGAGGTTTTGCAGGATTTCAAAATGTCAGACAAGAATGAGCTGTTTAAATACAGGTTAAGTGAATGCACAGAGCGTTCACTATGGAGGTCAGCTTGGTCTAATGAAGGTTTATGCTTACTCTCTCCGTCTCTTTTGTGGAGCTCTGAGGCCCTACCTAAAGTTTGAACTTAGTTCTGTCATGCAGAAAACAAGTTAGCTGGGCTGGTCCTCATAGAAAGCACCAGAGCATGCAAAATACTCAGCTGTATCACTTGTCCCTCCTCTCCCCCCCTTCTCTGGAAATTTCATCATGGAAATGGTGATTGTGCAAGAAATCTGCTTATGAGTTCCTTTAAATATGGACATGTGTAGCTGGCTTTGTATCAGTCTCTATCAGGCAGATGACTTTTTTTCTGGAGTAGAATTGGGGGTTGTATGCAACTTCAGACAAAAAAACTGGGTTTGTGCACAAATTTAGAAGACTAACTCCTAGGAAAAGACAAATGCTTAACACTCCCAGCACACCATTCAATTTTGCATTCTACATTTCATTCTCCTTTTCAGCAAACAGGAGAGTAACAGTAGTAGTATTAACACTCTGTGTGTGTAAATTTGCATATAGCAATCCACTGAGCTTTTTTTGGTTAAAGGGCATGATAAAAAGGACTCGAAATCTTACTCAAGCCATGAGAGACTGCATTCTGAAATCCCCTTTTTGTTTAATGCATCAGAATATATGGGAGCATGCTTTAATAATGCTGTGGCTGTAAGACAGTAGGTACTTCTTAGGATATAGAGGGATGTTTCTTTAAAGAATTTCCAAAAATAGCAATTAGGAGTTTGTAGATGTTGCTGTTATGAAACTGTTTTGCAGGTATTACTATTTTTGAGCTGCCCTGCCCTGATTGATAATCAAACTGTAATATAATGCCAGAGCTAGCAAGGGAAAGGGCAGTGGTGGGGACCTCAGTTAAAAGTTTAGTAGTTCGGCCTCTCTGTTAGCAGCTATAAAGAGAAACTTTGAGAAGAGATGTAGCAAGTGAAAGGTTGGGGGTCATGTAGGAACCAGAATGGCGTTTTGGTCTTAAGATCCCCTGAGTTATGTCAGGCTCAGTTAAACTTGCTGCAGAGTAGCCACAACCTTTGCTTTGCAGCTCCCAGTAAAATGTGTTAAGCTGCTTACTGTTTAGTAATTGAAGAAATCTGTAATACCAAGTTATGGTGATGTATAAAAGTACCTCAAAAGGCCTGAAAACTCATGACAGCTCCACCAGGTGCTTGAAAAAGTCATTTAGGTCAGTGGTTTTTGGTCAGATACCATGCCCACATTAGCTGTTTAATTTTAATCTTTTAAAGTAACAAAGGCTTGAGGAAAAAGTCTGAAATGAAAAAAACACAAGGATTTGTGAAAAAAATCTTGGTAAGTTAGGGTATAGTTACAAGAGTGACTGGCTTTAAAAAAAAACAACAACAAAAACCCCAAAACCCAACAACCAAAAAAAGCACCTACAATGTGGAGTTTTTGGACCCACTTTGATTTTTCTATTATCGTGTATGATTGCAACTTGTACTGAGTTCATTTATAGTCAGATGCTTGAAAACTGTGACAAGTGGAAAGAGAGGTTTAAATAAATGTTTCCAAAAGTTGAGTTGTAACGCAGTTTTTCTGAGGAAGGTTGTTTTGCATATGTGTTCTGGAAGGATGACAGCAATGATCTCGCTGGGTCTGGAGTCTTGCAGTAAACTTCCATGTCATTGCAACTTTCAGATTAAATTAGTGCAGTGTTTACTTACAGGTCTGACTTTGGAGATTATTGGGAAGCTATTAGAGAATGTATTCAACAGTGTGCGATCATCAGGTTATTCAAGTACCTGTTATAGCAGAAGATCCCAGACATGGTTTTATTAGACTTTAAACTTCTGTAATAGAAAACCAAACTGATTTTCTGAAAACAGCATTCTTACTAAATTCAGCTTGGTGACACCAATACTGTAAAAGCCTGACTAATATTTTTATTGTTTCTCTATGTGTGAGGAGAGGGAGATACGTTGCCTATAAGGCCTCCTTTTTATTTCTTGGAAAGCGTATGATTTGATAACTGTCTAGATTTTAAACATCAGTGGGTGATCATCTAGTCCTTTTGGTGAAAATTGCTGAATTTCAAACTTGTTGCTGCTTGGTAGTCTAATGGTACTAGAGCGTACTTATGCGCAAACACTGCCAAGTCTACCAGTATTTTCCTTGCCTGAGTGAAGACTAGCATGCCCACTTGCATTTTTCCAGCACCCAGGCTCCTCTGCATTTTGCGTTTGCTCCACTAACTTTACTGTACACCATTTAAAGAAAAAGCTGCCAAAACCAGTGATGTGTACAAATAAACCAGTGTAAAATAAAAAGAAAAACCTTGTGAGAATGCACAGAAAATGACTTAACATCATAACTGCAATAAATATGATAAACATTTTTTCGCTTTCAGGTTTTAAAATGTCTGACCAGAAAAATATTGTAAACAGAGCCCATTGTATTGAAAAACTGCTGTCTGAGAACAATTTCCAAGATATTGAGGATCATCTTAAAGAACTTGAAGATGTTGATATGACTATAGAGTATCTTCAGGGGACTGAAGTTGCCAAGGCTGTATACAGAGTGCTCAAGAGCTGCCCTTCAGCAGAGTTGAAAAAAAAAGCAAAGCAGTTATTATCAAGGTGGAAAGCATGTTACAAGAATAACTGTGTTCAGTCAATGCAAGTTAAAAAGTCAGTTTCCGCGTATGTGAAAGAGGAAAGTGAACATCTCCATGTGGTACCTAGAGAGCAGTTGCTGTCTGAAGGACCATGTCAGCAGGAGGCATTAGATGCTACTATTTCTAAAACTGTGGTCCCATCGCAAACTGTTAGAAATGTGGTAGGTAACGACGCAGAAGGCAGCATGAATCAGGTTGCTTCTTTTGAGGAACAACACACTGATAATGAAGATTCTAAACCTCCTGTTAAGGAAGCAAGTCTGCAGCAGGATCTGATGAAAGCTCTGAGGTATAAATGTACAGATCTTCTTTATAAAGCTTTGACCGGTTCTGCCACAGACAAAGAAGAAACTGATAAATGGCTAGAGCTATCTAAAGAAATTGAAGAACACATTTTTGCTCTTCATGCTAAAAATGACAAAAAGTACAAAAATTGCATCAGAAGCAAAATTGCTAACCTGAAGAATCCTAAAAGTTGCCACTTAAAACATAAACTTTTTTCAGGGACTTTGAGTCCAAAGGCTTTTGCTGAGATGACAGTGATGGAAATGGCCAGTGATGAACTGAAGCAGCTCAGGGCTCTGTACACCGAATCATCCGTTCGGGAACATCAGCTTCCACAAGTTATTAATGGCACACAGACAAACAAAATAAAGTGTAGGCGCTGTGAAAAATTTGACTGCACTGTCACTATGATAGCCAGAGGAACGCTCTTTCTTCCAGGTTGGGTGCGAAACACAAATCCAGATGAACAAATGTTGACTTACGTTATTTGTAATGAATGTGGAGAGCAGTGGTATCACAGCAGATGGATTTGTTTGTAATGCTATCCTTTAATAAGTGGTTTAGAAACATAGATATGAGAAGGTAAATCTGTTGAAACTGCATAATTTAAAATTTTGTATTGATATTATGTAGATGCTGCCACTAAAAATGCAAAATCGGTTTTAAAAGTTGATTTTGAAGATGACTTGAATAAATTATGTGGCTTTTAGTAATGTCTATGAGTAAAGAAATAAAAGATAAAAGGGAAAAAATGGTACCGCTGTATCTGAGAGGAATATTGACTAGTAAATCCATTAAAAATACTCCAAGTGCTGGAGTTCCCCCCACCCACAAGGTACTGAGTACTTGGAATTTTCATTATCTTCAGCAGGAGTTCTTTCACAGAATGTAAGTTTCATTTACAGTAAACAAACTGTTTCCAAAACTGCAGTTCACATACTTGTGTGCATTGCAGAATGTTCAGCATGGACTCATTCCTTAATTAAATCACTTTTTGCAAGTAAGTGTTAGATTATTAAGTTGTTTTGAGAGCTAATGTCTAACAGGAATAAAGGAATGAATAATAGAATGTAAAAGGGAGAGAAGGCAGCTGGCAAATGAAAGCAAAAATGAAGTTCTGCTTTAGCTTTTTATAGCTATTGGAAATAGGACTTGTCACAATCTCAGTTCCCAGTTCAGATTTGCAATGTAAGATGATGTGTCCTGCAACTGGTAAGAAATTAAGGCAGGATCAGAGAAAGGTTTATTTCAGGCAATTATGTAAATACATTATTAAATGTATATCTTTAATAAATAAAGACATGAAGTTAATAGGAGTTCACTTTCTGAATGGATATCCTCTCTTGAACTGGGACATCTATCCTGAACTGAGCAAATTAATGTTTTTATGTAGTGCAGGCTACCCAGAAAAATGAACACAAGGAAATGTAATAGCTAAAGCTTGTATACCTGTTTTTGTTCTGGAGTCAACAGGATTCCTACTGGCTGTACGCTAGAAGCATTTCTTTATCAAAAATTACCAACTCCGTGTTCTTCTCACTTGGGTAACAGCTCTGTTGTGGTTTTTTTTTTTCTTTTGGAAAACTTAAAATTACTTTAAAAACAGCTATCTGAATACTTTGAATGGCGTATATATCAAAAGTCAAGGAGATGTTTCTTTCTCAGCTGCGATAACCACCTGAGTCTGTGTATCTTTCACAGCTGTCTCTTGGTCTGTAGAAGACCATGTTCATACTGTGTGTCTTTGTTTCGGTTTCTTCACTGGTTTTCAGCTACCGTGAATGTTTAAATAAGAGGAAATGGGCCTTGCATCGAGTCCTGATTTTCTGAGCACACGAATGCGTCAGCTCACAGACCTAAGGAAATGCAGTGAAGAATAACTCTGCCCTGCCCGAGAGGTTAGGTTCTTGCAGGAAAGCATTAGTACTGGTTGGAAACGTAACCTCCTTCATCATGAGTTTCCTTGTTGGAGTATGGACTAGATGATGAAATGCGTCAATAAATTGCCAAAGTCATGAATTAGGCACAGAGGAAAGCGTTTTGTTTCGCCGTATTGTATAAACACAATAAAACTGGCTACTTGGCATGAACAGAGATACCTTTTACAAATGCCCAACAGGCATTTCGGGGTTCAAGGCTAAAATGCATCAGCTGAGCAGAGAAAGCTGGTGAGCATTTGCTGGAGGAATTCAGGACAGTTCCTGTGCCCGTCCAGCTGTAGCACAGCTGAGGCTGGTCAGCTTCTCTGGGCTGAGGCGCTGCCCTGGAGCTCTCCAGCCACATCACCTGTCAGAGATAGGAGTTAGGGGTGTGAGATGAGAAAATAGCTGTTGGTGAACTAAAAGCCAGCCAGGACTAAAAAGAGAAGACAGGCTGAAAATGGTGTGTAACCCCATGTTACAAAGAGGCGCTTACTATTATTCCACTGAAAAAAAAAACCCAAGAAAAATCCCTTCCATTCAGTGTTAA
This sequence comes from Elanus axillaris, assembly GCA_026212715.1. Classification (NCBI taxonomy): domain Eukaryota; kingdom Metazoa; phylum Chordata; class Aves; order Accipitriformes; family Accipitridae; genus Elanus; species Elanus axillaris. The sequence goes on from JANZLQ010000060.1 coordinate 18,196,927, forward strand.
CAATTAACTTTCAGCAGTGTGATTTACTGTGGTATTATGTAGATTTTTATCATGTGAAAATGTGTGTTTTAGTGGAATTGCACTGATGTAAAACAAATATTAAAGCATTAGGCCAGACCCGCAGTGTTCAACTGTGTAACCAATCGGTTAATATCTGACCTTCCTTCCCAGCTCTTACCTTTGTGCTGGAATTGATGCTTAGAAGTAGTCCTGCTTGTTTAAGTTCAAGTACTTCTGTGTAAAGTATTATTTTTAGCTTTCAATAAAACTGTAGGAAAGCAAACACTTCTGTGTTACTGGTTCACAGTAAGCACAGAGTTGTGTACTGTCATTTTGGAGGTCGTGGTCCTGTCGAGGAGAGCTGTGTGCCTGTACTGCGCTGTGTCAGAACACTCTGTAGCAGGAGGCTTTATTTTAGTTGTGAGCAACAGACACTTACAAATAATTTCTGCCTGCAGATAGTTTTGAAGCCATTCCAGTAATGTATAGCTCATCCACGTTTTGTCTTGGGGAAGGGAAATGTTACAAGGCATGGATGGTGTTTTTGAGAGAATGTGTTTCAAGGGTAAGATTTATAGCCGTAATACTGACAACATTTCTGACATATTGTGTAACATCATTTTCTTTTGAACTGCCTCCATCGTGAAATGTATAGTGCTAAGCTATATGCCCCAGCATGACTGGGATTTTCTACAGCTGCGTATTTACTGAGGAGCTAAGAAAATGTAAACAGCAGGTACCTTAAAACTTTTTCAAATCATTAAGCAAGCCTGCCTCAGTGCAGATCTGAGTGAGCTGTGCCTGCAGCAGCAAGAGGGTTGTTTGGTTCTAGGCTTTCACATCTTGCTCTTTCTCCTAAGGTGGAGAAATAATAAAATCCAGTTACTAACAACTGCAGTTGCAGCTTATGGTATAGAAACAACTGCCAGTAACTACAAATAGTCAAAAAGTGGACTGTAACTGTGCCCCTTTTACAACTGTCCCTTAACTTTATTGTGTCTGTTTCAAACCAAGAGCAGTCAGAACTCTTAGGGCAAGTCCTTGGTGCCCTTGCAGTTGTAAACTCGGCATTTTAAAGTGGTTTTCCATGGTAATACATTGTGAGCAGGCATTCCTCCGTTGCCTTCCTTCCCAGTAACAATTCAACCGGAGAGCTGGCTTTGTAACAAATCCAGTTAAAGCTAGACATTAAAAGCTGAGAATGTATTTGTAAATTCTCTGAAATCCAGAAATCGTGAGAAGAACTTCTGTTCCTATTGAAAGGGATGGAACCCTTACCTTTATTCAGGAGTTACCTAGTCTAAGCTGCTAGTTCAACGCACAGATAGTTCGTTGCTAGGTTCTTAGCATGGCCTAAAAGCTGGGTACAAAATACACTGCTGCTTGCTCAGATAGTCTGTGAGACAAGGATGAGATCTGGGAATATAGGCAGAAAGGAGCAGAAGGTATTGGGAGGCAGAGAGAGCAAACGGGGCCTGTTGTAAGTATGCTGAGGGGACAGATCTGTAGGGAATGAGGCTTTGTTGTTCCAGGGCTGGTAAAAAAGCTCCTCTAGGTTCAGTTTCTCTTTATGCCTTGTTCATGCTGATAAACATGCTGCCTGCAATTTCACATTTAACAGTTAGTGAAACTGTATACAAAATCATGAATTACTGTGTTACCTTCTCGATCATCTTAAGCCATTGGTTATTTTCATCTAACACAGTTTATTACCACTTTGGCCATTTTTCCGTTTGTGTTTGTATTCGATACTCATTACTTGAAAGGTTTAGTAGAAAGCAGATGTCATGTGTAGCATCATGTGCCACTATATATCAGAATACTGTACAGACATGAAGTGCCAAATAGGAGAGACGGTCATTCAAGTAAATCATTGCTCTTGATTAAAAAGGCATGGTCATAGTTTCACTAAGCAAAGTACTGCTCTAGGCCGCAGTGTGTCAATAGGTTTCATTGCCCCTACCCTGATTGTGTAACTGCACAGGCTTAAAATGTTTGACTGGATAAGATTGTGTGCTTTGGCTGAAAATGGCTTTGAAAAGTCAACTTGCAACTACACGGCGTATCCACCAGCAGGAGGGTCTGGATTACTGGAGTACAGGGAGTGTCAAGAGTCCAGCAACAAGAATAAGAGGAAAGCTTTGAAAAGTGAGATTCTTTTATGTTGTTGAAGTCGTCTTTTTTCAGTTTGTTCCAGATGGGAAAAAGATCTTTTAACTTTTTTAAGCAGAGACAGATAGTTTTGGCACAACGTTTAGCATATCCATGATGCTACTCCAGAAAGGAGCGTGACATTAGAGGTGATCCACGCAGACATAGGACACGTGTATGCCAAGTAAGGCTAAAGTCTCTATTTGTTTTCACTGGGTGTTCCAGAGACACTGTAAATTCAGCTGCTGCTTGAATCCTATGATTTAATAGTAGCACTAAGGTCTTAAACATAGATTGCCCTCAAAGCTCAAGCAGCCTGTAGCTGCAGAAGTTGTAATACATGTCGTAAGAAGATGAGAGCTAAATTAACAATGGATTTCACACAACTTTCAATGTAAAAGCAAATATACTATTCTGAGAAGTGCTCTATTAATTGGAGTCGATGTTGCTCCCTTAACACCTGTGAGAAAATTCCCGGTTGCTGGAGATCCACTGCCAGATCCATTTAATTTTGTTCTCTTGAGGGCCTTTTCTATCTCCCTCATAACCCTCTTGCTGTAACACTTTTCAGGAAGTCACTCGGCTGCCATTTTTTGTTTATAACTCTTTCTTCCTTTCCAAGCCCAAAGGAAATTTGTACTGTTTATTGTTTCTTTAAAATTTATTCCTTTCCGTCTGCTGTGCTATGTATGTTACTAAAGCCAAGAACTGCAACTCTTTAAACAAAAAAAGGAACAGCTCTTTTTTCTGCCAAAAAGAAAAGTTACCTGGTAACAGGCTGTGGTTAAGGAGCGGATATGCTGAATTACAGTCCTTCAGGGAATCTTTGGGGTGTAATGGCCCAGTTCGTTGAGTGCCTGGAAGATAAGGAGAGAAACAAGAGCACTTTGATAATTTCTTGGATTGCTTGGGGGCTGGCTTGCTGCATTCTGGTTATTAGCAGAGCCATAAAGGCAGATGACTTCATATCCCCTTATTTTGTACTGCTGTAATTCAGCCAGGAGGTGACAAAGTCATGTTTTATTGAGGCCATGTCATCGCTTGCCAGGATGGGACAAAGTCTCCTTGCCAACTACAGATGGTAAAAAGCATTATTCACAAGCTCTATTATACGAGAGCTTTGCTTATACAGAACTTTCTCATACACACACACACACAAAATTGCCCTTTATTTGCCATTGGGATGTTATTTGCGCCGTTCGCTAGCATGTGACGTAACAGCAATTGTCTCTTCGTGAATACAGCTCTGTGAATAAAATCCTTCGGGTGCAAAGCCAGCGTTCAGAGGAACCTGCCCCTGCGGGAGCAGCAAGGGTGGGACGCTGCGCAGGAGGAGGCCAGCCGGGAGCGGAGGGTGGGAGATGAGGAGTGCAGGGACGGCGACTTCAGTAAAAAGGGTTGCCCAAACAAGAAGGGCAGGGCAGGTTCGGTGACGTTAATTAATCAGCCCAAACCCCAGTGAGCAGCAAAGTCCGTGGGGAGGAAGCCATGCTGAGGTGGGGCCGGCTGTCGAATGGGGTTTGGGGCATGAGGTGGGGTGCGGGACCGGGACCACCGGGCTCAGGCACGGCCCGAGCCAAAACGTGGCTGCCGCTGGCACCGGGACCCCGAGGCAGCTGTGCCCACCGGCATTGCCCCAGCCCTGCTCCCCACCACGGCCTCGGGTGGGCGCAGAGCCCACAGCACCCGCCGGCTGTGGGATTTCAGACAGGAGCCGTGTTGGTGTATGCCTTTCAAACCACGTCTTAGCTGGGCATTTTCTTCTGTCTGTTCTGAAGATCTGGCAGGTGTACTTCATGTGACCAGCCCTATCAGTGGCTTTACTTGTTCTACAGGTTTTGGTCGTTCTGCAGCAACTATTAGTTTTGTTACATACGTGAATAATAGTTACAGTCTGGACACAAGGGAAAAGGGCCTTCAGTTCCTGATACTCAAGCATGCATGTGTGTGTTTTAACCACACGAGTAACTCTATTGATACTCCATTATGCCCATAAAACCATAAGCATAACAAGGCATGGTTACAGCACGGTCCTTTTCTACTTTCTTTTATGTTCCCACATGAAAGAAATAAAAATACATCCTATGTCAAAAGTTTTAAGAATTTTGTTTCTAACTAGAATTTTAAAAATTTGAGGGACCTGGACAAGCTCCAGAAGTGGGCCCATGTGAACGTCATGAGGTTCAACGAGGCCAAGTGCAAGGTCCAGCACGTGGGTCGGAGCAACCCCCAGTATCAACACAGGCTGGGGGATGGAGGGACTGAGAGCAGCCCTGCGGAGAAGG
>JANZLQ010000060.1:18203672-18223194 GCA_026212715.1 Elanus axillaris
CCCCGGCCCGGCCCCGCGGAGCTCCCTGAGGGGGGACACGCGCCCATGGGGCTCTCCGGGCTCTGTGGGGGAAGCTCAGCGTCGTACCTGCCTCCTCACACCCTTCAAAACGGGGAAAAAAACGGAAAAACAACAAAAAAAATCATCCCCTTACCGCCTTTTCCTGTTGCTGTCTGCTGAAGAAGGGTTTCTGTGTTCCCAAGGGGGCCCTGAGCAAATGTGGGGTTTAGTTCTTCTTTTTCGAACCAGGGACTTGGCTCTCCTCTGCAGCGGCCGGTTGCTTCTCTAACGGTGGCAGCTGGCTGTCCGGGCTTGGATGTGGTGGTGGCCGGAGAGCCAGGAGGGTTGGGTTAAAATTGTCGACTGGCTTGTGTCCGAGTGGTCAGTGAGCAGTGTTCGGCGTCAGTATTCCGTGATAAACGTACCTTGTGCAAAATAATTGAATGAATAACAGTACTGCAAGACAACTGGCTTAAAAAAGCTGTATTACTGGCCTTTAGAGGAAGCTTACATACCACTAGATACATAGAGAGCACTTAATTTTACTAACTTGGGTTGGACGGGCAAGTAGGGAGCTCCTTGCCTAAATTTTCTTTTGGAATTAAATGACTTGCCCGGCTGCAGATAGCCATCATGCACTCTGCCCACCCACATGTTGTTTTCCTTCTTTCCTTCTTGTCCACAGTGACTTGCAAGCTCTACTGAATGAGTATGTGGGTTTTATTTGTCTTTACTTTTAAAGTGTTGTACAGTGCTGAAGTTGTCAGTGCTTGCTTTTTTTAGAGCAAGGGTGGTTGACCGTGACTGGGCTTTTTAGGGGATTCTTTGGTGGCTTTTTAGTAGCTTGTGAGGTAACAAGTAATGTAATGGCAGACTGGAGGGAGAGCTATTTCTCAGACATACCCAGAATGAATCCAAACCTCTTTTTTCCTACCACTTTTTATTTCTAGAGAAACCTAACCAAAGGCTGGTATCTGTGTTTCAGTATCAACATGGAATTTATAATAAGCTTGTTTTTCTCTGTCTTCTTTCAGGTTGTATGGAGCTCTGTTTGTTGCCTTAATTTTAGTAAAGCCTCTTCCGTTAGGTTAAATATAGGGAGCGTGCAATAAAAAAAACCCAACCAAACAAACAAAAAGGCTGTAGCAGTCCTTGTTTTGCTTTTGAGTGCTCAGACAAACCATCAGTTTCCTTAAATTGAGAATATGTGAAAAAAATCGCAGAGGGTCAAATGAGGTATTTAGATTTCAGGCTGTGTTTTATTTTGTGTCAATTTAGTAATAAGCCTTGAGAAACGGATCTTTCAGCTCCTTAGGATTGGAATTTCACAGAAGTGTTTCACAATGAATAAAAACTTCCTAGCAGAAAGTCTTAGAAGAATTCCTTAAGTTTTGTGGGTTCTGTTTTGGTTTTTAGAACGTTCATTCTCCTTGGTGTTTTGTTTTTATTTTAATTCTCTACAGAGCAGGCAGTATGTTGGCCTGGTGCAGTGTAACCCACTTAATCCCTTAGGGATGGGCTTTGGTCTCATAGTTCTATTGGGACGAATACGAATGCACAATGTAGCCTGACCAACAGAGGCTGCTATTGCTAAGAGTCCCTGGAGGAAAAAAGGGAAGGTAATGCAAGGGAGAAAGATGAGCACATATGAGCAGAAATAATTGCCTGGTAAGTTATTGAAAGAGTGGAAGCAGTACAGAGAAGTAGGTTGCAAGGAGAATGCAAGTTAACTCATGAATTGTTAGAAATGTAGGACCAAGAGGAGCAGCACCTAAGGGTATTTTGAAGTTGGCTGAAAGTAGTAGAATATTTAAGTTGGGAAATGCTCAGCTGTGAGCTGCTGAGAAATGTCAACTCTGATTAAATCAGAATAAATGATAGTTTGTTCATTCTACTTGAATGTGGGGAATGTGATGGAAAGGGAAGGCCAGATCTCTGCAAGATTAAGCTAGCAGGGGTATAAATGTAGGTATTTCTCCAGACAAGTTTTGTTGATTGAATTTGTGGCTAGATTTAAGTTGGAATAAATTGTTTCTGACAGTAGTTACTGGGTTGATTTCTTGATCTGGGGGTTATGCAGACTTAAGGATTCCTTCCCTTGGCTGCTGCTTCTTTCATAGTCCTGAGTCACGCCAGGCAACTGTTCAGACTAGGGTCCTGAACTATGTAGGAGTTAAAAATAACCTTATCAAGAAACCCCAACATCCAACTTTTTGGTAATTAAATGAGTTGGCAGCAGCTGTATGTCAGTTCAGTTTGGCTTGTGTTCTTATTACAAATTACTATGAATAAACTCTAGTGATATACTGGTGTTTGAAAAAGTGTGTCTAGGCTGCTATTTTCAGATAACCTGTCATTAAATTATTAAAGATCTATCCAACAGGAAACACAAACTACCTTTGCAGTGCAATGGTGAAATCCTAGATAAAGGAAGGAAGACTTAAAAGACGATTAGGATCTCAGTAGGTCGAGCCATATGATTGAAGGGCTTCCAGGCTTCTGGAGAACTAGGCAGCTGGCAAGTGGCCATCAGTAAAGGGATGTTGCTGATCCACAGCTCTTAAAACAGTACCCTGTGGAGGGGAAGGTCAGTTTGGAGGCTGACTAATGCCTGAGTTTGTAATGCATTCAAAAGTACAAAGTGTGTAGCATCTTGGCTTCCGATCTGTATTGTTTCCATTTGAATTGAGAGCAAAATCTTCCAAGTTCAAACAGGCTTGTGGCCCCTTACACACTGAAAAACCATTCTTGTGCCGTTTAATTGGCCAAGGTGTAAACCAGTACTTTCTAAATATAAGAACAAGGTTTGGCTAAGCAGAGAAAAGGGAGATTTGCTTCTGTCCTTTCTTTCCAGATTTCTGGAAACTTGCAAGTCTCCTATAGGTGACAAGTGTAACTACTCAGTAGTGATTCAGGGCTGAGAGATGTAAAAATTCCACAAACAGTAACTGTAAGTGTTGAAAACCACTTCATGTAGTTCTGGATTCTGCCCCTTCTGCTGCAACTCCGATAGTTCTTGGGACTTTTTTCAGGCATTTTGCAGCAAAGGAATTTATGTCATTTTTTTTGATGAGCCACTGTAACTAACAAACCACAAGAAGCAACTTTTTTTCTATGCTAGCCTGGCAAATACTGTCAAATGCTTTGCTAGTGTTAAGAAAAAAAAATTTACTAATGAGGGAGTAAGTTTATGTTATGTTATTGAAAGGCCAGTCAAGGCCTTTTTGTCAGACAAAATCCCAAAGTGCTTGTGTGCCTTTTTAGACTATTAATGTCTGATGCCTGTGGTTTAACAAAATGAGATGGCTTCAACGCTGAAATGGATGTGTTGTATATGTGTAAATTTGAGGATAGGAAGTTATGAAACATGGTCAGTGTTATTGTTGTACTAGTTTTGGGACTGCTAATTCTGCTTGTGAGGAACTCTGAGAGAGTGTTTATTCTTAAATCTTTAACAAAGATGCCCCCTTTTTTTAAGAAGTCCTGGCTGAAAGCATATTAGGCTGTAAATAAATGCAATTACTTGGAGCAAACTTCAGTCTGCCTTACCTTGGATTTTTTTCCTTCTCCAAGTCAAATGGGTGCTCTTTAATGACTTTAGTGAAAGGACACTGTACCACCATCTTCAAGGAAACCTTTGGGTTTAGTCTTGATTTCATATAGCAGGTGTTCACTGGCTGTAACTGGTGATTGAAATAAATTTTCTTGCTTGTTTCCAAGTTAGAAAGTAGTTACAAGTGGAGAAACAATAGTCTAGAAATTTGAAGTGTCCCTTACATCTGTTTCTTCAAGAATACTGAAGGAATTCCGTGGTGCCGTTGCAACAGACCCAGTTTTAGGTGTCCTTTAATAAAAAGACGGGGGGGCTAGAGGCGAGATTTCAGTTGCTATGTGGTTTGATTGGGTTTTTTTTGTTGTTTTGGGGTGTGGGGTTTTTTTTATGGTGTGCTGCTGTACCTGGTATCAGTCTAGTAAAAGTGAAACTAAATTGGTCCAATTGACTCAGTTTGCTTAATTGTTTAAGTGTGCTTGCTGACATCATAGATACAATGCAGTTACTGTGTTGGCTAACAGTATTTTTCCACAGATGTAACTTGAATTCAGCACCTGTCTTCAGCCTTCAGTACTCTGGTATAAGCAGGTCCTCCTTAATCTAGTAAAAGATTTTTTTTTAATAGTAAAAAAAAGACAAATTCCTAGACTTAAGTTTGTGTGTTGCTGCTATGTTTCTTTAGACCAAGCTTTTCTTTGCATGCTACCTCTGTACCTAAGTGTTAAAAGAAGTAATCACACTCAAAAAGGCAGCTGTGAAGCTGAGTCATGGAATTAAGAAAATCTAGACGGATAGGTTGGACAAGGCAGTGGTGTTTCTCTAAGCTTTGAGGGGCTTGAATCAAAGATTTTGTAATGCACAGGGTTTTTTGCAGTTGCTTAGCATGTTGTTTTTAGTCTTGCCAGCAAATGTTTGGACCGCTGATGGAAATGTTTCAGACTTGTAATTCAGCTCCCTGTTTAAAAGGGAGATTCTGAGAGGTGACAATTAAATTACTGTTTGTATTATGGCATATGATGGTGTTAGAAACGACACTTGGAAACTGTTCCCTGCTTTTAACAGGAATACTGGAGTCGGTGGTCTAAGAGCTTGAGTCCTTATAAATTAGTGGAGGCAATTCAGAGATTGTTATCAAAACGGGCCAGAGTGGGACTGCTTTTTATTTGCTCTGAGTTTCTTTGAATATTGAAATGATAGAGGAACAGGAGGGGAAAATCTTCTTCTCTTTACAGACTCTGTGTACTAGGTTGACACTACCCTTGCTGTGCTGCACAATTACAATTAGTTTAATGTAAAAATGACTGGAACAAATAGTTATCTGTAGTTCCATGGTGTCTTAAAGTTCATGATGTTGGTTAAAACAATCAGATGCAGGTTGGAAACTGAGTTTTTGTTCTATTTTCAGATGCTGAGTGATGATCTAAACTGAACTATTAAGGTAATCAGTCTTCAGAAATATGACATCAGATGTTGACTGTTCCTTCTGAAAACATTGTCAAAAAGCACATCATACAGATAAGTCAAAGTATGTAACAGGGGAAATAACATTAATTCTCCAGGCATCTTAAGGATTTTATTGTTACTTTATTTGTTGGAGTATTAAAGCTTCATAACTTAGGGTAAAAAAAAAAAGTTACAAAAATTGAGCTCTTTAAAAATCTTAAATATGTGTAAATCTTAAATATGTGTAAATGGAAAAAATGCAGCAGCCTATGGTTCTGCAGATACTCTTAAATCACATAATCAGTGGGGCTACAGATGAGTCCCTTACATAGTCAGAAAACTATAATTGTATAAAGTCTTTGCTGCCTCGAAACAAAAATGCTTCTTAATGCCTTTAAACAGGCTTCTTTGCTGTTTCAGATCCAGCTTGTAAGTATGTACTTAAATGACTGAACATATATCCCATTTATTTTGGATTAAAAACTTTACAAAAACATTAACTGCTAGCTAGAGCATGACAGCTGCTACTGTGGAAGCTGAATGTTCTGAAGAGTGACATTGCCTGCAGTGTCATGTTGAGATACTTCCGTATCGGGCATGGGAAGAGTATTTCTGTAGCCTTTCTGTAGAAGGACCAGTTTGGTTCTAGCTGAAAAGATACTTTTAATAGTTTGTGGCTGATCTATAACTGTCTACCCAGTGGAAGTATTTTTATGGTCATCAGGCTCCTAGACCTCACTGTAATGGTCCCTGTAGTTGAAATTGTGCAAATTAACTTCTTGGGTTCTGGGTGCACAAAAGTACTAGATACTGTTAACAGAGTTTCCTTACTGTATTTTGTTTAAAATGTGACTTTATGGAGAATTTCATGATAATTGCAGTTCTTCAAACTGTAGAAGCTAAAGAAACAAGTGCATAGTACCAGTCAGAACTACGTAAGTGAGTTTATTTACATTGTCTTCTAGGGAACTTGTGATTTCAGTAGGATGGGAAAAAAAATACAATTGTAATGTCTTCCTACACTGAAGTGGAAGAACAGGAAAACATTCAGTACCCTCTGTTCTCATGAACGCATTATTTACTAAGATGATGCTACTATCTAATGGTGTAGCTCAAATAACTTGCTTGTTAACCAATAGCAGGAATTAGGGAAATACGTGAAGACACTGGACCATTGTAATTATTTCAGCATGAACATAGAAATCATGTACAAGTAGGCTGGTGACTCTAATAAGGCTTTTCACATACATGAAAAGGTATGTGTTCATATCCTGAGCCATAGCAATTATCCCATGGCTCTGTGAAAGTTAAATGAACAATCCACTTGCAGCTCTGAAGCAGTTTTAACATTGTTGTGATACAAACCTGTAGAAATATTAAGGATTTATTAACATTGTTTTTAATTACACAGTACAAATGAATAAAATTACTTGCTCTGAACAATTTTTTTAATGGAAGCAGCCGCTGTTCCTTATATTTTGAAATTTCTTTGTGTTGAGGCTTTAGCTGTAGAATGTGTCTAACAAATAAACATTCACAGATGGAAAGTTAAAGAAAAAAAAAAATTCCTGAAATTTCTTGCTTCTAATGTGGGCCTTGATTCTAAGGCAGCACAGAGTCATATGACTCTCATGCCAGCTTCTATCAGGTTTTAATTCCGTAACCATACTCTGCGGGTGATGTATATGCCAGTAATGCTAATTACAACTAGCAAGACCGCATTCCTTCCTTCAGAGAAGGAGATGGACTAGGCGACTTATGACCCATTTCCATTTTAAATAGATGCTATTTTCAGAGAAGCCTGTTTTGGCTGAATTACTTTGAGCTCTTTTAGTAATGGAGCAGTACAGGGACAGCAGTTCTCCTCATGCAGTAACTTTAAGTTTGGGCTCTTTAAAATGAAACTTTACCCCCAAGCAATTAAAACACTTTTACATTATTAGGTGACGCTACGGTAATGACAGCAAACCTTGGGATAGCACAAAACACTAATGAGCTAACTACTTTAAAAAAAAAAAAATCCCTCAACACTAAAATCTGTCAGTAAAAAAAGCTTCATTGGTGCCGCTACTTTACCATCCCTGTGCTTGCAGCCAGGCTCTTCACTAGCACTTTCGGGCTTTTTGACAGTTTTACCATGGGAAGTTGACACCTACTAACTGAACTGTCAGTGTAGACTTGGCCTCAGTATTTGGCATCTTGAGTACCATTTGAAGTAGCAACAGTGAATTTGCTTTTGTAGTAGTTGTAACAGTATTCCATTTATCATGGCTGTTCTGCAAGGAGTAAACTAAAATACTGAATGCTTGTGTACCAATACCTAGTCACCTGACTTCTAAAATAAAATCACAGCATTTGCATTTGTTCTGTAGAGAACTGTTTCCTGTGACTTAAAATTCCTTGTTTGATTCCAGTTTTGAGTGAAGTGCAGCAGTTACTCCAGGATAAGTGTCCTGCTTTATTCCTAAAGCTGCCTGTTCACTTTTGCGTATTAAAACTTAACTTTGCTAATGAAATAGGGCGCTGAGGTAACTAGTTCAAGGGATGTGCTCTACAAAATTATTTCATTCCGCTTCTGTGGATCTTTTTCAGTGAATGTAAATGAATTGTTGCCCTCGCTGACTGTGATGTGATACCCCTCCTGCACAAATATTGAAGGGTTTGGGGGTTTTAAGTGACAGATGGGTAATTCAGTAATGCAGTGTACTGCTTAGACTGCCATACAGACTGCAGTCTGTGCCAGAGACACCTCTTAAACATGTGGTATTCTCGAGTGGGTATTCTTACTACGGATATCTACGCTTCATCTGTTCAGCATAGTCCTCCTGCTTCTGCTTTTGTACATGAAATTTGATGTTGGTGGACTTTTAACACTTACTGGGTATTTATGTGTGTAAAATTTTCTGCTCACAACTCTTTCCTTTTTAATGATTTGCTTAATCTTTACAGGTCTAGGAAACCAGGAGGATCTATTCCCATAACAATGGCAGCAAAATCATCACTCCTTAAAGTAATACTGCTAGGAGATGGTGGAGTTGGGAAGAGTTCCCTTATGAACAGATACGTCACCAACAAGTTTGATGCACAGCTGTTTCATACGATAGGTGTGGAATTCTTAAATAAAGAGCTGGAAGTTGATGGACATTTTGTTACAATGCAGATATGGGACACAGCAGGTCAGGAACGTTTTAGGAGCTTGCGGACTCCTTTCTATAGAGGTTCTGACTGTTGCCTCCTAACCTTCAGCGTGGATGACTCTCAAAGCTTCCAAAACTTAAGCAACTGGAAGAAAGAATTCATTTATTACGCAGATGTCAAGGAGCCCGAAAGCTTTCCATTTGTGATACTGGGTAACAAAGTTGATATTGATGAAAGGCAAGTGTCTACAGAAGAAGCCCAAGACTGGTGCAGGAATAATGGCAACCATCCCTATTTTGAAACCAGTGCAAAAGATGCCACTAATGTTGCAGCAGCCTTTGAAGAAGCTGTTAGAAGAGTTCTAGCCTCTGAGGATAGATCAGATCACTTCATTCAAACAGATACAGTAAACCTTCATCGGAAACCAAAACCCAGTTCATCTTGTTGTTGACTTAAAATTCTTTTGGCCAAATTACTTTTGACTAGCTTGCTCTATAAAAGGATGGGGAAGGTGTATTAGATAAAATAACAAATGGGTTTCACTCCAATATTAAAATTGTAATATTGTGCTGCTTTCTTGGGGGAGCAAAAGAAAAATTTCCATTCATGGGTGACCCATTATTGAATTAGTGACATGTTCTGTTTAGGAAGGTGTCAAGTAAAAACAATGTAAGAATGTGATTTGCCAACTTTATTCAAATGATAAATACTTTGAATATAATTAAAACTTGAAAGTTCTAGAAGCACTACTTTGGAGAAACTGTTTTGGAATTCAGGCACAAAGATACTTTTATATGTGTATATTTTTATGAAATCGGCATTCCATTTTTGTTTCACTAGAAGTCAGTTTAACAAAACTAGATATTAAACTTCAGTCTCACTACATTCATTTTGCTGTGACTGGTACTTCATCTCTAATGTGTTTATTATAAGTGAATACAAATTACCTTCGGGTCTTCTCTAATTGCCAGATGTTGCTATAATTTCTGTAGGTTTTTAAGTAGGAAATAAATTTCCTACATATTTAATGTCCATTTTCCTTTCATTTACTATTCTAATGCTGTACTAATTTTTCCAGCAGTTTAATGCAAGATACTGATGATTTTTTAAGGTGATACATGTCTTTGCCTTAAGTCCCACTCTAGCATGTTTCTGATCAATAAGGTAAAAAATCCAAATAACTGAAGTTAGAACCATTTTTAGTTATGAAAAAGATATACTTTATTCGGTCAGCTTTAATAGCGCTTGAGGGGATGCACATCATGACACATTTGCAAGACAACTTTTCGTATACAGCCTTAAAAGTTCCAAACTTCTTGTTCCTGTTAACCTGAGCTATGAATGTGTTTACCAGTAATCTCTGCACTGTGAAACTAAGGACTGGCAATACATAGAGAACTCAGGAAGCTCTTGACATACAGTAGATTGTGACCGCTTTCAGCCCTAATACGAGTAAATACCTACAGCTAGTGCTTGAGCTGAATTTGATCCTTACTTAATTTGCTATTTTAGGATCCGGACTTAAACATTTAAGATAACGTCTTTTATATTACTGTACCCATTACATGATGATGAACAGAAGCGAATTCTGTATTTAATGGACAGTCCTTCTGCAGATGAAACCGCGGAAGGTGTACTTGAGGCTCTCCATTGCAGTTAAATGGTAGAATACTTGTACGAGAAGTTGTTGAATGTTGGCTCTCAAGAGTACCCGCTGTCTTTGTAATAGCTAACTTGATAGCACGCTGTTGCTTCAATGTGTAATCTGACTGCTGACAGGCATGCACGTATGCACATTACGGACTTCAAAAGGAAGTCCGAGGCCTGTAGGACAGGCCGTGTTACTCGCTAAACTACACGGACTCTGCTTTCTCTACAGCAACTTTTTTGTTCCAATAGAAAAGCCTTTCTTGAGAGTACAGTAACAGCGAGAGCTTTCTCCTAACGTATCTGTTCAGTCTGTACCAGGTGTAATTATTTGGAAGTAAAGCTTGCAAAACAAATCCTTCTTGTCACTCCTAGTACACTTTTCTGACTGTATTGTATTCTTGCTTGAACCTGCCCAGGACAACTTTACTCCATAGATCTGCTGCTTCTGCTTAAAAGTGACCTCTTTCTAACTTTTGTACATTCCTAAGTCTAATTCGCTCTTACAGTCCTGCATATACAGCAACAGAACTGTGTTTTAAGCTTCAGTCACCTAACAGGTAAATACAGGTTCAGCTGCTAATTCTGTTATGTTTAATTTCTAGTCAATGCATTAAAAGATCTGTGAAGAAGACTTTAGCTAAATTCTTCTTAAGCTTTAAAAATGAAGATTGCTTGCATTGGGTGTTACTACGCTAGTGACGTGGAGTTGTAAAACTGCTACGTTACTACTTAAAGCTTCCTTTAACATTCATTTTAGCAGAGGTTGCGGTTGAAACAACAGGAGATGAAGTTACTGTGAGTAGAGTACTATAGACAGGATTCAGATACGATTGCGAAAAGGAAACAATTAAGGATGAGAACCTGGTTGTGGTCTGTCATGTGCTTAAGCATGCATCTGTGTTTTCCCACCTGTCCCCTTTCCATGTAACATCATGGTTACCAAGCTTCCATCTGAGAAGCAGGTTTAATAAAGTTAAATAAAACTTAATACAATAGAAGTGTATTACTTGTGCCCTGGGAGCGGCTGTACCACAACCGTCCACTAATCACAACAGTGGCTAGTAAAGATGAAGGGGGTTTTACATGCTGTCATAAATAAGACCGTATAGGAATGAGGTTGCAGACAGGATTTGGTCTCAGAGGGAGACTTATCAAGTACCTGAAAGAAGCAAAAGTCCTATGACAAACAGAAATAGATGATGGGTATGAAAAAAAATCATAATGCTTAACAACGAAGAGGCATTTCTGTACTTTGTGAAAGCTTAGTGTCCTTTAACACAGAGGTAAGGTCGGCACTTGTGGCTTATGTTTCAGTTCACTGATGCATTTCAAGTACTAATGTGCCTCAAGTATTAGGGGGTCCTGTGAGCGATATTTAGAGTTCTGTAGTGTGACAGAGCATACTGTGTAGTATGTATTGAAAGTTCCAGATGTTCTTTAAAATGTGGAGCAAAAGATACTGCCATGGCAGGTGGGTGGGATTGGTGAAAGCTGTGCTTATTAGAACAGACAGCAAAACGGGAATGGGAAGAAACTAGCTAGGACAGCTAACCGCTCGTGGTACTGCAAGGTAGGCAGATGCTTAGTGTAAGACTGCTGCCCGGACCAGGCGGCTTGCTTTAACAGTTGCTCTGTACCTTAAGCTGATCTTACATAAGTCAAGGCCTATGAGGGGTTACCTAAAGAGTAACAGAACCTTGCAGAAAGTTGTCTTAAGTTGCATTTCCAGCCTAGATTTATTAAGGTTGGGTCATGTTCTTAGCTTGTGTTAATGTTCCCATTTCCTTATGCTTGAATTTTGTATCATCTAGAGTAATTCCAGTCCCTTTACCTCCTAAAGTTTTTTGTTGTGTTTATTGCAGAACACAGGTTATCTGCTGCTTCCTCACACTGCAGCAGATTTCATTTGAATTCTTACGCCTAAGCCCCTCTGAGGTGGGGCACAAACATCACACTTGGAAGGGAGGTCTCTCTCCTGCCTTGTCCACTGAGGAGCTGCTCATTGTCTGAAGTGTGCTAGAACTGCACCTTTCAGACCCAGTGCTGATGCATGACTACAGCTGATCACAAGGTAACTTTCACCTGTTGCTTCCAGATAGTAGTGTCTCGGCCGACTGCAAAAAGTCACAAAGCAAACAGAAGCGTTCCTCCGTACAGAGGGAAATCACAGTGACCTAGCTAAGGTCCTTCAGAGTTCTGTCATGAGACGACATTCCTCACCGCAACCTCTATAATGATTAATGCAATGAGTTAGCACATAATTCTCCCTTCCCTCTGGCCAGTAACAGCCTGTTTTCATAAAGCCTAGGTGGCCCCGTGAGACTGTGTCTCCTCTTTACAATTCCTGTATTCAGAAGAAATGGGGAAGGATGTATGGGGGGGCATAAGAACAGGCACCATTTGGCTACCTGCCTTCAGAAATCAGGCAAGAGAGAAAACTTCCTGCTGTGAGCTGGCAGGAAATACAATTGTCCCCCAGTTTCTGAAAGTGGTGGAAACTCTTAGCACTAATCTTTCATCTTTGCCAAAACCTTTATTACTGCCACGTACACAATTATTTACCATAAGTATTTCCTCAGTGGATCTTAACTGTTAGTATTTTTCCAACTGTCCTGCTACTGGGGAGGAGGCAGAAAACAGTGTAACAGCTCCAACTCAATGGCTCCTTGTATGAAGGAGAATGCTTTACCTCAAGTGTGTTTCTGTTACTTTCAAGTATATAGCAAAGAAAAGTAAAAATCGGTTAATTTATGTAGGATCACATGACATTATCAAAATGCTGTACAGTGCAGTTTTTATGAAATAATAATAATAATGCAAAGACAAGTATTCCCATTTTCACTTGCCACCCCACCAATAAAGGTAGCCTTACCGTGATCATCTCGTTCTCTCCTAAATTATTTCAAGTATACTCAACAGGCATTGACACCACATCATTCCATGTTTTATTTAAGGTAGATATTGCAACCTTTGTATCGTGTTCTTTCTCTTGTGGAGTATTTTACAGTGACAGTTTAGCAGTAAGTGTAAATTACAAAGAAATAGTGACTGACTATACATTTAAAGCACATACACCTGTCATCCCTTTAATTATACAGACTAGGCAAAATGCACTTTGAGAACAGCCTGCCACTTCCTTTGGAAATTACTTTTCACACATGTAAAAAGAAGTCCAAGAAGGTATCTTACACAGATTTGCTGTGAAGGGAAACAGACTACTTAAAAGACTGTGAAGTACATATATGTGTTGTGGTTTATCACCAGCCAGCAACTAAGCACCACGCAGCCGCTCACTCACTTCCCCCCCCCCGTGGGATGGGGGAGAGAATTAGGAAAAAGTAAAACTCCTGTGTTGAGATAAAGACAGTTTAATAGGACAGAAAGGAAGAAAATAATAATGATGATAATAGAATGACAATAATAACAGTAAAAGGATTGGAATATACGAAACAAGTGATGCACAGTGCAATTGTTCACCACTCACTGACCAATGCCCAGTTAGTCTGCGAGCAGCAATCCCCTGCCTACCCCAGCCAACTCCCCCCCTAGTTTCTATACTGGGCATGACGTCCCATGGTATGGAATATCCCTGTGGCCAGTTTGGGTCAGCTGCCCCGGCTGTGTCCCCTCCCAACTCCTTGTGCCCCTCCAGCCTTCTCGCTGGCTGGGCAGGAGAAGCTGAAAGATCCCTGACTTTAGTCTAAACACGACTTAGCAGCAACTGAAAACATCCATGTGTTATCAACATTCTTCTTGCACAGAACCCAAAACATAACACTACACCAGCTACTGGGAGGAAAATGAACTCTAGGCAAGCCAAAACCAGGACAATATGCCAGATGACCTATTTAAAAATTACTGGTTTGGAATGATGGCAAGTAAGTTTTGCAAAAGGGTCTCTAACCACATTTTATGATGGAATAGTAGCCAGACAGACCAAATAATGCCTTTCTGAAACCTCAACAAATAAAATGTTCCATGGTTCAAATATCCCACTCTAAACACATTTTCAAAAAGAAAATGTCAGCACTTGCAGAGATAATGAAAAGAAGTGGGTTTAAACATGTAAATTTAGTTTAGGTTTTTTCCGTGTGTGAATCAGAATTAGTGTCAGGGCAGACACAGCTGTTCTGGTCCGCTTTATTCATTCATTTCATTGATGTAACACTGCAGCTAAACATGTATTGCACTAAGTATCTGGTAAATCTGAAATTTTAAGCTTTAAAACTTCAAGGATTTTTATCAAAGCTTCTTGAAATACTGAAGACAAGAGCTTTGCTGGTATATCCTCTTTTCTTTTTATTGAGCACTTTATAATATACATACATTACACATTACAATATAAACACAGACCTGCTTTAATACCACAAAGAGTAAGGTTAATCTGGTTAGTCTGCAGAGTAAATTCTCTAGCGAAAAAGACTAAGTAGGAAAGTTTGTAACAAAATTAACCACTTAGGCCAAACAGACAAGAATTCCCTTTTGCTCATATTAAATCACATGACTGGAGATGTATTTTGCATTTAGATCAGATTTCCTCCCACCCTGTATAAAAGCCTTATGTTTTGCATATGCACTGACACCCACATGTCTCAGTTTGTACCTGTTCAGCCCCTGACGTTTTTAAACTTAGTTTTCATAGCACATAAAAGGAAACTTATTATAAAATACATGTTTTATCCAGAGAAGCTTGGCTGTTCTTATCTGTATTGGCAAAAAAAAAAAAAAAAAAAAAAAGCTTATTCAATTTGTTAATCTTCAGGAGATGAGTATCAAACATGCTGAGAACTAACCAGAACTACTGTTCAAATAATCAGGAAAGTATGGAAAAAGCACTCACTTGGGAAATCTATTTATTCAGCTTAAAAGGTGTTTCTTCCCAAGGAACTGTACTTTCCTTTCAAAGGCACTGGATCGAATAGGAGAATTGAGTTCATAAAATGGGTTCATTGCAAACTGTGGAAAGAAGAAAAACTCATCAATAAGCACAATGCCCAGCACTGGAAAATGTTATTTCAAATGGCAACTATATTATTAGCTTTCAGCCTATTTAGTGCCTCTCATGAGCACAGAGCTCCTGAACAGTCACTTGCTTTTCAGGCCCTTGCATTCTCCCCATATATGTGCGCAGCCACCACTTCGCACCAGCACCTCGGAACAAATCCATCACGACACTGGTGGAAATTTTGGGTTTGGAAACGAGCACCGTTTGAGCCCCTGTGGGAGGCCGAGATGGCCATCTCCCAGCCGGTGCTTGCGAGGGCCCATCTAGCGGGAGCAGCGCCAGGCGACGAGAACATGGGCTGCTTGTTCTAAGCCCAAAGCGCTTCCACCACCCTTCTGGAGAACAGCCCTCTGCTTTTGGTATCACCACTACCAACACAACACTGGCGAAAATCACGGGACTGAAATGGAAAGAAATTCTGAAAGACCACAGTTTATATTACTTTGTAAAAATCTGTTCTGTTCACGGAAAATCCAGCCTTTGTGTCAAGTTACCAACTCTGGCTAATGTGGACAGCGTGGGCGCTTCTCCGCTTCCACAGGCCCCCCATGCGAAAACGTGCTAATACAGGCACGCCTGAGCACGTACAGCTAGAACACTCTTGGAAGTACTGCAGTAAGACCGTAAGAAGAGGGTTCTTACCTTTATATACAAGTCATATACATCATTAAAGAAGTTCTTAATTCCGTCTTCTTGCCTTACATCGTGAAGCATTATAAATCTCATATGTAAAGCAATTAAGGAAAATTTTAACTTTTACAAGGAAGGGGCATCTAGCATATCCCGAGATAAGCATTTACACCTAATTCTGCATATACTTAAAATGTTTAGCTGTACGTGAAATAGCAGTGACTATAGGAGGAAGCATCAAAGAAGTAACTGAAGCAGTGAAATTTAGAGAGCATTACCTTTATATTGTAAAATAATTCCCGTATTTGAAAATAATTACCTCGCCATTCAAGGTTATTATTTTTAAAGCTAGCCAATTCTGAATATGGACAATGCTCTCAGCACCTTTGCCATATACCCCTGAAGTTGAAATGACATTCAGTGTTACTTGCTATGTATAACAACTGTTTCACAACAAACAATTCTAGGACTCTCTGGACATAAGCTCAAGCCTTAATATCACATTTTCAAGACGGGTGTGATTGACACCAAGCGGGTTTATCCCTGCTTCTCCTCTCTAGCACTATCAAAGGGATGGGAACAGAGAATTGTATCAGCTTCCTCAGACCCTCTCAAATTATTCCTCTCTCATTCCTCTCTCCTCTTCTCCATGTGAGCTCTACATTTCATGAGGCTACTTCAGCTCCTCCAAAAGGGAAAATGCATCTTCCCAATTGATCCCAATTTTCAGCACCTGCTGAGCCTCCCAACTTACTTTATCCTGAAGCTGGTGATTGTCTCTAGCAATAATAGTGGTGAATAGCCAGATAAATCTGTTCTAAAGTCATTCCATCTAACTTAACCCTATCTGGCAAAAGGCTTTTCCTATACAAGTAAAAGAGAAGAGGGAAGGATATGTCCAGCTGTGACAAAAGCAGAAACAAACCATTCATTAAACTTGTCCACAGTCTTCAGATACATGTTGTTAGAAAGCCACATGTTCTCATCTACTAGGTCAAGAGCAGCATGGGCGATGAACTGGTTGAGATGGCGATGATCATCCTAATGTATTTCCAGAAGACAGAGGATTAGTAATTCAGTGCAAGGAGTGAAAGCTAAACAATAATTTGCTCAAGTTGCTAAGCAACTAGCGCTCAAGTTACGTAAAGCTATGTATAGCCTTCTTTTCTGCCATCTATGTGCCATCCTGTAATTAAATGAAACTAGTACATATTGTCATGATACTTGGTTTCAAGGGAGAAAAAAAGCTCACAATAAAAAGGTCATCACAAAACAGTCTTCAGAGCAGCAAAACCAATAAAGCCTTTATTTATAGCTCAGAAATTAATAAAAGCATAAATTCTTTTGTTTACCGATGGGTAATCTCCCACTGCAAACTTACTCCACACAGGGGCCCTGATAAAAGTCTTGTTCTCTGCTTTCCAGTCGCCTGTTTTTGTGACATTTACAGCAATTTAGCATTTCTTGGACCATACCATTTCTCTCAAATTTAGCAGAAATTGAACCACAGGTTACAGTGCGCAAAAGTTGGGGGCCAGATGGGGAAAGCAGAGAGATACAGAGGACAGATGCACTCGTAACATTCTCACCTGAAGATTCTGTTTTTCCAGGTAATTTGCCTAGAAACATAGGATCTTTTAATTGTTTTGGGGGTTTTCTTTTTCGTAAGAGCCTAGTGCAGAAAAACATCCTGCAACTGGTATTAAATATATGCTTGCAGATGTAAATTACACCTCTTCCTATAACAAACATGAATGGCCTTCATAGAGTAATCACAGGATTTGGCCCTAACACTACACGAGTCTTGTGGGGAAAGAGCCATTTAGTTTGTGTACGACTAGAATACCGGAGGACATCTGTCACCAAGAAACACAGGACTAAATCATACTGTAAGCTTCTATTAGACTGCAAACAGAAGTAGTCTTGCACTGTTTCTCATAATACAGGGGTGCTATTAATGCCACTCTCACACCTCTCAGTGTACTGTGTTTTTCCCCCCAAATGAAGTTTTGCTCCAGGCATTGACAGCTTTGCCAGTTCCATTAAGCCATGCTGAGGAAGAGACTAAGTAGTGAAGTTTGAGGGCAAAAGCTCGTGCTGATTTACCATGTGCATTATGCAAACCATGTACTTCAGGCAGCTGCGCATCTGCACTGAATTCACTCTTAAATGGCACGCCTCAGAAACAGAAGCAATAGTTGCCAAAACATCCCGATGCCCACCAGTTCTCTTTCAGTGCACGTCAAGTTTCGATTCTCTCTTAGGAGAAAATTTAGTACTTCTACCTCAAGCAGAGAAGCCGCTTACCCAAGCCAAGTTATTTCCATTAGCAGAATGCAGAAAATGAATTCTTTGACTATCCGACACATCCTCATACTCACTAAGTCTAGTCCAGCTAGCCTTATTTACAATCTTTTATGGGACACTAGTTCAAAATACAGATGATGCCGTGCTGTTCAAATCAGTGACAGCGCATGCTTCCATTTTTGGACACGCTCGCAGATCTACGCACTTTTATTCTGAAATATATTTTTTCTTTGATGTAATACCACAATGGATAGACTTGTTCTTTTCCCACCGGAAACACTACTTATGAGGAGTCTTACATTTCTCACAGTTTTCAAACTCGTATTTATCAATTCAAGTTTTAAACCCTTCTTAACTAAAAGCAAGAATGACTACTGAAGATGATTAAAAAATCAGAATTTTTGATAGCATAAAAAACCCCTCAAACGGAACAGACCTTTCAAATTTATGTTCCTTACTCTACCTCATTACTGTATACAGATGCCGTAAAATAGAGAATGACGGTAAGTAGCATTAAATAATGAACAGCTGTTATGAAAGCTCTACACACCAAGAGCAATGACCAATGCATGACTAGCACATATATTCTTCACCATACAGCATCAAGTAATTAAGGAAACCGTGTTTTATGAAGAACTAGTATGATCTGGCAAAGAATTTTTAAGAGACTCAAGAACTCCAGAGTTCTCCTCCTTATGACAAAGTTTCTGTAAAAGACCAGACAACAGTAGATAGTAGTAACACATTTAACAACGTGTTGGTCATGCTTCTAATACATTGTAAAATTATAAACTGAAATGCACCATAATTAGACCATAGGAGTATCACAGGGGAAAAAAACGCACCTTGGACTCTACTTTTCCAGGAGGCAGAAATTCCATTTCAAATATGGGGTTATCATGATGACCAACTATCACAAAGTAGAAACTTCCGGACATTCTTCAGTGTAGTGCTCCTTTCAAGAAGAGAGAGACAGGCTTTACGGATGAAGCTACACACAAACTCTTAATTTCGGATGAGAGGAAATGGCCTCGAGTTGCAGCAAGGGAGGTTTAAGTTGGATATTAGGGAGAATTTCTTTACCGAGAGGGTTGTCAGAGATTGGAATAAGCTGCCCAGGGAGGTGGTTGAGTCACCATCCCCGGAGATATTCAAAAAGCGCATAGACAAGGCGCTCCAGGACGTGGTCTAGCGGGGATGGGCGATGGTTGGACTCGATGATATTAAGGGTCTTTTCCAACCTAAATCATTCTAAAGATCACGCAACATGCTCCCTATTCGTATTTACCACAGGCTAAAGAGAAACACTTCCGTAAGCATGCGCCTCCATGCTAAAAACAGGGGAGAAAAAACCCCAAACCGTCCTGAGAAGGTGGCACGTCACCTGGAAGCGGACCTCGGTGCTACGGCCTGACAACTCTTCCCCACCGGCAGCCATCCCGTGAGGTAACGTGGCGTTATGGCCGCCGAGGAACCTCCCCTCACCGGCCTCCTCCACCGGGCGGGGAAAAAGACCGACCGACGGCAGAGCACCGTCGTCGTCCGTCCCCCAAGCGAACCCCAGCGCCCTCCAGGCCCGCCGACGACGGCGGGACGGGGAAGGAGAAGGAAGGCAGACGGGAAAAGAGGGGAGAAAAGCGGTATGAGGGGGCCTGGGCCCACCGCCTACCCTGCGCCCGCCGCTCTCCAGCCGCTGCCCCGCCCGCCCGGAAGCGCTCCCCGCCATCCGGCGCCTCCGTGACGCCTCAGCAGCCGCCGCCGCAACCGGCCATCGCCGCGGCCCCGCTCCCGGAGCC
>JANZLQ010000060.1:18232022-18243875 GCA_026212715.1 Elanus axillaris
CGTCGTCCCCGTCCGTCCCCCCCCCCCCCCCGACAGCACATGGTATTGATTAACAAAGCAATCATACAGGTCTCTATATAGTTTATTATATACTGATCTTTACTGTTGACCTCCTTCCAGTCTGAAAGTTAAACATTTTATCACTACGCTATGAATTTCTTTTATGGTTATGTCCTTAGAAACTTACAAGAAGACCTTCTATTTTATGCTGTCAATCTTCTTCTGGGGGTATGAAATTAATTCAGTAACTTAAAGAAAAAGAAAAAGGATAACTAGATCAGCATCTCCGTCTGGTATTCTGTGTGAATATTTGGTTGCTCTTGTTAGCTTATGCACTTCCCTGAAAAGTATGTGTGTCATTTACCTGGGGACTCTTAACAGAGGGGAGGAGCTCTACTGAGTTGAAGTATATTTACAATAAAGGTAGAAGGTCATTTAACCCTTCACTAAGATAACTTTATGCCCAGGTAATATGGCTTGACAAACTGCTCTGGTTTTTGCACTGGGAACAGCAACTCAGTCTTTCAGCACTGTCAAATACACATGGCTTGCAAACTTGATATGAGTACCTGTACAGCAAAACCATAATTTTCTTCTTCTTAGGCACTAATTATTTCTTTGGAGAGAAATAATGACTTGTGTGCTAAGGACAAGAAAAGCTATTTTTTATTAATAAGAAGGTATGTGACTTTTGGTATTAGCATGTTTGGAGAATCCCTTTTACAGTTTGTTTGATTTCTGTAAGTAAAACTGCAAAAACTGGGAGAATGCTGGTTTACTCAGTTTTAAATCATGTATTATCATGGGGTTTTGACATTTGTTTTTTCAGTTTTGTTTTTATGAAGAACATACAAAACTATTGTGTATTAAAAAAAATCAAGTGTTTGAACATGTTTATTCTGTAAATTTTTAAAAACAAATTTTCCTTGTACATGTTTTAATCAGTGCTGTTTCTTAAAAGAAAAGTGTTTACGAGTAGCCAGTAGTGACTCCATGTAAAACATTTTCACTCAAAGGAAAAAGGGAACACAAAAAGATAATTACAATCAATTCTGGATGTTATTTCAAATTATGACTATATAAATAATATTTACTGGAGTAAGACCACTTCCTGAAGAAGATCCTTGAAAGTTTGAACGTGTTAAACAGTAAATAGCTGTATAAAATGTGAAGTAAAACTAGAGATAATATTTTGTGATTCAGATAGAAGCAAAGGAAGTATACGCTCAGAGACAAAGTCTACTGAAAGATATTGAAGTCGTAAGGACCAGAGAGGCGGAACTGAAGCAAAGAATTGAGGCATTTGAAGTGTAAGTTGCTGAAGGGTATATATACAATACTAAAATATGCTGTTGTCCTTTTTCTGGAAAGCCTGCTTCAAGATGTTGCTGCTTCTGTGACATTGAAATGGATTATATATCCCAGAAGTTGTATTTTGCATTTTGAGCGGTATTGTATACTGTCTCTAGTAGCAGGGATACCCCATACAAAAAGATGTTTTGGTTTTTTTTTCTGTTCCACATCATCCAACCAAAACAGTGCAGCATCAGTTTGGAGGCAAGAAACCAGATATTTGCTTTGAAGTGCTTAAATTAAAACAAAACAACCCAAAACCAACAAACCCCAGACAACACAGTGTGTAACCCTAACACTCATGAGGAATGTATGTGACATTTTGCTTCTTAAGTTGTGGGTTGGTTTTGGTTTTGGTTTTCTTTGACTTGTCCTTAGAAGATCAGTTTTCTTTGGTTAAATAAATAAATAACTAAACCATTTTTGGCCAGCTTTTCAATACTACTTAATGTCATTACTTTGTCATCTGTTTTTTATAGGAAAACTAGTATCCTGCTAACAAAAACTTGTTTTTTTTTAACAACCCAGCAGAGGGTGCTGATAGAATGCCATGCTCAGCACTATCTCCTCTGAAGCCTTTCTGGTGTAGGAAGCTGAACTAGGGTTAATCTGGGATAGCTGTGCAAATGATTGGTACTGGATTTTAAATAGGGCAATTCAGTTTGTGTCACATCTCCTTGTTTTTAATGAATTACAATGACAGATTCTGATGATAATTTTAAATCGCTACAGTGTTCCAAGCAAGCACATTATCCTTGTAATGTCCCTAAATGTTATTTAAAAAAAACCCCACAAAACAGAACCTAAAGTTTCAACATTATAACTGGTCATTGTCTATATATTTATGGATATTTCAGCACTCAGAAACTTCAGGAAGAGAAAAATAAAGCTATTGATGATGCACTTCGACGTCGGGAGGTTGCTGTGAAGAACATAGAGGAGACATATGACCAAAAGCTCAAGACAGAACTCTTGAAGTAAATTTTTCTTTTGTCTCTAATAGGATGCATGCTACTTCCTATGAAAACAGAATAATAAATTCTATAGGATTTCTTTTGAAAAGTGTAACAAAGCAAGGACTTTGAAAATGTGTACTTGTGTTTTTATCAGCTTGAATTCTTTACATTACTGCTTAGCTCTTTGCTAGTACAACAAAACATTCTGTCACATTCAGAAAAAGCTTGCTATGGAAAATAACTCTCTTTTGATTATATGTTATATTGTCGTAGTTTAAATTCTGTGTTGTTGTCTGGGAAAGAGATGTGACATTAGTTGAGTGTTTAGACAAGAGGATTTGAAGCAGTATTAGTGAG
The DNA here is from genome assembly GCA_026212715.1 of Elanus axillaris. Lineage (NCBI taxonomy): Eukaryota > Metazoa > Chordata > Aves > Accipitriformes > Accipitridae > Elanus > Elanus axillaris. The sequence continues at coordinate 18,234,689 of JANZLQ010000060.1, forward strand.
TTCCTTTGACCACAATTAAAAGAACTGACCATTTTATGAACGCAGAAAAGGCATGGATGCGAAATTAGCGTTAAGAAGTTGTTATAGGTTTCTTGGAAAAAGAGTGAGATGCATACTAGCCCGTTGTACAGTTAGATTGGCTCTTACCTTAACCCCTCTGCATTTTTGGACAGGGATTCTCTGATACAGGTCACCCTCTTATTGACTACCATCTGCTTGAACATGGTTTCAAAGAATTTGCTTAGAAATGCCCTTTGAAAGCATAAGACATCATCTATGACTGCTTTTGAGGGGCTGTAGTGGGTATGTCCTAACTTTGCTATTGTACTTCCTTGGATTGCCTTGGTCAATTGAAGGGTTACGTGATGCTTCAACGCAGGCACATGCTCTTGGCATGTTATTATTCATGTGTATTTGATGGCATGAACTGGTCTTCCAGTTAGGCAGTTAAACCAAATGACTGAGGTATCATTACTTGTTACTGCAAACCAGTGAACAGTAAGTATTACCCATGTTAGTGTGTCTTTATTTAAATTACAGAGGAAAGATCTAAAGAGTAGGTTTGGATAAGAATGATGCCTCAGCTGAAACTGAGTAGATTTGAGGGGTTTGTCAGAGAACAGAGAAATGCAACTAATGACCCACCTTGGTATCTTACTTTATCTAGTCCATAACAGCTAGTTACAAATAATGGCTGTAGAGTGCTTTTGCTTCATGAGGAGAAGCAAATTATTTTAAGGATGAACTGCTGCTTAGCTTATTTTATCAACATACAAAATATTTTAGACATTTTGCAAATGCTCAGAAAGATAAAATCTGTGTCCTTTTGTCCCAAATCCTTGATGAAATGTAGCAAAGAGCTATTATTTATTGTATAGAAATAATGATGCCGGTTAGAAAAGGAATCTTTTTATTTCTACAGTAAACATTAGATACTATAATTGGGAGAAGGAACTGAGTGGTCTGGACCATTTGCAAAAATGCAGGAGGATGGATGTGGCAGTATCTGAAAACATTAATGATCTATGTCCCAGTCATGCAAAATGTTGAGCTTTCTTAGCTCCCGTAAAATTGAATGGTAAAGTTGGATGGCTGCTGGGCTGTGCTCAGTGTCTAGCTGGTGGCCGATGATAAGCAGAGAACCCCTGGGGTCACTGCTGGGACCCATACTGTCCCAACACCTTCATCCATGATCTGGATGTTGACACAGGGCATCCTCAGTAACTTTGAACATGAGACTTAGTTAAGGGGAATGGCTTCCACAGCAAATGGCAGAGATTCAGTTCAGACAGACTTTGATAAGCTTGGGGATTGTGCCAACAAAAATCTTAGGAATTTTAATAAGGAGAACTGCAAAGCTCTGTACTGGGGGGCAGAATATCCGTATGAAGCAGTATAATGCGGAAAAGGAATTGACTCAGGAGCTGCATTTCTGAAGAGGACATGGGAGTACAGTGAGTGTCAGGCTGACGATGAGCCAGCGGCACGCTCTGGCAAATAAAGCAAACAGCATGATGGGTGACATTAGTAGCAGCATGGCCAACAGACTGAGGGAAGTTGTTATCCCCTTCAGGTATTGGTGAAGGCTGTGCTAGGAATACCATGCCCAGGTTTGGGCTCCCCAGTTCAAGAAAGTCACCAAGAAACTGGAGAGGGACTAGTAAAGGTCTGTCAGGATAGTTGTGGGACTATCAGATGTGACCTCTCAGTTCATACGGTAGGGGCTGTAAACTGTGGCTTGGGAGATTCAGCTTGGACATGGGGGAAAAAAAAAATTTAACTGGGCAGGTAGTGCAGCATTAGCACAGGTCATCCAGGGAGGTGGTGGAATATACATCCTTTGAAGTTTTCAAGACTTAGCTAGGAAGAGCCACAGCTGACCTGCTCTGGAGTTGGTGGTAGTCTTGCTTTTTGAGCAGGTGGTTGAATGAGGTGATGGGCGAGGCCCTTTCCAGCTGTTTCAGTGGCTCTGCAATAACTAATTTTGTTAATAAATTGTGTGATCATAGTTTAGTCTGGGAAAGACTGGAGTTTGCACAAATACATGCACATGTGCTCACACATATATTTTGGGAATACATAATTCTCTTTACTTCCAGATATCAGCTTGAATTAAAAGAAGAACACATAGCCAGAACCAATAAAGTTACTGAAGATGAGAAAAAAAATAAAGGTAACCATCTCTCTGAGATAATAAAGTAGCAGTTTATCTCTAGAGCTTTTACTAGCAGGTATCAAAACACTGATGTTACTAAACAGTCATGGTGTTCAGTAACAGTGGTAAAAGTGACAGAAAAAAGCTCAAAATAGATTTTTGAAAACGGGTAGCAGGATCCCAGGACAGGTCAGCAACTCCTTGCTGTTCAGAATGCAGCGGGAACTGTGAGCTGCTGCTTTCCACAGAGGCTGCAAAACATTTTGCTTTTTCAGTTTCCCATCTCCTCCTGAAGTCTTACTAGCTCATTCATTCTCTAATTGAACTCTGGTACACTCTGGTATCATACTCTTGAATGGTTGCCAGTTTTTACACTTATTGTGCACAAGATGTTTAATTGGAGCTTGAGGAAAGGAGCTGGGACAGATAACACAGACAACATGTTCAGACTTTTAAGTTAGGGACGTGTGAAAGAAATGATACATCATGTGCATATGAATTTGATTTACTTAATTCTGAAGGAGTGTATGTATGCATATGTATATATGCACACAGTGTGACTTAGGTAATTTTGAAGGAGTGTGTATGACAGTCATTTTTATGTCTTGAATTAAATTGAATGTTGGGCTTAGCAGCTTAAACTTTTTTTGCTGATACAATTTTTACTCTACTACTCTACTAATTTTAATTCAGCATTTGTAATCCTCCCTGCAGAGAAAGCTATGCTTTTGCATGAAGAAACCATTGCTGTTAATTCAAAAAAGGAGGAACTCAAGCAAGCTATATCACGCACAAAAGAGCTTGAGGTAATTGTAAACATGAATTTAAAGAAGCTGTATTCTAATTAGGGCTTTTGAGGTACATTAAAAAAAAAAGAAAATGTGAATAAAAATAATTTAGTAGTACAACAGTTCGTAAGCTTCTAAACTGTTCTTCATCTGCAGCTGGATTTGGAGTCAGTGAAGGCCCAGGTTTTCTTGGTAAATAAACAGAATCAGTTGTTGACGGAAAAACTGAAAGAGGTATCAGACTATCCTTTGCTAAAGGAGGAGAAATTGGAGCTCCAAGTGCAAAATAAACTACTTAGGCAGCAGTTGGATGAGACTCGCAGTGAGAACCAGCATCTTCGAGACAGTCAGTGTGAATGATTTACTAATTTTCTTGTCTATGTTTCCCCTACAAGTATTTGTTTAGAAATAAATTTTCATTAAAATACATTCTTTGTATTATGTTTACTAGTAGTTTGCATTAAAACCCAATTAATGTTTGTGTAAACTGAAACAGTCCTTGGCATTATTTTCTTTATTATGTCTGTATATTAGAAATCCTGAATTGTGGTAGCTGTAATAATATGAAGAATATCTCTTTCACCCTTTGAAAAAAGCAGAGCAATGTTTCTAACCATAGCATTAGTATGGTTAGTAATGGTAAAAGAACATTGAATTATTATTTTTAAGTGCTTGCCTGACTATAGTCATAAATGCCAAGTATTTTTAATGTGCATTTGAGATTACAGGAGAGTAGAGATGTACACCCAGCTGCGTAGGTAAGGATATGTATTTTTCTTCCAGAATAGGACGGTCTGGGTGTAGTTCTTAAATGACTACACCAACAAAAATTTCGGTCCTTGGTAAAAGGAAGAAATAAATCCTTAAGTACTTTATTCAAACAAAGCCTTGTTATGTTTTTCAAACCAAATCAGCTTTACGTTTTGCAGGGGCATTGTGTAGAAAAGTGCACGCTTGTTATTCTGTGGCTGAGTATGTGGTATTTCTCTTTCTGGGTAGAGCTATCCCAGCCCTCGGCGGAGCATCTGGCCTGCCAAGTAGAGCTGAGGAAAGTGGAACATTCTAGGAAGCTGGCGCTGGACGAATTTGAAAGTCATAGGCAAATTTTGGAAAAGCAGCTACAAAGTGAGGTAAATTATTGTTTCTAAATAATTTGAATCCTTTCTTCTTCTGTCATCTTACTCACATTTATCTATGTACCTGTGCAGGCCATTTAGCATGGAGTTAGGGAGATTGTTTGTATTCCACTTATTTTTATGTAAAAAGATCTAAAGATAACAAACCAAAACAACACCAAAAAGCAACCCCCCCAAAAAAAAAATCACTAACCCAACATAAAAAAAGTAAATATTTCCAAGTCATTAAGTTGTCAGCACTGACTTTCAGTAGGCTACTATGTGTATATGGTTTGACTGGACCTGAAAACCATTTAGAAACAAGTATTCAGCCAGTTGAGATTACTGTCTGTGTTTGAATTATGCTGGTTTTTGTTTTCCTCTCAATCTCCTATAGGTTGAGCGTTGTGCCCAGTTAAAGACCCAGCTGTTGGAGTCGGAAGCTACTGTCAGGAAGTTAAATGTGCAGGTTGAAGAACTGAAACTGCAGGTGAAACAAACACAGGCAGGTTTGTATCTTACACCAGAGCAGTCCTTTACAAAGTTCACTTACCTAACTAGTGTAAGAATTTCCAGAAGCTTAAAAAGGCTGCAGTTGCATAGAACTAAAATACCACCAGTGAGTAGATTTCAAGTTTAAAATCAAAATCTATTTAAAAGCCCAGTGTAAAAAGCCGACTCATTACAACTTCCCTTCCTTTCAGAAAACAAACACATAGGAGGAAGGGAAAACATTCCTCCCTGAATACTTGCATGTTTTTTATTGTCTGTTTTTCCTCAGTATGAAGACATTAATGTTTGGTGATAACATAATCACTGTTTTCCAGGAGGCGAGTTGTGTTTTAGTGCCTTTTGATTCTTGAATGTTCGTAGTAAGAATAATGAATTTGAAATTGTATTGTGTACTTCACAAATTTAAATCTTAACTTTTAAACAGTTATTATCAAGTCTAACAGCTTATGCGCCTGTCCTGGGTAGCGCCTCATAACGGCATTAGAGAGAGAGGCACTTGCATAAAGCAATTCAGTCTGCTGAAGAAATGTGTTTCTAAAGATGCCCATCTGTCAAATTGCTAATATCAAGTATGATAAATAAAAGTTTTGGGATGTATATTTAATGTAAAAATATGGAATTGAATTCTGCAGGGGTTATACGTTGTAGGGAGCATGTGTTGCACCATAGTTCAGTATATGCAATATTTTATTCACTCGACCAATGTGTACATTTCCATATATGGTACAAGTATCGGTACCATTTGGAATTGGAAATCTGTTAGTGTCAAAATAGCAAATATATATTTTAATTAAATGACTGAAAGTACTGCAGGGACTTTTATTTTGCATCAGGGTTAAGGATGTAATTGAAGAACCATTTATGTAGAATAAAACCAAGGTTGGCATTTTGCTGAGAAAGATACAGCCCTATAGATTGGTCTTGTGGGCTTGCTGAAGCACATACAAGTGCAAGCCAGGAAGCAGACAGCCCTGAAACATTCAATTTAACTGACAATTTTGGAGAAGTACTTTGGTGTTTTAAAAACAACACTTTGTCTCCAAATTTCTTTTTTCATCTAAATAGAAGGAAGCTGTTAAGACTTGTGGCCTGCCCTGTGTCCCTCACCTTTTAACAGCGTGATTGGATGTAATGTGTACAAAGTGGTGATCTTTTAAGTTTTATTCATTTCTTTAAACATAATTTAAGCAGTAACGTTGTAGAGTGCATACTTCAGGTAGTTGTACTCGGAAGGATTATATGAAAAAAAATATATCAGTGGTAATTTGCTGCTATGCAACTACATTAAAAATACATTTAAGTCAACCCATTAAATTCTCAAAATTTGAGTCAATTGCATGTTAAAGTAATCTTGATCAAATTGAAATTTACACGCGGTGTTTTACTGTTTCTGTTTCATTATGGGTCTCCCTCCCTCATTCTTTACTGTCACTCACTTTCTTTTGCTGTCATTTAGCTCTAGAAAATGAAGTATATCGGAATCCAAAGCCTTCGCTTGTCGATCGCTCTGTCCTTGACTTCGCTGGTGACAGAATTGTACCTCACGATATTTATGTGGATAGCACATTCCTAAAGAATCAGGTTAGGACCGATGTGATGAAGGTAAATGCTGTGCCAAGATTTGGCTATCAGCAGCAGTTACAGCCACGCAGTGCTTCTCCAGATTCTGACCTAGAGTGTATGGCACAAACCCGGGCTAGAATAAAAGAACTAGAAAAAGAGGCAGAGTATTTGGAAGAAGCCTACAGGAACTACCAACACAGAGTAATGCAGGATGCAGCTGCAAGCAGAACGCCAAGAAAGGTGCGCTCTCCTTTACTCCTACAGTGTGCTATTAGTAGACCCCCCTTGACTACCCATCATGAACTTCTAGAGGATAATCCCAGCTCCCAGCATTCCCCACTGAGCAGTCCAAGAGGTGAAAAACACATCAAGAAATCTGGGCAGGTTGAGGTCTTTAAAAATCCCTTAACGCCACCGTGCAGAGGAGCATCTTCTTCAAGACGCCTTTCTTCTACTCCCATTTCAAAATTGGAAAGAGATCTCGGTAACAAGAAAACTTCAGATGGTAAGTCACAGTTGTTAATCTGGTGTTGTATTTGGCTTTTACTTACTGTTCCTATTGCGCTATGGGAAGAGAAAGATTAGTGATAGTCTTTCACTTATTGGTTATTTGTTAAGAGGCAGGAGAAGTCAGAATCAAAATATGCTAGCTGCTTGGAGTATTGCTTCTTCGTGGAAACAAGTACTGGAGAAGTACGTTGAGGGAGGCTAAACATACTGCACTTAGTTCAGGTAGCTTTATAGAGAAGACTACGTTATATAATTCAATACAGGTGTAACCTTATGATGTGCAGAGTTTCATTCAAAAGTTGCTATGAAGTATAACTGTGTTGTACCATTAACTGTAATTTCCCAGTTTTAATAACCCTGCCTCTCTATTCCTATCCTTTCATTTAGCTATTGTAGTTAACGTGTGCAGCGGAAGACTGCTTTGTCTGGCTTCTCTTAAACTGACTTTTCCAATCTGAAATGTCCAGTTTTGCTTTTGTTTATTTTTTTTTTTCTGTGGCATCTTTATCAAATATTCCTGAGCAATTGTGAGAGGGAGAGGATTAGTGTTTGGTGATGATTGGAAAATTGTCATTTGCTGATAATTTCACAGTCTTACAATTACTTAGTTGGCTTTTTTTAAAGGGGCAGTATTCACAAAAGCAAGTAAAATAGAAAAGAATTGAAAATTAAAAAAACACTACACTGTTTCAAATCTGCAGTGTATCTGCTTCTTGAGTCATGCAATTCTTGTCACCCTAGCTCAAAGTGGTTTTAACAGGATGAAAAAAAGACATAGTACAAAAAAAAAAAATCATCATCAGCTTCTGTATGAAGGAAGGTTAAATACAAGAAGGGCAGGATAGTTCGGAAAAGAGTTGGCTGAGGTGGGCTGGAAAGCAATGAGTGATGTGGAAAAGGTGAAAAGGGATCGATTAATCACTGTTTCACAGACCCCAGAATCCTGTGAAATTGCAAGGAAAGAGGCAGAAGTACTTTTTCATACCATGAGTAAGTTGTGGAATTTTCTGCTTCTGTGGCAACAAGTATAGATGCAGGAATAAAACTGCCCTGCTGGGAGGAAGCAAAAAAGTATTGAGGAAAGGTCAGGGTGGGTGTTGCCAGAAGTAAGATATAAGTATTCTCCTTTTTTAACATTCATTTTGTTTAGTAATGGGCACTGTTAGAAACCGGTTACAAACAGTCTGATCTATTGAGGCTGTGCCTGTGTTTCTGCATGTAGAATGTCATGCTCTGTTACTGAACCCATATTTGAGAACTTGAACTTCCAAAGCAGTCTTTTACGTTTTTAAGTTTTCTCTGTCAGCTTCTGTATAAAGTACTCGCAGGCTATTAAATACTGCACACACAAAATCTTCCATAAAAGTAGGGTTGTGTTGTAAAATCAGGAAATGTAAAAATTAGTTCTGTGCATAACCTTAACAGTCCTTGTCTTTGTACCTGTCATAAGCTAGTTATGTGATGGCTGATTTCTTTTTTTCCATTGGTTCTGTTCTTTGCTTAATGCACAAGACTGACTTGTTCTGGAGAGGGATAAGAGTTGAATAACACAGGGCACTACCTGACTTAGGTGTTACAGAAAATGAGCACTACATAAGTGTAGGAAGCTGAGTTACAGCTAGATGGTTATGTTCTCAAGGTAAACTGATGCGGTACTTGCCCTAGTAAGCATGGTAGGTTCAGTGCTGATGTGTTGTGGAGTGATTTATCTGCTTCCAGTTAGATTGCTTCCCCACTGATATGTCACCTCCATTTCAAGAGTCTTCTGAGGAGGCGTGCTGTTTTACTGGTATATGTTATCCTTTGTGCTAGAGATGGCTGAAGCACCAGATTTATTTTTGCTAGAAAACTGTAAGACATTCTGGAAGCTTCCATGGAGCTTTTCAGTGCTGTTGAAGATGCCGGTCTGAACAGCTCAGAATAAATTTTAAGAGCTAAAAGCTATCATGCACGTGAGTCTTGAGATTTGTTTCTCCTTTAAGTGAGGTATATCTCAGTGACAACTGCAGCTTAGTCATCAGCACGTGTCTTCCTTTGAAGGATGAAAGGAAGAAGTGTGTCCTCCTGTAAAATACTTGTAGTTGGCAGATCTAGCAGCTGTTTTACAGCATAATCTGCCAGTGGAAGGGTATGTGGATTTCTCTCTTCCTTTAAATTAGCTCATGCATTTGGCTGGTTTTCTTCCCAAGCCCATGCTTATTGGACATCCTTTCCAGTGTAAAGTCAAAGCCTGAAAGAGTAAGCCCATTTCTTTAAGAGCAACTAAAAGTAGGACAGGAGTCTTTGCTGTTTTCCCCTGCTTACTGTCTCCAATCTCAGGTGTCGTGGTTTCAGCCCAGCTGGTAACAGAGCACCAGGCAGCCGCTGGCTCACACTTCTCCCCCGGCCACGGTGGGATGGGGAGAAAATATAAAGGCAGGCTCGTGGGTTGAGACAAGGACTGGATCACTCACTGCTTATGGGCACGGGGAAAGGACAGGCTCGACTTGGGCAAGAAACAAAATCCATTTAATTGACTACCAATCAAATCACAACCGGGGCAT
>JANZLQ010000060.1:18245495-18270886 GCA_026212715.1 Elanus axillaris
CTGAGGGGCTCGGCCTGGGCCACAGCCGGGTCCGGCTCGCAGCCGCGGAACCTTCCGGCAGCTCCTCACGGGAGACCGACCGGCGGCCCCTCGCCCGCTGCCAAAAACCTGCCACACAAACCCAAAACATCAGGCCAATAATATGGATCAAGAAATAGCTACAGACAGCATACTGTTAGTTGGCTTATAGCGGTTGTGCCACCTGCACTGTCCAATTATGCATGTGTTGTAAAAACCAGCCTTGTCTGAGAAATTTTAGGACAAATATCTGACTAATACAAATTGTGGGATTTTTATTCTGCAGACATCAGTGGCTCGTACCTTGCCTCTTCACAGCAGAGTGTTGACCGGGTGCTTTCTCCTATTTCAAAGCCACATCTACTTTCGTCTTCGGAGTCTGCTTCTTCCTCACCATCCAGTCGTGGCCAGAAAATCAGGTAACATTGTTTATAAAGCAACATTTTTAACCTGCTTTTTAAAGAAGCATCTAACTGTTCATGGCAATAGCTGCTTTTACAGTTCAAGTAAGCCATTTATTTTGTAAGTGAGAACTTTTCTAAAGATGGATAAAGATTTCCATTCTTGAATATCATGCCTAAAGAGGAACTTACCTATAAAAAAACCAAACACCCCCCCTTCTCTCAAATCCATAAACCTTTGGCAAAGATGATTTGACATTTTCATCTTTGTTAAATTTGTGCTTCCTTACAACGCAAAGTTATGTGCAGTGAAATACTTAAACTTCAAGTGCATTGGAAACTTCAGATGAATGCAACATTTAAAAAAAAAGTCTTGTCCTATGATGACGTAAAACTTGATTTACAAAGTGTTCTGTAAAAGTCATTTCACTGGCATAGTTGAGCAAGGATGCAAGGTTATTCCAAAGATTCCCTGTGTTGGGGAGAAACGGTAATGGCAGCACTAGCTCCAGAGCCTAAAAAATCCGCTGCAATGGAAAAGCGCTAGGCAATGGACTGAAAAGCCTGGAGAGTGAGAATGTGAGGCATCCTAAATGCATATCGCATTTTTTTTACAGTATTTCTCAGATTTCCTGTAATCCTGTGACAGACCTTACAAAGTGAGGGTTGAATGTTAATCTGCATGTTAAGGTGATATGGAAGAATGCTCTAATACTGGAAGGGACTGTACTTCTTTGAAGGATGTTGTAGAGCCCATGCAGCCCGAAGAGTGAGCAGTATAAGCAAGTTGTGTTTGCAGAGAACAGGCCAGGGTCTGGGCAGGCAGCTCTGGGTTGTAGTTGCTTTCTTGGGTTCCTTGTGACAACGGAAGGGTATGAGGTCCCAATAATTTTCTTGAACTTGCTTTCCCAAGACTTTCTTAAATGGAAAACATTCTTTTGATGAGTATTTTTTTAATTTCTTGTGCCTTGGACTGTTTTCTGTTACACAAAATATTTCAGAAATGCATGTGTGGGCTTTTCCAGTTATTTACTTTCAATATTAGGCAAACGCCATATCATTGATGTGTATTGTGGGATTAGTTTATGACCTGTAGATTTTAAGTGGCAATGGGAACTTCTTTAAAAAGAAAAGAAAATATGATGCTGTAACACCAGTAAGCCATTACAAGTTTGACCTCTGTCAGCTGGGAAGAACAATTGCTTCTGTGACTACAGCAGCTCTTTGTTTATTTATGTTTCAAGATATGAGTGGTATGAAGGAAGCCAATAAACATAGACAGGAAGACTAGCATTATGAGGCAGATTATTATCTAAACCATTCCTTTTTTTGTTTAAGGCTGAAGAAACCGATTGTGAGGGTTGTTACCAGTTTGGGGCTAAAAAAGTAATTTCAGACATTAACAAAATAGTTTAGATGGTGGTGGTTGTTTTTGTTTAAGCTTTAATGGTAATTTGAAGCATAATTCATGCAATTTAATCATTTGGTGTTGACTGGCTCACCAGTACTGTTTTATGGAATACTGACATTAGGTAGAGTCTGGGCTTTGGTTGCCAACTTTGTATGATGGAATGAATTTTGAAAACTCTTTGGAAATACATGTGTTCACTTGTCTTCATGAGGCAGACCTCTTCAGTTTGCTGAATCTGGGGCAGTGTATTGACTGTCTTTCTGGCAGTGTTGCAGGACACAGTATTGAAGAAAGTGGCATGGATGTCCTTGAACCTTGCATCCTTACGAATTATTTAACACTTAACCATTTCTGTGAAGGAAAGACTAAAAACATGAAGTAGACTTGCAGAAACTTGAAGTTCCATTTGCTCTGTCATGTTTAATTTACAGGGTATTTTTCCCCACTGATGTTACTGAACTGTCTGTTGCGACAGTGCAGATATATTCATTTGTCCCCCAGATTGACTTTTTTTTTATTCAACATGTCTCATTGTGGGGCTGTGTGTTGCTTGTTCTCCACTTTTGCCCAATAGAAGACCTGGATTCCTTAGAAATTGTAAGCACAAACACATTTATGCCATCGTGAAGAGCACCAGCTGGTATGGAGTAAGCCCCTTTATGAAATGCTGCTGCTGAATTTCATTAGTGACCTGCATTCCTTTTGCTGTTCTGGTTCTGGTCAGATTTTAGTAGCTGGGTCATGTGGGATGTATTGTTCTTTCCCATTATCTTTCTGACGAGTTAAACAAGGGCGCTAACCCCATTTTCACAGAACCCAGATTTTCACCCCTGCATACATGTTTTGCCAGACATCTAATACACTTCCAACACATCTCTTAAGATGACATCACGGTAGGAATTAGACTAACACGGAGCCTAAAAAGGCAAATTTCTTAATTTTGGTTGACTGAGTGTCACAATTCATTGTATTTCTCCGTTGGTTTTTTTTTTTCCTTACTCCTTCTTATGCTTTTTGAGAGTGTGTCTTGTTTTAATGTAATGCCTTTATGTCATCTATAGGCCTTGGGGAAAGGCTGCAGGGAGATGACTATCAGAGAGATGGAGCTGACTTTTGGTAAATGTTAGAGAACTGTATTGAAATACCTTAACTTTTGCGTTGGAAAGTTACAGCATTTTGGTTGCATGGTTTTGACATTTGGTTTAGTCTGTTGCTAAGCATGTGAGTAATCCTTGTATTTAAATCTCAGATCTCTATTTGCTTAAAAGTTTAGTATTTCTATTTGTTAAATTATGTCCTTCCTTCTTCTTTCAGACTTCATAACGAAAAAACAGATAAACAAGATTTCAGTGATATCCCCAAACCAGAGAAACTAATGTATGAGGACCTTGAAGAACGCATTTCTTCTCCTGAATGTAAGATTTAGTGCATTTTAGATGTTTTTTTTAACACCTTATGGCTTAACAGTTGTAAGGCAATTATCTTCATAGTTTAAGAGCGTAGCTGGAGAGAAAAAATTCTCACTGATGTTGGAAATAAAAACAAACTGTCTCATGATGAGGCATTAATTTTCTTCATATTTGCATCATTAGAGGAGAAGGGTTTGTAGTAGTAAGTAGACACTGAAATCGAGTTGGCTCTGAAATTTGGGAACGTACATTTTGTTCAGAAATCTTGCATAACCTTGTTGTGATTAATGCATGTAGGTCTGACAGTTGTTTCGGAACGTTTGAAAATTGTGTGGGATTTTTTTTTTTCTTACAGCAAAGGGCTAGCATATGAACTAACTTGAGGCTCTATTATATTTGCTGCATAAAGTAAAACTCCAAGGAGTGTTCATCATGGACCAATATCAGAGCAGTATTACTAAGATGTAATTCAGAAGATAAGTTTCCATAGCCATTACATATAGTCTTGTTGATTTTATCTTCAATAACTGAGGCTTCAGTAGTATTATGAATTAGAAGTTACTTTAGAAGTGTGTGTAAACGTGTGAAGAACACTTGCAATTATACTGCCATTAATCAGCATCTCTGAGTAGTTTTGGAACATACGGCTCAGTTACTGAAACATGAATTTTATCCTAATTTTTTTTTTCTCTGAGGTCAGCATTTTGTTTATTTACATTTCTGTTCTCTGTTGATTGGAGGAAGAATTTTGTCATTATGTGATGTTTCGCATTGCGTGCTATAAAATGTTTCCTTCTATATGCTGCAGTCAAGCCTGCAGGGTCGGTTTTCAAAAAGTTTCGACTTAACTGAGGTGCTGTAGAAAGAGGAAGATAATAAAAGATAACGCACTTTATAGCCATTTGTATATGGAGAAATAGATGAACAGTTACTGGCTCTATTTCCGAGTTTTTCAGCATTTGAGTGACATCTGAATGTTGGACCTGAGCAGCTGTATCTCCCATGAAACTGGGGGTTTAAAGCAAGTGAAATTGCCAGTGAGAAAGATGTGAAAAGCAAGCTAAACACCTTTCCTGTTTCCAAATTTTGTTAGGTCTGTAAAGTCTTGAAACTGGGGGAGATATGTCATGGGGTGGTACAATTAAATTCATAGTTGGTGAAGAGATCATAATTACTGTATGGGAGAGTTAGAATCACTGATTTAAAAGAAAATATCCCTAATTGGTGTGAGTCTTTTCCTAGGTCCGAGAATGGCTTACTCTTTTTGGTTGTGCTAATGTCATGTGGAAGATGGAGTGATTCCCTTGCTCACTCTCCTGAACCTGTGAGAATACGGCTTTCAGTATTTTAAAAACCAACCAACCAACCAGAAAAGATAGTGTTTGTTTAAACAGCAAATGTGCTGATAGTGTTTAGTGATAACTAACAGAAGCTGATGACTCATCTCTGCATTTCTCTGTCAAGTTTTACTCAGTACTTTTGTTGTTTTTTAATTTACCTCATTTATTTTTTTAATAAGCTTTAAATGCATTATTTGAATGTGAACTGAGCCTGTAGCCACTAATGGCTTCTACTTATCTCCTATTTTAATGAGATTTAGATTTAGATTTATCTGTTTAATTTTGTATTAGAGACTTTTAGGAATACATTACATATTTCACATTTATTTTATCACATTTAAGAACAGACTGGCATTTTCTTGGCAATTAGGCCTGAGTAGATGCTGTGTCCAAATAAATTCCCGCTGTATCATTTAGTGAGGTGTGGTAGTACTTCAGGAGTTTGCATATGCTGATGATTTCTCGATCAACAGTACTTCGGTTGGGTCAGACTGCACCAAAAGATAACCTCAGTATGTAGAATGAAATCAGAATGGCTAAAGAGGGGAGAAGGTAACCCGGACTGAATTGGAGAGGGAATAAGAATGTAAAATCTAAAAAGTAAATGTAGAATAAGATATAATGAGGGAAGAAGTTGATAAGAGTAGAAGAAAACAATGGAGTGAAGGAGATACCAGAAACTGTGGAAGCCTTTTAATCCAACTGTGAGTGAGCTCTAGCAAGAAAAGATTGGAATTTCTGTTGGCAGTAATTGCTTGACTGATGTGCTCGTCTTAAGGAAATAATGCATCTTTTGCTGTCTACCCTCATCTAAAGGAGTGAAGGAGTACAGAGTGTTGCATTTTTTTCCTTTGCAGAAAGGTTAATGTAAAGATGTTTTGTACTGTATTGTTTTGGGTTTGGGGTGGTTTTGTTTGTTTGTGTAGTTAGAAAACCTTTAGAAGTTAGATAAAATACTTAACAGGAGCCTGTTTGTGAAAGGAATATTTTGACTATTTAAATATTACATACCCTGAAACATACTGATGCCTCTTATGGAAATTATGTTGTTGTTGATAAGGATATAATTTAAACCCAAAGTTAAAGAGAGAGCAAAAAACCAGTAGATTTTCTTTTGAGTGTCATAACCCATTATTTTGGTCTTACATATAAGACATGTATCGAATTTAATTTCCTAGGCGAAGCTGGTAGGACTTCCTGTTGCTTTTGTAAGAAACTGAAAACATTCTCATAACTTTGCTAGACTGACAGTTTGAAAGAAATTTTCTGTGATGCTTTCATCTATAATTCCTTTAAAAGAATTTTGATTAAAAAGAGATTCAGACCATTCTGAGAGAGAGGCCGATCGGTTTGGGTGTCTTGTTTTTCTTCATGCAAAATATTTCAGTTTTATTATAACATGGAAAAGAAAAGTGCTTGAAACACTGATAATATTTGAAGGCTGGGAAACTGGTATTTTCTAAACATTTACCGAACACTTAAGGAGGTGTATAGGGTATCTGTACTATCTTATACTAAATGCTTAGAAAAATGGGCCTGTGTATTTCAGGTTGGCTACCTAGAGATAATGGCTACATGTGACCTTTTATCTCTTTGTGCGTTCTCCCATAAAATTGAGATAATAGAAGCAGTTGGATGTTATAGCAATGATCACAGAGGAAGTACGGTAGTTGTGTGTTTGTAAATTCAGCACCACATTGTGGAGGGAGAGGAAAATAGAATGTATAATATCCAAGTTAGCAGTATCCATACTGTGCACTGAAGAAGGCAAGGATCCTAATAAAGAAATAGTATGTGATCCAAGCATTAGAGGTTGTTTTACGTGCATAGAAAGGATGAGCTAAGCTTGGACATGTTAATTTTTGTGACCTGTATCTTGATTATGTAAAGAAATGAAAACATTTTGGTTGTCTGTTGTATATTTATTCATGAACCTGTTTGGCTTTGTAAACAGATGTGTTCCAATAGCTAGTTTCAAAACTAACAATTCTGTAATTAAAGAGGCAAGTACAGCCTATGATAATTCTTAATCCTCAGGGAAATGGTCAAGTTGAAGGGAAAATGCTCAATTAGTACTGGTATTTATGTGTTCTAATTCAGCCATTCCCACACTTTGTGTCCATTGCTGTGCTCCACTATTGAAATTACAAAATAATGAAGCCATTGTTCCAATTTCTTCTCCAGATCAGGGGGACATTCCAGAGCAGTGTGAAAGTGATGCCTTGCGTCCATCTGGGGACATCCTCAACGGAAACCATGTCACAGCCACTGTGCCAGCAACAGCCACTTCACTGCAGGACTTAAGTGAGTTCTCAGCTCAGAAACAAAAGTGAATACCCTTCTTAATGTCAAATCTATAAAACATAAAGCCAAATATTTAACATTCTTTAGGTATGTATGCTGGTGTGATTGAAAAATTTTTCCCAAAGTGCTAATTATGTAATAAAGAGGAAGGAATGTTTTCTTTTGTTTTACTGTATGAGGATGACTTTCACACCCTGGTTTTGGTTAAATTTGTTTTTAATTTAAACACTTTTGCTACCTGTCCCACCCCTCTGTCCAGCTTCTGGAGAGACAGTTCATTTTTTTTCTTTTGTCTTTAGGATAATTACGAAATATTATTTCTGCTCTTGATAGAAATAGACTTGAAAGGTTTTGGTTTGTTGGTTTGTTGTTGTTTTTCTTTTTTTAAAATATTTTAGGTACTGCTTGTCTGGATTTTTTTCATTTTTCTTGACTCTGTTCGCAAACTGTATTATCACAATGCTGTTTTAATTCTTTGCGTAATGAGGATGGTTTCAGTGCAGCATATGCTGGTTCTTAAATTGTTCTAGATGGAAGCATCATGATCATTTTTATGTAGAGAAGAGCTTTCTAGCTTCTAACAATTCCCAGTATATAGTTTGCCCATCTAATTACTATCTGAATACTGTTCTGCTTACATAGCTTTTTAAATGCACTGGTCATATCAGCAGTATGTCCTGCAGTAATTTCCAAAGGTTTTTTTAAGTACTTTGCTTTATAAAGAATTGTATCCATCCATATTGCAGAGAGGGAAAGAATATAGCAACATGAACTTTAGGATAACAGAGATGTAATGAGAAAGTCCATGGTAGGAATAAGAAGTGCATAGAGAGGTTTGTCAGCTCTCTGGCCTCTACTTTGGCTCTACCTTTTAACACTCGTGAGTCATGTATCAGACTAAAAATGTTTAGAGGTGGGAAGAAACATTACCAGATACCTAAGAATAACTTTGGTATATGTATAAACAATATAGCCAGTTGTTTTTCATTTACTATTAATGTTATACACAAACCTGTTGTTACTTATTCGTATGCTACTGTAGTAGATTACTGAACTACATAAATCAAATCACAGATGTTAACATAATTTTTCACAGCGGTGCCGGATCAAAGACAGACTGAAGAACAGAACAGAGAAGTTGAGAAAAACTTAGAAGAAAGGACAGTAAGAGAAGAAAGGACAGTAAGAGAAGAAAGGGGAGAGAGAGAACAACAGGAAGCTTTGGAAAGAGAGCAAAAAGAGGCGGAAAAGCTTAACAAAGAGGTAGTGATTTAGTGTTTCATTATCTGACAGTAATGCAGCTTTGTAGTGCCATGTATTTTAGTATTGCTGTGTGTGTTACTTGGTTAAAAGTAGTTTTTATTCTTTAAGTGAAAGTAGCAGAGGCTAAGTTCTTTTATGTACTTGTGCAATTAACCAAAGAGTCTTGCTAGAATTTCTCTGTATGCCAAGTAACTTCTTCACTGGAAACAGATGCTTTTTCTTCCATGCTTCATGTAACTGGAAGCTACAGTTTCATGGGCAGAACTTAGAAGGCAGCTGAGCTGTCGCCAGGCTATTGGAACAAGCGCTACATTTGCTCTCTTTCTGGTTTGGACCACTGCTGGTCAGACAACACTAGAACATGTTCATGTCCATCTGTTCATTAGCTTGTATCAGGGTATCTAGGGTACTTTCCTGGAAATAGAAGTTATAAGGAGACCTTAAGGAGTATGCTTAAATCCCTTTGAGTTGATGTGGCACATGCTGAAGTAGCGTTCTGGACTTCTAGGACCTGTGTAAAACTTGTTTTTTGCTCCCTCCCATTTTATCTCCCTCTTCCAGCCCTTAAACCTTGGCTTATTTATTTGATTTGGTGTAGTGGTACTGATCAGACGTGCTCATGCTACCCTTCACACCAGCAAACTGAGCCCTTCAAGAAACTTGCATACCTGCGTCAGCTCATCTTCTTCAGTTCACGTGTCGATGTCATACATAGAAGCCTCAGGCCTCACAGCCTCTCAGACATCCAGAGAGGGTTAGAGTGGGATTTCTTGAATGTCCCTTTTTGAATTGAAGCAATAGCTTAACATTTGATCTTGAACTGCATGACACAAGTTTAATGCTGTCTAGACTGGTATGTTTTATCGAGGTTAACACAAAATCCTGCATGTAGTGCAGGTATTCAGGTATTTTTCTTGAGCTGATGATTGGTATTTAATTTTGATTTTGTGTTTTAAAGTGGATCCAAGACTCGATGAAAATAGATGAAGATGAGGGAGTAAAATCTGAAAACAGTAATGCTGGTGCTGAAGATAATGTAAAGGTTCCTACTCCAAATCCATTAGAAAAATACATGAGAATAATTCAACAGCGCAGAGAGGAGGAACTGGCAAACAAGGTGAGGATTATTCTCAAAACAGAGTCCCAAAAATATTGATTGAATTTGTGTCTTGCTACGTATGCTTAGAAGCTTTATGTAGCAGCCTGCAGAGATGAGTGTTTGGATTTGTATTGCAAAAATGTGTTGATTCAAAAGACAAAACCCTGAAAACTTTCTTCCGTAAGGGTTTTTGTTCTGGTATCCTGTGGAAGGAGGTTGGTTGGTTTGTTACTTTTTTAGGTACTGGGACAGTATTTAAATGTCCTCAATTTTTAGTTTAAACTGTGTTTAAATACAATTTGAATCTCTACATAGGTCAGTTTGTGTTCCATTAACACAAATGATTGATAGAATTTATTCTGGCAAAATGGAAAACGACCTGAACAGCTATGTACATGGGTGAACGTTACTTCGATGAAGGAATGCAGCAGCATAGTTTTGTTCAGACATTATCCAAACCCGATTTTCCAAAGGGTCATTATTCTAGATGCAGTGTAGCATTTGTATAAATTGGGCGGCTCCTTCAGAAGATTTTTATTTTCAGTTAGGTGCCATAAAATACAGATACTGTTGTTAGAGTCACTTAAGCCTTGACTTAAGAATCAGTTACATAAAGTGTATTTTCCTCTTGGTTGCCAGGATTCAAAAAAAGAAGAAACAGGAGAAGTATCACTTACAGAAGGACTTGTATCTAGTGAAAAGGATGACAGGTAAGGCTCATATATATATATATATATATATATTACTCACTTCTGTTACAGCATATTAGTAGTTACAGTATGAAATATGGGTGAGAGACATCTGCCTCCTTAAAAAGCAAAGTACACTAGTCATCAAAAGCAAATGTGTTGGGAAAATTGAGGGTCCTTCCAATTCTTATACAGGTAAGTTATGCACGGTATGGAATTCAGATCTGGGAACTACGTTCAAGGACCTGTTTCAATAGCTGTGGCAATTAGAACTTTTTATCTGCAACCGAGTAGCATCTCGGTTCCATCACAGTGAGCTGAAGTATGAGGGATTCTTCTCGGCTAATGACCCTGTGAAGGTTTGTCTGCACTGCACCTTGCAGATAGTCTGTTATTAGCATGGAATCCAGCTTTGATTGATCGGTAGCAATTGATTGGTAGTTTTAACAAACTAACTAGTTCACACACTTTTTTCAGAGGTTACCACAGCTCGGGCATTTCCCTGTCTCTCTCTCTAGACAGGGATAAATACAGATATGTAGTTTCTAGTTACTTGAAAAAACGCCAATAACCCTTAATCAATCTTTCAGTTTATTTGAAGCTGTAAAAAATGAAAATATATACAAGCAAAAAAAATGGAGCAGTTAATTAGTTAAAAAAAGAAAAAAATTGCTCACTGTAACCATAGTTACGATTCAGTATTAGCTGGGCCTCTAAAGTGCTGGTTTACGTACCAGACCCTAGCCTCGTGCTCCTGAAGTGGCATCTGTATAGTGTTTTTCACTGGGAAAGCACTACAACAGTACTGGATAGATAGTATTGCTTTTTGATAGATAGGAGATGGTTTCCATTTGTGAGGGCCCCAATCCTCACCCTTAAAGGCTTGCTGATTTCCTTCAGTTCACTGAACCAGCAAGAGAATTGCAGTGTGGGCAGTCTCTTAACTTACTTTTAAAACCAAGTATTTTTATTTAAGAAACTCTTTGGGCTCATGCCACTTTCTTTTCCCTCCTATCCTTCATACAGCACTGCAGGCATTTCTCATGGAGACACGGATGAAAACTTCTGGTGAACAACAGTACTGAGTTTTATTATTATTTTTACAAAAAAAGTTTTTAAAGCAGCTTTTTGCCTGTAAAAAGTTGTAATAAATGTTAGGTACCAAGATTGCAGGCTTTATGAATTAATAAAGCTGGTTTTGAGCTGTCTCAGCACCTCAGTCATTGACTTCAAATAGTGGTGTTAATCCAGGAGGCCCTTGGGTGGGGTGAGAGAAAGGACAAAGCAGTGCAAAGAAATGAATCCGTATGTTCAGGTAGGTTGGCTTTGGCACTGAATTCCTGTAAAACTCGGACAGCTTTTCAAGTGGTGCTCCCCATGCCCCAACCCCTTCCCCTCCAACTGTTACAAGCTGTAGATTTAAGTCACCATGTGCAGGTAACAAAAAAAATTCAGTCGTCATCACAGGTTTTTAAAGGTGTCCCACAGAGAGCGCCTTGGCTTGCGCAGCTTCAGAGCCGCGTGCGACAGACCCGAGCTGACTTTTGCCTTTTACTGCTACGGCAGGGGAAGCAAACACTTTGAAAAGCAGCCTTAGCTCATGTATCACCTTGTTGGCATTAACCAGCCTGGAACGGAGAGATTCAAATAGAAGTGCTATTTAACTCATCTTTATTTAAGCTTTGTATTTTGTAGGTAGGTTATAGGCAAGATCATTAAACTTTATTTACAGTATAAAATACAGTATTTTTTTTATCAATGAAGTAATTTTGGGTGGCAGCATATATTACAACTTGCACTGCATTGGAGGCTGCTCATCTTGACCTAACTACAAGAACACGAAGCCGAGTTTGACAGAATTTAGGGGCAAAACCCAAAGCTCTTATCTTGAATTCACTGGATGTTGAAACACAATCTACCAAAAACATGACAGATACAAACTTTCCTTTAGGAATGAAACTAAAATGTGATTTGGTGGCTAGTCTAATTTTACATGCTGCTTAATTTGGTCTTGCAGCAACGCTGGAGTTACAGCTGGGTGGTTGAGGTCCAGCGTGGGACAGAAAGCACTTGCTGCATTATGCTGGGCTGGAACGACTACCAATATTGACGCTAGAAACAGTCGCTGACTTACCATGCTGACACGTACACCTACAGGGCATCCCTGCCCCGTACAGGAGCAAGTGGGTTGATACTACTGAACAAAACGTGGGTAACTTCAGAGAGAGGTGAAGCAGAGAGATGCGCTAGTATGGAGTAGCTGAAGGTCTGTTTTCAAATAAGCGTACACAAGTGGTGTCTATTATCTACAAATATTTATTTTAACACTTGGATGTAACTACAGGAAGCCCTTGGCACTGATAGAAAATATTGATTCACTGTTAGGTTACAAAAATTTATACATAGCAAAATTTAATGCTCTTTACATAAAAATATTAGACTACTTAAACAAAACTTCAAAAACTCCCAGTAATAGCTACACTGAATTAGAAAAGAATTAGGCTTTAAGACACTGCCTCCATTATTACCCTTATGCAAACACTGGGCTAGAACATCACCTGCATTGCTGTAGAAATGTCTCCTTCATGCAACAGGTAAGAACATACACTAGGCTATTTTGTCATATTTGCTCTACATTGATAACTTTGCCCCTTTTTTGAAACTCTCAAATTAGACCCCAATATTTAACAAAAAAAATTATATTTGAAATTAATACCCCCCCAAAATGCCTTTTCTCTTAATACTGACTTGAAGAAATTTGTGCTTCCTTTGATTTATATTCAGCAGTCAAAACTATCAAACCACACGTCAGCTTAACATGGGTATGACTTAAATATTTAATTTTTTCAAATGACTGATGCATTTTACTTTTTCCCCCCAACATTTATATATATATATATATATATCATATAGAACAAACACCAAATATACCATCACTAATACTCAAGATATCACTGAATGCTTCTGAAAAAAACATTAATTAGAAGGCAGACTTCTATGGGAAATGACTTTTTTAAAATGGCACCAGTTTGGTTTTTGTTTTTTTTTTTTTTTCTGAACACCACATTTTCTTCATGTGCTAATTAATTTGTAAAAAGGAAAACACATAAGCACTGACTATAAATTTGCTAAGCACCAAGATAGAGAAAGGTGGACATCCTGTATTCTGTTTTATGGCTGTAATTTTTATTGTTTGTGTAAAACTCTGCAAACTTGCTCATTTGGAATAGTCAGATCAGTGTCATTTTAATAAGGTAACACTTTTCACTTACTTATAATGTAGGATAATGGTCTCCTGCCACTATATAAATGCTAAGACATTTATAGAAAATAAATATTAAGGCAAAGCTGACATTTATTTTCAAAGAAGGGGATCATTATCCAGATCCAGGGATCTACATTCCATTAAATAGTTAATAAAAAGATTAAAACTTGGGACATCTGCTCAGCACTCAGGTAAGCACAGGAGCGTGACCGCTTCGTCATAAAAAAGTGTGGCACAAAAGCAGAGTGCTGTTCCTGTGGCCTGTGTAAAGAGTGTTCAAAGACGGCCCCGTCGCAACATCAAACTGCTGCAACTGTGCTGTCACGAAAGCACGCGCCGTCAGGAATCCTAGCTGGCCACAGTTTCATTTGGTATAGAAACGGAGATACTAAATCACGTGTCGTACGCGTGCCTTTGCCTAAGGTCTGCAGAGATCTACTGCCTGCTGGTTTGGAGCACCTGCCACGGTTTTGTGCAGGACGTCATGCTGTAGCACATGTCAAATACTAAATACCACAAGTCTCAAAGAGGAGTAATTTGGTCACTTATTGTGAAGTGTTGCCTTTTAAAATGCCTGGAATAAACCCTCCATTCTCTCTATGAAAGGATGGAAGATTACCCTTGGGAAGATTTCCCCGTGAAAGTGTTCCAGGAGCTGGAACGTGAAGCTTTTGCACTTCTCTCTAATTTTGTTTGGTAGACACACATCTGTACTGCAGAGCAGCTATTTGTTGATTTGTCAGAGCTACAGAATTCTTCTGCTGAATTACTGTGGCAAACATTTATGTGTAAGAATTGAGTTGCTCTTTTGACCGAGACTGGATATCCTGAAGCTCCTGCTCTTCTTTTGCTTTGATATCTTGGTAGGCCTGCATTTTGCTTGCATCCTTTAAGTAGGCCCAGTTAGAAGACAGTATCATGAGGAAGTGGATCTGGAAGAGAAGGGTGAGCATGATGGCTAGTGAGCATGTCAAGAGGCAAAGCAAGCTGCTAGTTAGATTAATAGACGCTCTTTAAAATAACGACCAAAAAAAAAAAGTTATTCTACTACGTTAATAAGCGTTCTGTTATTAAAACAAGCACAGAGGCTATTTTCAAAGATCTCTAGAATTTGGCATGCTAATACTTCAGTCGGTTATTCACAATTCAGAGAAAGTTAGTATAACAGTAATAAAATGAGCTACAGAGTTGTACGGATCAATTAAAATGCAGAATGGGGGGAAGCAGGAAAAAAGTTTTGTACATGGCAATATACGTAATTGTAAACTATGAGGTGCTCAGAAGAACCGCGCTCTACGGTTGTGGTGTTTATGCACACCCAAGCCCGGGTCCTGGTAAGTCTTTTCCCCCAACAAGCAGATGAGAATTCCACCCCACCCCCCACCCCCAAAAAACCCTGAAACTGTAAACAGTTTTATTTACGTGAACAAGGCTACATTAACATATTGAAAAATTAAACAGCAAGACACGAGTCCAAAACTAAGCAAAAGCATGCAATCTCTGGGTTAAGAAGTATATTTCTATAACTACATTTTAAACTTCCATTGTCCAACCTCAGGTGAAGAGTTTTATATCGTGTGTAGCAACTCGCTCATTTTTATTGTTATTCATTATTATTGTGTGGATTTTTTCTAGTTTGAGCATTCATCTCTTCCCAACGTCTTTTCACCGTACTTCTTGCAAAAAAAATCTACATCTGAAAACACTGATTCACTTCTTTTTTTTAAATCCCAACAGTGTAAAAAGGTCTCTAGGATCTATGCATGGTTTTGCTTCCCGTGCAGTCATACTTACAGTTTTGAGATCTGGCTACTGAGAAATCAGTTACTAAAGTGCAAGCCATACGAGAACAGAAGCTGTTTATACGCTGTTTCTTACTAGTTCAGGGTCCAAAAGAAAGAATGTGATTGTTTTACGCAGAGCTAATACAAGGATTTATTTCCTTCCAGAGAGAGCGTGATTTGGCAATTACGTAAAAATGAAGTAAGAGAAAATAATCAACTTTATCATCCATGCACTGGAGATACGAGCCAACTAATTCATAATACCTGGGCTTCTGATTTCTGCCGAAAGAGACTGGCGCTACTTCACTTTTTCTTTTCTTTTGTATCACATATATTTTGTACTTGGGGGGGCGGGGAATGTATTTGGTGTTCAGGATGAAGAATAAATTAGAAATTCTGACCCTGAACCGTTCCAGTATTTGTTTTAGAGATGACTGTTGGAAAGCAAATGGAGACTTGAAATGGAAACGCCCCATCTTCAGAAGGATGCTTTACAAACACCCCTACAGTAACTGAATCCTCTCGACATGAAGAAATAGCCAGATCTCATCCACATCATAGTTCATATACAAGAAGTCATTTTATTAATCTGATAAGCTAAATGATGCTTACTGAAGCTATTTACAATTACTGTAACAAAATTCAGAAAGCTAGACTTTTAGCCTAGGGTGTCAGTGGTATTTCAAGCTACGCAATGCAGCTCTTTACTGGGCTTATACAATTTAGAATTTAGTGCAGCAATCTTCCCGACTCTTAAACTTCAAAACAGCATAGTTATATGTAGTAGCCATCATGTAGATCAGCTGGTGGAAGAGAACAAAATACAGGAGAGTAAGATACAACAAGGTGACGGCTCAAGCCCATTTGGGCAACTGTCGATACTTTTACAACAGATGTTACTCTGAGCTTCTTCCAGGGTGAAGATGCAAGATAAATAACTTGCCAGTTATCTGGAGAGGATAATCTACATACAGACCTAAGGCTATTTTGTCAACAAATAGTGACTATTACACCTGGATTTGGCTGACATGAAGTTAGAAGCTGGCAGCTAGAGGAAGTGTTAAGACATACGAAGCAAGTCATCTTGTTAACATCCCTTTTTTCCAACTGCTACCTGTAACTGGCATTGCAGAGTTGGACTAGTCAAACTGCCTGGGTCCAGACAAAAAAAACCCCAAAGGTTACAAGCCACTGATCAAATAAACTACAAAAATGAAACGAAATACTGGACGTAAAAACAGAAACAGTGGGTAGAAGGAGGATTTTCACAGGACATGCAAAGGATTTTTTTTATAAAGATGGAGGAGGTGGGTTAAGATGACTTCTTAAAGCAAAAGTTTGGGACCTGCTGACTTGCAATGACCAAACCGTAGCAGCAAATAATGGTGATTACAGCTTGCCCTCCTTAATGTCTACTATCGCTATTTTTAAGATACAAAAAATTTAACCTTAAAGCATCTTAAGCCTGAAAGGAACATGTTACACAATGAAACAACAGAAAACGCTACCCACCAATGCTATGACAGTGGCACCAGCTCCAGCACAAGCCACGATGAACAGGTGGTAAGACATGTAGAACTAGAGAAAAAACATGTTAAAAACATTGAAGCAATTGAGGATAGTATAAAATGCATTTCAACTGTTCTAGAGAATAAGGATAGTAAACCCAACTTTGTAGCAAGGTAGTCAAAGCTTCAGAAAATAAAAATGTTCCATTTTCTGGGTGACCTAACACAACAATTTCAGTGTTGGGTTTAAATCAATCTCTTTATACTACTAGTACTGATTTGCTCTAAAAACTTTCATCAAGTTATTTATTACATGGCGCCCAAGCGAGTTGTAGGCAAAAGCTGCACACAGGTTACGTGTCTGTACCTCATTCGTGTTGCAGATGTTCTCTAAAATCGGACCACAGGCTTTCCCAGGTACAGCATTCCAAGGGATAATACCTGAAATACCACAGCAAAAGAAACCACTAATTTTAGCAATCAACGCACGCTTTCCGTTCCTCTCTCATCTTTTCTGCCCACCTGCCAGTTGTGTTCCCGTTCTGGGCATCCACGTGTTGACCAGTACAGCTTTGAGTTGGTGGGAGGAATTAAAACAACCCACTCAAGTTGTGCTTTCTCCTCACACCGAGGCTCGCTGCCAAGGCGTGTTCTCAGATGTGGTTTTCCCATATGGCAGCCAAATGGTTGGTTGGGTTTTTGCACTTCAGGTCCAGTCACATACTGCCTACTCCCCCACTCGGCACTGAAAGGGATAATCTGCATCTCGGAGGTACTTGGCACCTTTCAGGATAGCACTTACGAGATTAAGTGCTACTTGAACAAGTAACTACTGTAGAAGAGTGTGAATATGGAGCTAGAGGGAAGAATTACAGAAGGATTTACTCTGTTCTAGTCCAAATAGGTAAAAAAGCACAAAGTGAACACTGCTGCAAGAAAACTTGGTCTGCCGTACCTCGTGTACCCCCAATTACTTTTCCTACAGGACTGAAAAATGTGAGAAGTCGACAGGATCTAGAAAGTTTAAAAAAACCTCAACTTCTAGGCCCGTAACAGATGTAAAGCTTAAGCAAAAGCCATTTGAAATGAGAAAACCAGTTTGTCTCCTCCATACTACTCGCATTTCAAACTCAGCTGGTTGGATTTAGCAACTCTGTAAAGGGCAGGTCATGGAAATGATCTCGGGATGGTGTGGCTTGCAAAAAGATCTCGTAGCGTTTACTTTAAAGCCAGCTGCTTCTCTGCAACTGCAATACATGCTTGAAGCCTTTTAGCTACCGCTTCCACCCAAAAATGTGAGGATAGTTCAGTGACGCAAACCGCCTATAAAGGAGCTGCTCTCTCCCATCCCTCGTTGAAACCCAAATGATTTTACTGATCAGAGGAATGGCACCGCCCTACACTCACACAGCTGCAAAACAAGCAGGAGAAGCGGAAAGGTGGAGGAGTGCATCTTCCCCTGCACTCCTAAACTTTGCTGCTGAAGAAAACGTCTTCCCAGTCTCTTGCTAAAATAGGATGCAAACATTTAACTGATTTGGGACTTTCTGCTTTTAAAATTAGTATATCTTATCTTCTCCTACTAGATTTATGGCCCGGATAGGAAAGCATAACCAAGCTTTCTTACTTTTTCAATTCTGAATTTGTTTTTTCAGCTTCGAATAACTTAGTCCAAAGAAAGAAACATTCCTATAAAACGCTAGCTAAAATAAAGCCAAAAGAAATAGTGACAAAAGCTTTTCTGCACAAGGGAAGCTGAAAAGACAAACTTAAGGAAAAATTCACCTGAAGGAATGAATGAGAAGCCTGACCCTCTTTTAAGGCCCCGTCCCACTCCTCTGCTACCTGCACCCTCCTCGGATTTCTGTGTGTCACCAAAAAGCAGTATTAATTCATTAATAGTTAAGGCAGACTCTTGAATGCAGGTTTTTGGTCTTTTAACTGAAAGTAATTGTTAGCGCAAAGTTCGGTTGTCAACTTCATATTTAAATGTAAAAACAGTTTTTGAAAGGAAAGAATGTATGCATATGGGTTCAGAAACCAGAATGTGGTTATCTATTCTCAGCCCTGTTTCTAAGCAGTTTATTTTGAGGTTGATCTATTTTTAAACCTAATATTATAGTATTGGAAACGACTACAAAATCATTTTAGATAAATGACTTGCCAGTTCAGTTAAATTGATTGCATCTGGAAAGAGATCAGTGCAATCTGAATTAATTGAAAAGTAATAGCACATTCAGATACAAGACACTTTTGCATTTGGTTCATTTGATAAGGCTGAGACAAAACTATGAAGACGGACCAAGGAGAAAGGATAAAGCATTTAATCAGGATTAAAATGAGTACCGTATTGCCTGATATCCACGCAGATCTGGTCCCCTGGAACCGTCACATTTGTCTGAAGAGATTTGATGACTTCGCAAGTTGACCATATGTTATAGAACATAAAGACAGGCACAGCAGAGAAGCCAAAGACCCCAAGCCAGGCCACTCCAAGCACATAGGTGAGGAAAACAAACTGGACAGAGAAAACATAAGCACTTGAGGTTTATTCTTTGAGAAGAATACTTCAGTTTTCCTTAAAAATACTTCAAAATAATCTTTAAGCATACTTTCAAGAAATCACGTAGTAAAACATTTGATTTCGAAGCACAAATAAAACCAGTATTCTCATTGCTTACAAAAATACTTTTGTAGTTTAAATGCTACTGAGAAAGTCATTCAGACATTTCCTTTTTCATCAGCCCGCTTGAGTAAACAGCTTGACCTCCTGAAAGAACAGTCCATTAATTTCTCAAGACTCTCACTAAGCAGGGATGCTGGTTGTAAGCTAAAAGCAATAAAATTCCAACAAAAATCAATATAAGGACTTTTTTTTTTAATTAACTGTAACATACGAGCATTTCTATGCGACTTGCAAATCAAAACAATAGAGTGAATCAATGTTCACAGAGCTCTCCTGTACCCCCTGATTTATTGAAATCAATTTTGAATGTAACATTTGAGAATACCTGTTTTTGAAAACATACCACAACCGTTACAGCACATCAGAAAGATTCAATTGATCTAATACACATTGCCAAGAAGAAAATTAGTTACTTCACCTTAGAGAATCATGGATTTTTCCATTGCAATTTGCCGGTTTGGGTTTGCTCTTTTTTTAAAAAAAAATGAAATATTACAAGTGTTTTCTTTGATGAGATTATTAGGTGTGGCACTCCTTGCTTTGGAAATCTCCAGCTTCCCCCTCCCACTGGACCTCTTTCCCTTTTCTCTCTGCTTCTAAGTTTTATGGTGAAACAGTAGCTCTGGCATCAGTCCTAGCTCCCTCCTCCTGGTGAGACCAGGATTTGGATCCTGGTTGGAAAGCGGGGGAACGCTGTTACATCTTGTGTGTTCCCTTTTTACTGTTATTTAACTGTAGGTGGCCTGGAAAGGCTTTACTTCCAGTAAAACGCTGATGCCGTACCATCTCACTTGAAACTTGTGTGCCAGAGAAGAACAGCAAGGGTGGGAAAGGCTCCGAGAGGGCAGGTCGTCTCAGCCTGACCCAAAACCGATGGACCGAACTAACGCGGCAGTGGTGGAAGTTTGCACCCGCATAGGTTTTTTGTCCGGACGTGCCGAACAACGCTGCAAACGTGACCTGAGCAGTTGGTTAGGTTTTACAGTCAACAAAGGTTGCATGTGTGGGGAGGTGGAAGTGCTTGCAAAACTAAGGCCCATAAAAAACCCAGCTAGCCTTTAATCTGTACACAACTGAACTGCCCTGTTTCGTATTAGATAGTGCCATAGACCAGACCTGCGTGTTTTATGTGAGAACTGAGAATTCTCTCTTTGGATTTTGGTAAGGACCCGGTGGACCAGTGTAAAGGATTTCTATAGATAGACTATACATAAAATGTGGGTTTGCATATGTGCATGTGGAAGTGTGCGCGAGAGGAAGTACACAAAGCCTTTAACTCCTAAAATAGCCAGGAAAAAACACACTCACTCTCATTTAATGCGCTAACTGTGGGAAATGGCTATTCTGCATCACCACAGCCCACAGAAATAATTTAGGGAAGTTGGGAGTCTGTCTTCTCTAATAACCTTATGCAAGTTGGAAGGGACTGCGTTTCAGGACCTTGCTCAGTAATGTAATGGAGGAAGAATTAGAGGAGCTCTTGATCAAAGAAGCAAAAAAAATAAAAAAAAAAAAAAATCACTGTATATCCAAAAGCACGTTGTCCGAAACCCAGCTGCATCCACCAGTCTGCTAAGGTATATCACCTCACAAACCCTGTTCCAACCCTGGTGTTTTAAGCAGCTCTACCACTGCACAGCAGCATACGGGCGTTTTTATGCCGTGACTGTCACCACTGAATACTGATGTGTCTTACCAGAGCTCCAAGCCATTACTCAGCTGCTAAATTCTCTCTTTCATTGTGTAGACAAATATGGGCAAACATGAAAACACATTTCTCTGTCTTATTTCCATGTGTCACACTGGTATTTGTATAAGCAGCCGATAACCATGTGCCTGCAACTACTCAACTGCACAAGCAATTGTCTGCACTGAAGAGACGCGTGTATCTGTATGTTTCTACTGTATTTGGGATCTTTGGAAAACACTGCTTTGCATCTAATTTTGCTCCTCAGTGAAGATGATACTTGCTAGAAAAAGAGCAAGTGAATAGCTGCTTAACTGCAAAATGATCAGATGTCGTCTTTTTATTAGCTCTTCAAAAATTCAGTAAGTATCCAACAGCACAGAGGAAAATTGTTAACCCTCTTGAAAATAAACATGCATCTCTTGGTATTTAACCAGCTGAAAGTACATATTTTTTGAGTACAGGATATATTTTGTATATTAAAATGCAACAATCACATCAAAAGTCTCTTCTCTTTTCACCCACACTTTCCCGTGGGCGATCTGTCATACTGCTTAGCTTCCTCCAAAAGCTATAAGCTTTGAATTCAGATTTTCAGAAATAGCTTTGAAATCCTGTCTCAGAAACATAGTCATGGTGCTGTTCTTGCAGAGTGCGCCCTAGGGGGCAACGTGGGTGAGGATCTGAAGTTTTATTTTTAGTTAAAGTTTGTTTAAAATTTTGTTTTAATACAGAAGTATACTGAAGGGAAGATGGCTTGTGAGTTTAAGGCTTTATGTGTTTCAGCTTTGCAAAAAAGACTCACTATTATATTTGTATACCTTCTGCCATCTGCAAAACCAAGACAGCAATACTTGATTCAATTGCAAAGATGTTGTGAAGCTTCATTCGTTACTGTTTGTCTGAAGGTTCCAGACATCCTTAAGCAGAATTGACTATGGAAGTCAGAGGCATTGCAGTTCATTATTTAAATAGCTCCGCAAAGCCCAGCCATTTCACAGTCCGCCTTTAAGCATCCCTAGTGTGCTCCATGTTTAAAAGCACAAATTTCATTTTGTCTCGCACTGAGTGTTTTAAAATTAGCAGTCTCCATCAACTTAGTTCAGACCAGCGGGTTCACCTTTGCGATAAGGGAGGCCACGGTAGCACCCCGACGGTCCATCTGCAGAATTTGGAATTGACCAAGCATCCTCGAAGATCAAAGATGGACCAGCAACAGGGATTGACTCTGACCACCCATAAGGAGTTAAACAAAGAAGGCAGCGATATATTGTTGTTCAAAACCACAGGAGTCTAGCCAAGCCCAACAGGTTTTAGCAGGCAAAGACTACTATTCCCATTTCTGATGCTACTTACCATTCCACTGATGCAGCGGCCACAGGCTGTTGTTTTGAACTCTCCATGCAGCTCCTTCACAGCACTTGTTGTATAAAAACCTTCTGCCAAAAGGATTATTCCATATAAGAAGAAAAATGATGCAATGCCATAAATTACATACTGCATTAGCTGTATTCTAAAATGGAAAAGAAAAAAAGATGTAATTAGATTTCAGTCCTGTAAGAACAAAGCCGGTCCTCCCAAATCGTAATAGGTATGAGATAACTCCTTTTCTAGAAACACAGTCCAAGGCTCCTTAATGCATTTTAGGCAAGCAGGCTACAGGAGAGCACGGGTACGACTCTC
Source organism: Elanus axillaris (assembly GCA_026212715.1). NCBI lineage: Eukaryota > Metazoa > Chordata > Aves > Accipitriformes > Accipitridae > Elanus > Elanus axillaris. The sequence goes on from JANZLQ010000060.1 coordinate 18,268,043, forward strand.
CCGCTTCTACAGTTAAGCAATACTGATGTGCATTAGTCTTGCATCTGCTCGAGCACCCCGTTTGTGCTGCAGTTCTTACTCTGACTGGTGTCAGTCACCAGCTTGAAGCCACAATTTCATGTCTCCACTCTGGAGACTTTTCCCCCCCCCCCGCCCCGTTACGGATCCTGACACCTAATCAGGGAATGTCTGACAGGAGCAACTCAGGGCTTTGCAACGGCAAAGGCTGGAGCTAAACTACTGGTTGAACTACCAGGCTCTGTGGCCATTCCTTTGGCTTAGGGAAAGGAAACAGCCCCTGAAATTCACCGCTTCCACCTGTAAAATCCAGGTAATGTACATTTGCAAGAATTTGTAAATTCAGTGATACTTGTCTGATACAAAACTCGGGAAACGTGCAGTGATTTCTGCTGAGGAACGGTTTGCTCTGCAGCCTAGGATGATAATTCCAAGTGAGCAGGTAGTTTCAGTGCCTTAAGTCATGGCAGTGTTGAGCTCCCCAAAGTGTAATTCAATTTTTAGAAAATGAAAGAAATATTTTTGGAAATGCTTTCATTTGAGGTACTATGGAACCCTCCAGAGGAAGATGATCTCAGGGCACATGGAATAAACACTCCCCTCGATTATCAATCAGATTCAGTATCTGAAGCTAATTGTTTCGGAAGACCAGAATGCCAGATCTTCCACACAATAGTTCTTCTGGTCTCCAAAAATCATACTTTGTTATTAGCACAACCTCTCCAGAAAGTATGCCTTCTTAAAAATAGTTTGATTGTTGAGATGGTATTTTGGATGAAGCTATTCACAGAACAGAGAGGTTAATTTTATACATCCATACTGCCATTTTTCTAAGGATAAATGTATTTTTCCTCAGATTTTTTTTCAATTCTTACCAGTCTCTGCTAAGTAGCTGCTAGCAGAGATCTCCAAGGAGAATCTGCACGTTCTAGCTTAAAGAAAATTGATGACTGCCATCAATACAGTTAAATGTTATCCAGACAGCAGCATGTCCACCGTATCAAAATATAATATTGCTCATTTAAAATTTTATGTGGGAAGTGTTATGTTTGTTTTCCAAACGGATTAAAAATAACGGGATAAATCTGTTGCACCTGTGCTGTGAAGCACGAAGAAATTAAAGTCAGGATTTGAGAGAGTATAGAAGAATTCATTTCAGCATCATTAATAGCCTAGCAGAGACTCAATGCATGTTACCAGAAATTACTAATATGAAACAGTTTAAAAAAAACTGTTCCAAAGGGTGTCTTCCTAGCATATTTTTCATTTTAATGTCCCTGTGGCCCCAAATTATTTTGCCCCTTTCTAGCACCTCTTCTCCCTTGCCTTTCTTGTTTGGCCTCCACAGAGTCCGAGACCTCAGCTGCTTTGGTAGGAATTATGCGTTTCCCCAGCTGCTGATGCTGACTTGACAAGAAACGTTCTCAACAATTCTCCAAAATTTAAAACTTCCTGCTTGTTACAGCTGCTTTGGCCATTTCTTCTGTTTTGCTCAAACGAAGACTGATACGAGAACAGGGTGGATTTGTTCCTCAGTTGCTGAAGAACAGCTGCTTACAGTTTTTTTGCTAAATTTTGTGGCTAACTGCGGGGTCCTGACGGCTCGTGCACTGGAGCCGAGGGCACAGCGCGATGGTGGCCAGCCCTGGGGCGGGCGACCCGGCTGGGGTGCAGTCCCAGAGCCGCGTGGCAGGTCTGGACACAGGGAAACCCGAAAGGGGGTTGGAAGCCCTGAAATGCTGCTGCAGGACTGACACCAGTGATCCCTGGGGACGGGAAGGGCTCAGTTGTCAACTGGCAGGTCTACGTCCGCAAGCACGTAAAGGGAGTCAGTGAGGAAAGAAAAAAAAAGAATTAAGTGCGATGGGTTGGACGCCGGTACCAAAGTCTTCTAATAATGTCCTAAAACCTGTGCCTTAGGGGCAGGTAAGCACAACACGCGTGGCCTGTTCATCGCCAGCGCATCCCTGTCTGCACGATGCCCACAGACGCGGGCCCACAGGCCCCCTCCAAACGCCCACGCAGGGACCCTGCCAGGGCCTCCAGGCGGCTTCCAGAAGGTTCTGGCTGCCCTTCCTCACACCGCTCCCAGGATGGAGACGTCTCCAGCAGCCGGCCCTGCGCTGTGGCCGCCACCGGTGCTGGCCCGTGGTAAGCAGCGGGCAAGAGGCCGAACCCAAACCCAGTCAGCATCCCGACACAGGCGTGCGGTCGTTGTGAATCACAACTTGCGCAAAATTCCGCGCTGCCGCTGGACAAAAGCCTTTTCAAAGCCTGGGATTCAGCCGGAGGGGCTGCGTAAGGCCCAGCACACTCAGAGCAGCAGCACAGAGCCTGGGACCCGCATGTCCCGCGGCGTCAAGGGGAATGAGAGGCTCACGCCGGTGGGGCTGGGCGCGCGCCCGGGGCCTGCAGGCCTTCCTCTGTTTTCATGGAGAAGCCTCAGGAACGCAAAAGCCCCAAATATTTCACCGGTGGTTATTTCCAAAGGCTACGGTTGCAGATAAACATTTAAGGTCTTTCCAGTCTTTTCTCTCTCTTTTTTTCTCATTTGTGCAATACCAGCCCACCTTCTGAGGGGGAGATGGAAAGAGCAACACTTCCCTGTTATTCCTGTCATCCTTCAAACTTTGTGTAACCAACAAACACTACATCTATCCTCTTTCAGATTAAAACAGTTGCCCCTTGTCCTGTCACTACAGGCCCTGGTAAAAAGTCTTTCTCAGTCTTTCTTTTAAGCCCCTTTAGATACTGGCAGGCTGCTGTAAGGTCTCCCCGGAGCCTTCTCTTCTCCAGGCTGAGCAACCCCAACTCTCCCAGCCTTTC
>JANZLQ010000060.1:18272618-18302594 GCA_026212715.1 Elanus axillaris
GGTTGCAGCTGACTTGCCAGGTTCCTCCCAACCGCGTGGCCTGAAAACCCATCTGCTTGCAGAGCTGGGAAATGTAAATCGGCAACAAACACAGCTTTTAACTGCGCTATAATGGTAATGGCAATCCATACCAATTCATTACTTCAGGGTGATGGCATTAAGCTGTCTCCATTAATGTGCATTTCATACAACTGCGCAAAACACAAGCCATTAAGACAACGCTTAATGGAGTGACCAGCGTTGCGTGTCGCAGGAACAGCCCGCTGCTTCTAAGGAAGGTGCTAAATGGACAAAGCGTTTGAAGGCAGGGAGACAGCTGGCAAGTACGTACATCACATCCCATCTTCGCACCCCCAACATTCCTCACAAAGATCAGCAAGTCTCCATCCGCCACACAAGGCAAGTTTATTTTTATCCCCCTCCTTTTCCCACTAATGAATGAGTTGCAGAGCAGGCACTTCCATGAAGCACTGGGGAATAATTTGCATCTGATAATTGAAACCTTTCCCATTTCGTAGAGTGGGAAACTCTTGTTTTAGAGAGTCACTAGCAAATGTCCTAGTCAGGCTTAAGCAGCTATCGCCACTGAAACGACTTATGAAACGCCACTTTGCTAATGCAGACAAGATTTAATTGTACAGAAACAAGCGTGGGAAGAAGCTTTTACAGTCAAGCCCACAGCTGGAGTCTACTCAGCAGGAACTACCTTCATGACAGGAACACTGCGGAATGAACAAACACTGCAGCTTAGCAGTGACAGGGCAAACAAAATCCAAATTCACGCTATCGCAGGAGATCATCTCTGGTTTTCATCTTAACACAGAGGTCAGGAGTCAAGTTCAGACACCAGACCTTGCAGAGCGATCCTCTGCTTTGGGGAATCGGCCTGAACGCAGCTCACAAACCACACACCAGGCGCGAGGGCAGTTGTACACGTGGGGCTGGCTCGCCTCCGCAGCATCTGCTCCCGGGTCGGCCCCAAACCTCCGAGAGTTAAATCCAAGAAACGCTTGCACCTGGTGCAGGATTTGCAGTGAAGGATTATCCAAGAGTAACCACGCTCTGATCCAGCAGGCAACGCTCAACACGTGTGTGGTCACGGCCCAGCATAAAACGAACGGCCGTTGGGGCTGCACTCCTAAAGGAGAAGGTGACTCAACGCTAGATGATTGCTTGGTGTGGAGCAGCTTGATCACCTCATCATGCTGATCCACAGATTGCTTCGCAGAAGGATCCCATCAAAGATAGGAAATAAAACCAGCTGGAAGCAAAGCCAATGGATTGACAAGGTCCAAAAGAAAAGCTGCTGGTTTCAGAAAACGGGAGCAGCCTGCTTGACAAAACTAAAAATTGGCGTACACCCAGGACTGACGATTAACACCCCCAAACCAGGTACTTGTCCTCCCAGCACCCCACGCTGCACAGCCGGCTTTCCAGTGGCTTTCCAAATGTTTCCAGGCGGAACGTTCGCCCTGGCGTTTGTCAGATCCCTTACCCAAACACACGACAATATCTGCCGCTAATCCACAGACGCTAGAACACAAGCCAACAGTGGCAAACCCCCTCTCGCCTCCCAGCGCCTGGCAGCTGCACACAGCATCTTTGTGGAGATACCCTTTATGTCTTCCTCTACAGCAAAAAGGCATTACGATATTTGGGGGGGGGGGGGGGGCTTCAATTTATCAGTGCAGATCACGGCCAAGGTACAGCCAAAGAGGTATCTAAAGCAACCCCACTATTTTGAAGAAGACAGAGAAAACTGCCTGAACGTGGAACTGCAGAAACTATTCACCTTCACACCAAGACTAAAGCAAGAAGCAGACTTCAATGCACAGCGAAACAGCACGCTGCCAACTTGCAAGCGCAGGAAGCATCCCAAACCAGCACGTTTCCAAGAGACAGCATCCCTCCATACATAGTCATTCTGCACCCAAACTGATAGCAGAGCTGCTCAGCCTCCTGCCGGAGGGTAACTAACTGCGGGACACAACCTCATCACAGTGCTGGGGCTGCCAGACCCCCCCCCAGATCCCACTGTGAACACTCTTTATGAGCAGCTTAAATCCATGCCTAGCCTAAGCATTATAGCTGGGTTTGTAATTTTGTTTTCAAGCAAGCCTAAACCAGTACTGCCAAGAGCAGCTTTCAAAACCAGCTAAAATTTGAAGCTCATCAAGCACTAAGATATGCTTAACCAATCTTCCCAAACAAGCACTGAAGCAAATCAGAGGATTGCTGAAAAAAATGAAAGCTTTCCAGGAAACCTGCTTTATGGTCTCCCTCTGTAACCCCAAGTCAGCAAGTATCTTCATACACTACGACTGAAAACCCATGATGATGTTTGCCTAGTTCATGTTCACAAAATAACTTGCTAACGCAGTGATGACAACTGCAGGCTGAAGGCCTGTGAACTCAAGCTGACAAAAATAAGTAGTATTAAAATAAGTTTGGTTCCAATTTTCTGCTAGTTTTACTTTCCATATGGCCAAAGCGCCGAACCTCTCAGCTGCATACCCCACTTCCAACACAACAGTGTAAAACGATTTAAATATGAAACTGTACAGCACAAACACACATCACTGCATCTCCTCTTTCAATGGCCATTTTGTGCAAGGCATCACTAGAACCTTTTGTGCAACTCAGCAGAATAAAAACATTTTTTGTCCTCAGGCTGGTGAGCAGCAGTTGCCATGGAGGCAGGTTAATAACAGCCCAATGATTTGCCCAGAGCTGCCTGTGATCTTGGCTACAGATTTAACACACTCTCAGAAGGAGGCCAGCTAAAACAAGGACTGAGATTATTCTCTAGGGAATGAATGCTATTAAAAACACACACACACACAAATATTCTTGCTAAAGGACAAAAATAAAGAGAGGAGAAAAAACAGGAACCAGCTATTCTTTTAATCTCCTGGAAACTATCGGTCACAGGAAATTGGTAAAGGATGAACCTACATATGTACACAAATCGGCCATCGGTTGCTTAATGTATGAAGAACAATTATACAATTTACCCAGCAGTGTACAAGCTATTGCATATATGCAGGGGCTTAGCCATTCAATTTCCCATGTCAAATGGCAATTGTGTGGCTAAATCTTCTTTGGGACTTTAAGTATGGCTTTAAGATTTAAACTTGGAAAAGCAAGGTAATGCAGAATTAATGGAAAGCAGTCTTTGAAAAAAAAAAGAAAAGAAGGCAGCAATTCTCAGACTCTTAACTCATCCTACTAAGGTCAAGATAGAGTGGAACGACAAAATCTGTGCTTTGGAAATGACAAAAGACAAAGCACTGGGATCAGGTAGCTGTCTTGAGTGCTCCTAAGGCTTGCTCTAAGAAGTTTACACATCAGCTCTTGAAGCCCAGACTTGAAATGCTGACGCAAACACATCCCTCAAAGCGAAGCATTGGAAACGTGATGTAAGGAAAGAATGCCCACACCTCCTGGACAGAAAACCAGCCTGTCCTCTAATGTCCCAGACTCCTCGTAGATTGAATTCGTGCCTCCATGTATCTCAGGTACAAACCATCGATCTCATAGTCAAGGTCAGTATGGAACAAAACCCAAAGAAAACCTGAAAGGAAGTTTGCAAAGCTCTCCATTTAAAGGAGATAACCCTCCAGCCTCCCACAGCTGTTTTCTGGGTTACTTCCCACTCTCTCTTCCTTAGAAGTTTCGTTTCTTCCCCTCCCATAAATCTGTCTTGCTGTTCTGAAAGATGAAGCAACGGGCACCGTTTTTTTCCTCATCACTTACTTCCTGTAATGGTGTAATGCATTTTTAAAAATCCTGGCATGTTGGACACCTGTCTAATTAATACGTGGTGGAAATTACACTGCGTGTTCAACCACAGAACCATGATCTCCATTGGCTTCAGCACCACAGCTCAGGGAGCACGTGCGGAGGAACTGTTTTAACAAAAAGAAGGTTGCAAGAGACCCAAGGAAAGCAAAAGCACTAGGTAACATCTTAAATGCAGCCATATACGTAAATCAGGCTCATTAGTACACATACACGAGAGCCTGGTGTTGGCAGCATTACTCCCAATTCACAAACAAATGTAAGAGGAGAACTCAATGCTTTACATTCACCCGCTTCCCCAGCACTGAAGATAACCCAATACCAAGTGTGCATAATGCCACTGGAGTCCTAAACCGCCATGGATCTTTGTCAGAAAATGAACTTTACGTCAATGGAAGCAAATGCCAATTTTACTTTCTGCCGCGTGCCGTATTTTTAAAAATCTCCATTCTGAATAGCTTATGCATGCTAGGATGGACATTTTCATACGTCACAGCATGACTGGCAGCTAGGGGGAAGCAGTGAGGAATGCACACTAATACCTCAGAAGCAAAACCAGAATTTACCTTCTTCTTCCTTGTGTGAGAATAAGCCAGTGAGAATAAGTCTTATTCTTACAGTAAGGTAACTTTACTTCTCACATCTATCACCCACAGCAGCAGCCAAGGGTCAGTGGCAACGGTACAATAAGATAAAACATTTAATCTTACCAGGGTAAGTTTGAAGCATGTGACAGATTTCTCTCTGTACTTTAATAGAAGCACTAAAATAAAAAGGCTGTGTGTTAAATCACTTGGAAGTCTTTGCTGAAGCTCTATCCTCACCTATGCCTGTTCACCTTAAATTTTGCTGATTTACAAAGCATGACACAAAGCTAGAACCTCTGTTATTAATGACAATAAATGCTCACTCACCACACTTTTGGATTAAGTGCATTAAAGAGACTAAGTGATGAGCTCAAATAGAGAAAATCCTTTATTTTCCTCCCACAAACCTCCGAAAGCTCTTCCACAGAAAACCTCCTTTCAGATTCAACCTTCCTTAATTTCGCCTTTTTGTCCTCTCCAAATCAGTAGTTGTAAAATTAACTTACCCTGAAAACGAACTTGCCGCGAGAGCCAGAAAACTTCATGTGAGGGTACTTCAGCCAGATCAGCAACCTCCTCCCCTGCATTTGCACCCCCCTCTCCCAGAGCTGTAAATCAGTAAAAAAGCCTTCTTAGCCAGCACAGTATCTGTGATGGAGAAGACGTGACCTCTGGAGACCACAGCCATCAGGGCTGCCAGAAAGGATGAGACCTGAAATCCAGCAAGATCACCGCGCTCATCCTTCACAGCGGCGCGCGCGAGACACTTCATTCCAGTGAAACGCAGCGAGAGCTGGGGTGCTCCGAGTCATTCAGTAAATCTCATCCCAATCTCCACTATTTAAGAGCTCCTCAAAGAACAACTAGCTCCTTTCTGAAGGTTATCAGCATTCATTACAACGACCCCAGTACTCTTGATACATACATAAGATACTTGGTTTCAGCACTGCTATACAGTCAGCTCCCCACTTCTGATAAGGTATTTATAGTCCATTACCAGTTTTAAGCCTGCCGTATTTCAACTTCATTACATGCTTCCATATTCTTGTGTAGCATACAAGTCCTTGCTCATGCTTCCTGTGCTGGAACAGGCACAGATGGACCAGGAGAACTGCTGCGCACTAAGAACAAGCATCTCACAGCCTGGGAGCACCGCTAGCAGACCCCTTTTTAAATCCACAAAGCACCAAGTATCTCTGTGGTACTGTATGAGTAATGATAATAAGCTGCTCCTAATACTCCAGCAAAAAAACAGTTAGCACAGGTTTAAAAATCAAGCACATTTTCTTCTAACACGATTAACAAAAAAAAAAACAAACAACCTTTGCAGAAGTTACAATGTTCATCAACAGAAACATCTAAATTTCTTCCCTTCGCTAAAGAAAACATGACATTCAAATGGGAGAAAAGGCTATTTTACCAAGGCAAGATTTCTCTTTTCCGGATGCTGTTAAGTGACACAGAGAAGACTCTAAGAACAGACAGCAGTAAACACAACCCCCTTTTTTAGTTCAAATCTCAGGCCCAAACTGGCACTTCTTGCAGAAGAAAAATTAAGCATTCCCACTGCGGGAATCAAACCTGTTTCATGCAGGGACAGATGATCCACGTGGTCTTTTACAGGCCTTATCTAACTTACCTTCTTCAAATTCACTGAAATACGCACAGTACCCATCTATATCGTTCCCAGCCTCTGCAAGGGTCATTAAGCTCACAGATGTTCTGAAGACGTCTTTTTTCAGACAGTGCCATCTATGAAATACGAATCACTACGTCCATGCTTATTGCAAGCGCCCATCCCAGGGGCTGTCTGAGAGCACGGAGTCAGACCTGCACGGGAGGAACGCCGCTGCCCCATCAGACAGTGGGATGACAGAATTGCTCTTGTCCAGCTTTTATCGCTTTTGGACAACGGTCAGGGAGAAGTTTGTTTATTTTCATTCATTTCTTCTCTGTTTTACTTTTGGCCCGTAAAACAGGGGAAAGGGCAGCAGAAGAAAAATACCAACTTATACTTTGGAAAAGACCTTACTTTTAAGAGGTTTATATGGGTACCCTTCACGGTGCATATGTTTTTAACTGTAAGCTGCTTCTAAGAAAAAAAAAAATTAAGTAGGTGATTTAAAAAGAGACTTCTCACATAAGGAATAGCTACACAGTATTGATACAAGCTTTGGCATTTTTCCTCCTGGAGACTTGTTCTAGTGTTTTACTACCAAAATAACCCTTGGGACTTTTGCACAGCCTGAGCATGTGGAAGGGCTCATTGACACACAGAGCTCAAAGTGCAAAACACGCTGCACCAGCAAGGGCAGCCTCTGGTCCAAACCGCAGCTGTAACTCTCAGCTGACGTATCAATAGCTCACTGCTCAACGTGCCTGAAGACATTCCTCCTTTTTGCCCTCATCCTGACCTCCCTCCCCGTGCTTCACGTATTTTTGCCTTCTTGGAGAAACACTCAGCAGGGTCAACATGCAAGAGGTGCTGCTGCAGTAAGTGCCAGCTCAGGTGATTATTTTGGACAAACTCAAGCCAAAGAGGTGAACCAGAAGAACTGATGGGCAGACGGCCAAAGATATTAAAATACCTGAAGGTCCAGACAGGCTCCCTGGGGGAGGTTCAGAAGCACCTAAGCACTTCAGTCCCATGGGCTCCTTCAGCAATTCTGTGAAACCTTCTGTAAGGACACCTGGGCTTCCTAGATTCAGCCATCCTCCAGATCACCTGTATTTGGCTGACACCATTTTTAAAGCTGATTTTACTTTAATCAAGGGCAAGTATCTTACCTGGAAGACTGGAGTTGAGACTCTTAGCTCCAACTTTCTGGCGACCGTAACTCACCTCACTCTCCATCAGCCTTCAACGCTCATCGGGAGAGCAAGACTTTTGCCACACTGGATTTCAGCCACTGCTACCGACTGCTTCCCCAGTTGACTCCTCCCTAGCTACAAGGAAGCAAACAGAAACACAACCTCTCTCCCTAGAGCTGAGGACCAAAACCAGTGCGTGTGGGGATTGCAGCCTGGCACATCTACGATTCAGAAGGTAAATTCTCCATTTCAGAGATAACTGAAGCTACCGAGATTTCCCAGACGCTTACCCAACTATGAAACCAAGGGAGCGGTAAGAAACATGAACCACAACTGCAGAAGTCCTTTGCCCTGCAACAGCTTTCACGCTGGAATTTCCCCAGTTGAGTCCCCACCACACCATTTTCAAAACTTCAGCTTGCTTCAGTAAGGGAGCAGGCTGTTTCAGCGAGACACTCCACATTCGCAGGCCCTCATGCACTCACAAAACAGCTGAAACACCTCCCAGCATCTGGGGGAAGCATGCTAAGACAAAAAAAAAAAAAGAAAAAAAAAAGATTCCCATAAAGCAAACACCACCCACCCAGCCTGGAAGACTGCCTACAGCTAAGCTCATATTAAACAACCATTGCTAAGTTTCTCTTACTAAAGAAAAAGATGGTACTTTTGCTTCCTGGGAAAAAAAATTGTTTTAGGCGTTTTGAAAGGCTCATTAATCTTGCAGGTGTTCTGGGGATGTCTTGGCTCCAGCACCACAGTGACTACCCCACGCTGACTCTTCCCTTGTTGCTCAAGTGCCAGATTAAAGCTTAAAATGGGGAACGGAGCTCATGTCACACACGGAGCCCCTGGGAGAAGAGGTGGATGCCACGAGGACTGCCACAGAGCTGCTCTCCTAGTGACGTCCATCTGGACACTGACAGAGGAGGCAAAGGAGAAATACCCACCCGTACTGCAAAGGCACCCACGAAATGACGTGGCTTGTCAAAGAAACAGAGAGTTTATGTCAGCACGGCAGGCAATGCCACCCAGCAGCGGGGAGCTGTACGCCAGAACTGAAGGGAGGTGTGTTACAGCTGCGACTTACGGTGTGACTGAAGTGACATCTTCCCTCCAATCTAAAGGAAAGGAGCAAAGACCACTATTTTCACTGTGGCTCATCCATCACTGGGAGATTGATCTTACCCACGACCTGTTTAGAGCAGTTTCACTGCTGCCTAAAAGCCTTTTAATTTCCTTAAGTGCAGCCATTTAAAAGCACCCTTCCTTGAATTGGCATATCTGGGCTTTGTTGGTGGGTTTTTTTACCCCCATCAGCAAGAACTCGTTCATCTTCAACTCCTCCATGACAGGCGCCGCATTCACCTGCGTGTTATTTCAGGAAGATTCCCAAGACAGCCTGAATAGGGTTCAGTTGCCTAAACAAGGGTTTCTAGCATCATTTTAGGTGCCAGACTCCCAGCTGCTGTGACAGAAGGCTGTGAGTCTCCTCTGCATCCTGGCTCAGCTGTGCCAGCACATACGGACGCGTCTCATCGCTGGGGATGGCCGAAGGGGCACAAGACCCTGATAACTGGGCACCTGGCCTGCTTCCTCCACGTCCTCCACAGCCCAGGAAGGCAGCGTTCATCACCTCCTGTCCCTTCCTGAGGCATTTCTCTGGTGTATAAAATATCCCATGTGCACTGATCTGAAGTTTGGGAACGCCTTCTAGAAGCACCGAGTCTGTCACCCAGGTCATTTATCGCAAAATATGGCCAAAATGAATACTGATATTGAAGATGGAGATCATGATTTTCAACACAAGTATTTGCCAAAAAAAAAAAAAAAATCCCAAACAACCCAAACCCAAAACCCCACCCCATTCTGAAATACATAGACATTTGAATCCTGAAGAACAAACATGTGAAAATATAATGGAAAAGGGAAGGATTAGGCAGCAAGCTTTGGTCAGTATCTCCCTGCAGTTGCTGTTAAAGTCTCTGATGCGGAGGCAGGCATCTCCAGCAAACAAGCTGTCAAGCAGGCTTCAGTCAATCAGCTCCACAAAGAGAAGAGGATTGCTGGATAGAGCTAGCTGCAAATGGTATCTCTGAGCATTCATATCCTTTGCTGTGCTAACCCTCAGTCAGACTGGAATTTTCCAATGCAGTCAATCGGGTGCTTGATGTCAGATGCCTCTCTGAGATGCTTCCAAATGAAATTCCCCCCAAACTCTTAAAATGAAGCTTCAGGAAAATAAAATAGGATCTTTTGAGGGCTCAAGCCAGGTATCAAAAGGACAGGCATGTGGAACCGCCAAACAATTTTTAAAGCCTCAGCTGAAATCCTCCTTTAGGCTCTGACGTATGCACTTACTGCTTCTAGCAAGAGAAAAATGCAAGAAAACCATGGAACATTGTCTAGGAAGCATATTGTAAGAGACCAGTGAATCAGATGTGCTGTCACTGCTTTAGTGTCAATTACTGCATTTGTGGCTGCTCAGTTTGATAGATTCACCTGCATACAAAACCCATACTATGCCATCTCAACTGTAAACAGTTTTGAAGCAATCGGGCAGCACAGTTAAAAGGGAGGTGTCCCTCAACACACATTATCGTCTTTCAAGCATTAGCAACAAAATTTAAATTTATATTCATACGCGAGAACTAGACTCCTTACATCCTTAACAAACAAAACAAGAATAATAGAAGAACATTTATCTTAAATTGTTAGGACTAGTGCAAAGCATTAGGTTTATGCTACTACCATTTCTGAACTCTCCATTTCCCTTTCACCCAGCCCTTTATTTACCTTGAATCCCCAAAGGACTAATATTGCCTCTCAATGCTGGCACATGATGGTACCGGTGTGGCCTTGAACTCCTGTACATCCAGTGGTACCTGCCAATTTCCATTTCTGGTCTGGTGATCACTGCCAATTTTAGGTGGTAAAAAGTCAGTGTCACCAACAAGTTTTAGTTCAGTAGTTTCAGTCATTTAACTTTAAAAATAAGAGCCCAGATAAACACGCTGTAGTTTCAGAAACAATATAACTTTATAAACCAGGAGAAGGGGTGAAAAGGACGATGGACAGGGAAACGCTCACACAGGTGTTAAGAAAGGCTGAAGAGCTAAAACTCCACCTGGGATTTGAATTCAACACATAGGGAAGGACTCTCTATTCCTTCCCCCCCGCCCACTCTCACGTCTCTCTCTGTCTGTCCATGGCAGAGAGCTCTGCTCCAGAAGTAAAGGAAGACAAAGTCATGGAAAACCACATTACCTGTTTTTTTAAATGACCCTAAATCTGTCAAAGAAAATGGTTATTGTCATGTGTAGAGGTAGGGCAAACAGGAGTTTGCTCCATTACTTTCTTACCATTGAAAAAAAACCCCAAAAAAGTCCTGGGCTTCAATTCACATAGGCTCTGCTCCCGTATGTTGAAACAGACTTGTCCCAGGTTGACAGTGGAGGAGAGCAGTTACCTTTCTCCTAATCTTTTCAGAGGACAGACGAAGCTCAGCAATGAGACCCCACATGCTGTAACACACTTGACCCACTCGCACGCTCACTGCACACTCATCAGCACAGGCTTCCCAGCTCCCTGGAAGAGGCCAATGGCAAAACATCAAACCACTTTTGAACCTACATGCCCTCCCTCGGCACTGCTGTGGCTTTGTTAGGCTGTCAGAGCGAGACCGACAGACGGAAAAAGTAACTGTCATCTCCGACCAAAATAAATCCAACTCAGCAGCATTTCACCAGGTGGAGGAAAGGAAGGTTACAATGCTGAAACCCCGTCTGCTGTAGGCTTGGTCAGAGACACATTTGGTGGGTCAGGGGGAGTAGGAATGCCATAAATTTCTGGCCTGTGAGGGTCTAGGAAGGTCCTGGACCTGGTCCCTCTCTCGTGGTTTTGCTGCTGGTGCAATGAGGAGGTTGGCACAGCTACATTTACATACGTCAAGAAAAAAGTCTTGGCCTCAAATCCGAATGTTGGATGTAGAGATCTGAAACAAGAATTTGTTCGTCTCCTGCACCAGCAAATGAATTCCAGTACTGAACCAGTCTTTTGGATTTGGGATGCAAACTTAGTATCAATGGCTCCCTAAAGGATACGTGTGGCTTGGTGTTTCTCCCCTCTCTGCTACACACACGCAAACCCGCAAGCAGGTATCAGGTAGTGTATTTTTCCTAAAAGACATTATTCTGTTTTGTATGCTCTACCCTTCCTTTTAGGAAAGGCAAATTCCACTTCTTATGAGCATAAGTAAATTCAAAATGTGTTGAAAATATTGTTCCAAAATGACTGTGCACGCCTAGGATGGTGTCATCTCCTTCTGCTTACACAGGAACAATCCTGTTCATGAGATCTCAAGGAATGCCATAATAATTGAACTGGATACAAAACTGGAAATCACAGAATTCCTTGCTAGTTCTGCATACTATCTCCCCCCTCCATCCCAACGCCCTGCTCCCTGCTTTTATGAAGCTACTTACTGGATAGCAGTAACAGATTCCGATTTAAAAATAAATAAATTAAAAACAACCAGCTGCAAAGACTTCCAGGAAGAAAAAGAGTCTTCATTTGCACTGCAGCCTCTAGACCAAACCCTTGAACACCAAAAGGATTTTATCCTACCAGGCCTGAACCCACAATTCGAGATTTCTCCTGCAGTGTCTATGAAACCACTTGCTCAGAGCAGCAGCGCAGGCAGCGGCTGGCTTTCTTCCTCAGCTGGGGGGGCACCGGGGAAGTCACCCCTCTGCTGTGGGACCAACATCAAACCCTGAAACGTGGAGACAGCACGTAAACTTTGAAGCATCATTTCTGTACGTGAAAATATTCTATGAGGTTGGGGTTTTTTTCATGAGCAATTTCTGGTTTTGCAGTAACAGGGCTCCCTTCCCTAGGAGCCCGTTCAAACTCCGTAAGGGATTCTCAGTTTTTCCACTGTCCTGCAAAGAGCCACGCAGCAACGGCTGTTTGGGAGCCCTTACTGCACGCCTGGCACGGCCTCTGAAGCTGAAGGGTGTCTTCTGGTGATTTTGCTGGGACCCCCCAGGCCCGCTCATGCAAAATCATCACCAGGACAAAAACCCCACAGGCTCCAGTGGCGTAACAACTCCTGCACACAGTACATATGAACTAGAGTTTAACCCTGTACCCCGAGTAGTCAGGAAAGGAACCAGGTTTAAAGGACTTCTTTATCCTTTGCTTTTTGAGGAACTAACTACACTAATTGCATTCCCAGGCAGGTTACGATACCCTCCACGCACGGCCCAGCTCACGCGTCTGGAGGCCTCCTGGCCGCAGCAGGTTGTACCCGACCCTGCACAGACGCGCAGCTCCAGGACGGACGTTTTCATGTCATGCCACGCGGGCACACGCTGACGGCGACGGTGGGGTTCAGCAGTCACTGGGATGAATCCCCTTGCACACCTGCAATAGAATCCCCACTGCCCGGCACCCTCACGCTTGCTGCCTTTAGCCCATGGTTTCAGAGGAAGCAAAGACTTCGGACTTTCGTCTGGCGAAGCAGTCCACAGGAGCAAAGAGAGGGTCGTCCTTTGGTCGTTTATGATCTGGCGACGAATACCGCATTAGGAGCAAGGCTGGCCAGAAAACGGGGAAGGGTCAGAGTAAGCAAAGGAGACTTCCCCCAGCCCTCCTCGCTCCCCTCTTTAGCCCCTTGGCTCCCGGCAGAGTCCCTTGGGCACGTGCCGTGCCATCTGGGTTGCCCCTCACCCCCGTTACCGTCTCCTGGGGCACACATGTCTAGGTTTTCTGCTTTCATGAGGTCATTCAGACCAGTATGAGTACGTTCGCCGAGTGTTTTTCAACCCCCTCCTGTTTAGAAACCAAATCCTATTCATTAAAACCTAAACCACTAAGCCTGCCAAATTATTATCCCCAGAATATCGCGTGTCCCAGATTCTCCCTGGGCTGGACCTCTCTTTCTATAGTCGTATTCTTCAGGGACTTATACTTAAAGCAGTTACTGTCTTCAGGGGATCTAAACCACCAATAAACTGCTTGAAACAGGAAAAAATATGCAGCATACTAAAAACCTCTGAACGGCTCGACAGCTCTGATACCACTGCGTGAGCCTAACGTTAAGGGGGTACATTTTAAAATTTTGGTTAATAACTGTAACGCTTACATAAAAAAGTCTTTTTTTCAATTTGCTCTAATGAAAAGTACATCTATCTGTGATGCATCAAAATGCCGTAAGCTCACTGTGTAAAAAGAACTTCACTAAAAGTAAAATAAACTGCACATTAATTCACTCCTTCCTCATGCTGCACTTTAGCAGCTTCATTTACACTACTGCATGCAGTTGTGCAGTTGTGTTTAAGAGAAGTATTTGCCTTCTATTTTTGACTAGCATATACTTGTGTATTTAGAGTTTAAAAGCTGAAAGATTGCTTCATATACATGAAAATAATAAAGCTCACAGCCACTCCTGAGCACGAGGTTTTCTCTCATCAAGAGCTCATTAGTGGGGAAGAGCCAATTAAAAGGAGCCTTTGGTACAGCTGGTCAGGCTGGCTTTCGTGATTCCTCAGCACAGCGTATGCAATTTGAACATCATATGCATTCATACAAGGAACCTATATCCTAGCGTAAGGGCCTTCTTCCATCCTCCCATGTGTAACTGGTGAATTCACCACGGGTCATCCACAGTTCGGTTTTACTTTGTCTTTGGAATTTTGCAACTTGGTTGTATTTCTTATTGTTAAATGAAAAGGGAAACTTCCTGTCTCTGTTAATGTATATCAGGATCTATATCCTTCACTGCTGATGCAAAACGGCATTTCGTTTTTCTTATTTATTCCACCTCAGTAAATCTGCCTGCTCAGTCCTCACATTCTGATTTAATTTAATGGCTGCAAGATAAACCCTGTCATTTGTAATAATTTGTAAACCTTTGTCTTTAAAATGCATCCAATCTATCCTGCAGCCCTGTAAAGTATCTGTTAAACATTTTGCTTCAGCTTGCTCATGGTGTTCTCCTCTGATAAGGGCTGCTGATATGCAGTATAAAGCTGACTTATTTCTTATCTCCATCAACATGGGTGGTGTTCCATTTCCAATTAAAAAAACTGGGGCAGCAGCCACTCATCTGGGTGCAGAGAAACAAATGTCTGATAAACACTGAATCCATCAGCTGGGTAGTATCACTGCCTGAATCAGGCAGGGGATTCACGAAAATAATTACCAAAATATAAAACTGGAATTCATCTACAATTTACAAAACTTTAAAAATCTAAGTTCAATGATTTTCATTTATCAATCAGTAATCATTCATAAAGGACATTAGCTTGCGTAAATTGTCTCAGCTACACTGCAATCCAAAATAGCTGGCCTTCCACGTTTGCCACAGGGATGGGAAACATAAACCAGTACCTATGTGACACTGCTGTTCAGATCTGACTGTATTAAGAGCTTGAACTGAAAACAGATCTCGCTGCTCATTCCAAGAGCTTGAGCAGTATCGCTCTCCAGCATTCTCCCGAGTACGGGGAGCCCTGTATATAGGCGGCACGTCGTCGCAACCCAACTTCCTCCAAGTATTTATTCTATACAATTAGAGTACATCCTTGAGGAGGTCCTTGCATCAAAAAACATAACCTGGAAACCTCTAGTTTAAAATTCTGGTAAAGGGAAAAAAAGCCCTTTTAGCTTAAAAGTGTGATTTGCTATTACTTAAATGCAGATACTTTCCCCAGAAGCCGGCAGTGCAAAGCATACCGTGTGTGAACCTGAATACCCAAAGTGAAACGCTCAGGATCTTCTCTTGCTCAGTCTTAGCGCTAGCGACAAGCCCCAAACTCCTTCAGATGTCATTTTATCTCCTTGGACTTTGCAATTCATTTCTGGAAGGAGGAGTTAAAAGACTCTGTGACAGCGCTTCAGTTTGCTTCGTGCTGTGGCAGTTGCAATCAGGGGGTCTAGGGCATCTCATAAAGGACGGCCCTTACGCTAAGTCCAGGTGGGATCTCAGGGGAAGAAGCCAATGTTGCAAGCCTGGCAAGCACATAAGGCACAGCAAGCAAGAGATCCAGTCCAGACAGTAAATGGACACAGTTTTAAAGGGGTCAGCTTCTGTTTTGTACCCCAAAATGAAGCAGCAGCAGCATTTTCCTGGAAGTTCTTCACACCAAGAAAAAGCTCATTTTCCTCCATGAGAGCTGCTGGTGAAAGAGCCCTTTTGAAAAATCCTGCCATTTCAGAGGTGCCTGATGCTCGCTGAGCCCATCTAAAACCCTGACTGGGCTCAACAGTCTTAGGACTTTGGAAAATCTGTCCCCCCAAACCGAATCACCGCTTCATGCCAGTAACTTTGCAGGGGGATTTGGGCTATTTATTTCGCTACTGAAACTAGGAGTGAGGCTGTTTCAGCTTTCTGCATTTTAATTTGCTGTGAAACATATTGGGAATTTAAGTGAATAGAAATAAAGAGCATAATGTGAGAGACCATGTGTTGCTTTCAGAAATCAGGAAACTGGCAAGAACAAAGCCCTGAAGTGTTACATACACATACCTATGTAACAGATCCACAGTCTAAAATTATCACAGAAAAACTAGGAATTGGTGGTAAAATTAAGATAGAAGTTCCCCTGCTTGCATCCTATGAAAGCAACAGATCAACCACCTTGACTTTGTAACAGATTTACCGTTCTACATGTTGTGCTTTCATCCTTGCCAAAATAAAAGGGAAACCATAAACTCATCGTAAACACACTCAGCAACACATGTCATTTTGCACAGCTGCTAATGCATACAGATAACTTTCTTTGGTGTTTATAGTACATGAGTCCTACCAGTTTAAAAGAAACTCATCAGTCAGAAGAAAAAAATTGCTGTAATTTCTGAAGAATGATCTATGAGTTCAAGGTGGTTTTACAGTCAAGGTATTTAGGACATTTTGTACGTTAATTACTCAAAATCTGCAGTGAGGTGGGTTATTGTCCACATACACTAATGGCTTTCAGAGGTTAATCTCTCATCAGTGGACCTCCTTTTGTGAAATCCCTAAGGGATTATGTAGTACTATGTCTAATCACTTGACAAATTTCATTTACTTGAAACTGAAGCTAGGTTTGAATCATACAAAGTGTGTAGGAGGAATCAGATTCAAAGTAGGAAAACAAAATCCGGTACTGGACAGTACTGGGGTTTATCATTGCATTCATATCTGAACTGTTTAACAATAAACGAGACAATTCTATATGGGGTAATGTATTAGTTGTGTATCAGCTGCTTATGCCTGTGAGATACTCAGATTGGTTATAAATGACACACAGCAGGTTCAAAAGTATAATGCGACTCATGTAAAAAGGCAGTGGAAATTGTAATAGTCCTGTTACTGCTCTATCATTTAGCAAAAAGATCTTGCTATGATTACTACAGTAGTCTGCTACACTGAAGAGGGACATTTATTTGGCACAAATTAGACGATGCAGAAAAAACCCATCCTTTGCTAGGGGAATTTACCCTCTGAAGTTCAGCACTCCAGACCAAAGAGATCACCTGTAAGGCTGGGATGGATGAAGCACCTCTCCTCCTGCGCTGCTGTCTCCCTACCGCCGAACCACTACCGTGGAATTGTTCTCTCCAAAACGCAGCAATTCTTGGTGATTAACACACCCTGAAATCTCATATTGTGAAACTCATTGCATTATTCCCCACTATCATAGCACAGGCAGGTGTCTACAAAAGCAGAATTTGCCAGACAACACCATAGAAAAGGAAAAGGAATTTAAAAATAAGAGTAGCATTTGGCATCAAGCTAAATACACGAAGGTTGTGTGATATTATAATCTATTATATGTTATTATAACCTAGGTCTCCCACACTGCATTGCAAAGCCTTGCTACATGGCTAGACTCGATGAAAACAGCAGATTCCAGCTCTGAAAATGACATGCAAACACACAGGCACACGCTACCTCTGTAAACCAAATTTACCAAAATCCGTCAAAGACGCAGCTATTACAAGACTTCTTTTGCAAACATAATTTTGGGCAGGGTTAGGACAGATTCAGAGCAAATACAGACACAGACAGAAAGATTGTGGCTCTATTAATTTGTTGTCAAGCCATGCAGGAAAGGACGGCTGAAAGCCCGAAGATGCAGTAATGATTGTTTAAGAGCTATTCGAAAAAGTGACAAAACTGGCCTAAACCTCTTTAAGCCCCCTGAATGAAAAGATTTAAACAGGCTATTGTTAGACCCCTGGGTACCTTTTTTCTCTTGGCTTTGTTCTGCATTTTCCTCCGCTGCAGTTTCCATGGCTGGCTTCATACCATCCACCAAAAATGCTGCCCCCCCCTGCCCCCCCAGCAAGCACTTTTTCTCTTCGCCTCCTTTCTCACTCCCTTCCGTCTCCTATTTATGGCGGCGGTGATTGAGTGGCTCTGTTCTCCCCTACAGTAGATTACAGTCCTTTCCAAAATGCCAGAAAAGTCTTGTCAGCTTCAATTTCGCTCCGCTGACTGGTCCACGAGGAGCCGTGCCAGCCAGCGCTCAGCCATACGTCACCGCGGTCCCCAGCTATAAAATAGCCATCCCGCGCCCGATCCTGCCCCAGCTCTCCGCGTCGTGGGGACCGGCATCACCGCCTCGCACCCCCTTCCCTCGCCCTCTGCTCTCCCCCTCTTCCCCCCCCCGTCTCCCAAGGCTCCCGACGAACGTTAATCAATTCTCTTGGCGATGAATGGATTGGCGACATTGGGAGGGGAGATGCGGGCGAGGAAGAAAGGAGCCCCCCGGCCGCCGTCTCTAAGGGGAGTGCACGCCGGCACACAATCGCAAGGCTGCCTTTCCCATGGGATCTTGTTATTATGCTTCGCGTTTTGATTTATTCCACATGCCCTCTGCTCTTTCAAGGGGCGGGGGGCGATGGGTCTGTTCTCTCTGTTTGCTTTCGTTGCAGAGTAAGTTCCGCTCACCCACGGCAAAAGACTGTGTGAGAGAAGCATAAAAGCAAAAGTGGGTATATATATATATATATATATATATATATATGTACATGGAAAATTTAAATTCTTTCTCTGACTGGCAATTGCAATGGGAAAAAATGCACAAAAAAATCCAAGCAAGCAGAAAGGAAGCAAGCTCAAGTGACCTAAAATGCACAAGCAATACTTTGGAGGATAAAATGTCTAAGAAAACACAACTTGGGTTTTAAATGGATGTCTGCCTTCTAAGCCATGCTTAGAAGCAAGTGCAGAGCTGCTGCTAAGCTCGTGTTTGATCACTCCCCTAAATCCAGACAGCCTGCAGCACGATCTAACGAGCTGTACTAACCTGGCTCTGCGAGCAACAAAACCAAACCAGGACATGTCTACGCTGCACTGCATGAGGTGACTTTAAGTGTCCCCAGCCCGCTCTGAGCAGCCCCGTGCTGGGGAGCCGCACAGCAGGGCAACACCATGTAGGGGTATTATTCACCTTCCAAACCCCACGACAACGGACATATTTAAGGCTGTACTGTATTGGGGCTAATTAACCTTGCCTATCACTTTCCTTGTCTCGGTGGCCTCACGGTACGCCAGGCTGCGCAGGGCAGACATGCCCCAAGGCACCCCTTTTTGCGTGTAGGATGACGGAGCACCCATGGAGTAAAGGCAGGCTTCGTTGGTCCAGCCGCCGCAGCCGGTTCTGTGGCTGCAAAGACTCCTAGCAGATTCAGCAAACGCTGGGGACGTTAAAACCTACATGCTGCATGTTCCATATAACAGATTCAGCCAGGAGAGTGGGAAGAGGGAAGCAGTCCAAAGAATTGTAGCTGCAGTTCAGCCTCTTCTGGTTAAAGTTACTACACCCACAATTTTACTGTGCATTTTTATTTCTATAGATGCCTAGTGAAAAGCACAAAAAACCTCAGACCCAACCTTTAAAGAAAGTTCCCTTCTCTTGCAAGACATCAGTGCACAAATCCTCTTCTCTCACCACGGTCACCACCGTTGTTCCTTTGCTTTGGCATTACTGCCCAGATACAAGCTTCAGCCCAGCTGCCAAGAGGTCTCGGACTTACCCTAAGATTTCATATCATAGCATCAAAACTTGATGTCGAGCATTTCCCTAAAAAGATTTCTTGGAGTCCAGAAGTCCGCAGTTGAAGCTCCCACCTCAGCAGACCTTTCTGTAAGCAGGATGAAGTTAATTTGCAGAGGAGATAAAGTATCCTCAGGGACCAACGCGAGGCAGCGGGTTGGGTTCCTGAAGGTAATCGAATCAGCAGCTCCAGCAGATACCTCAACCCAGGTTCAAGGCGCATTTCTCCCATCTCCCTCTCCGATACCCACACAGCAGTCCATACACACGTGAAATCCTGCCCAGCAAGACCACGTACTGCAAACGCACACCCTCAAGGAAGCAGCTGAAAGGTGAAACCATAGGTGATGCTTGCTGTATTCTTTTAACCGTTACTACAAGTTGTTCAAATCCCACAGTCAGGAAAGGACAGACAACTTCTTTACGCTTGGGATAATGATTATACAAAGAAAACGTTCTACAAAGAGTGGGTTTTTTCCCCATTTAACATCAGTAAGATTGAAAATCCACAGCAAATACATCCTACTTGCTGAAAGTTACACTAATTTTAGTCATTGGTCAAAACAGTTGACTGCCTCTGACATTAAAATTCCCTTCTTGGAACTTCTCATTGTTCAGTCGGTACTGCTGCTTGCTGCTGTCATAGTCTAGATCTCCATTTCTTAATGACCTTTGTGTACTTTGGAAGCTTTAAAGGGTTGAAACCTCTCCTCTGACTACCCCGAGTTACAAACGGCCTGTTCAAAAGCTAAATCAAGTGGTGTAATATTAACGCACTTATCAGTAGAAGTACACAGAAAATACAAACGTCACCTGGAATTTCCTTTCTTTAAACAGAAAATACATCAGACAGAACCTATGGTTACAGACCGTCCCCGGAGGAAGCCCACTAACGAAGCTCTCCCCACTGCATCGGGGAGGCCTGCTCCTTCAAAGAGCTCCATGCTTTCCTGCTGGCAAGCCGATTTTGTTAGGCAGGCTCAGGACTTCAGAGCAGATGTTTTACAAACACAAAAACTGACAGGCTCGGAGACTGTTCCCCTACTTTTTCCCCAGGATAACCCCTTCCCCAAACAAGCAACGAAAAAGTCAGGGCACAATACCAGAATCAACTCGGCAAGAGCTTGAAGTGAAGACTTCAGAAGCCATCAATCCCAACTACTCAAAAGCATTAATTCTACCTACTAAATCATCCTCTAAAAGCTTAAAGTGATGCATGAGTGTAAAGTTCCCCCCACATCCCCCCCGCTTCTTACTGTGTTCCAGATTGCTGTAATATACGATGGGTTTTAAGCACTTATCATCCTAAGTCATTTCTTAATCTTCAAACCCCTGTCCCATCGCTGATAAACACAACAGATAAAAAACTATATGCTATTTCCTCCAGTGCTAACATGGGTGCTGATCTTGTGCTTCAAGCATTAATCTCTGCCAGCAAATTGTCTCATCCAGTGCCCCCTCCCTTAATCAGATACATCCTTTTCATAATATGTGATGAGACTGGGAGACATCAAGTCTACGCCTATGACAACACGGCAAAAGACAAAGCCACAAAGGCAGAAATTACAAAAGATTCTTTGAAGACTGATACTCAGCAAAACCTGCTGTACAGACCAGGCTGATTTAGATAACCAGCAACCAGGGAAGGTGGCTAGCTACATTTCAGGAGTTCAGCCCAGCATTTTCTTTGTAGACCAAAATGAAAATGAAAATGAGGAGGGGTCTGAGCAGTAAGGGCTCCTGCTGCTAAAGCACAGCTCTGAGTCTGCAGCCAGACCTCAAGATGAATAGCAGTAGGGCAAAGTATGCGAAGACATTGCAGACTAAGACACATTTGCTGCAAAATAGTTTTTTTCCTAAAAAAAAAAAAAAAAGGGGTTTCATCTATTTTATCTAGGTTTTCAAAAAACATTTAATCATTTTGCTCAGTCAAGTAAAATAGCACAATCGCAGAAGTTTAAAAAGGCATTAAAAATCCAACTCTGTTCGTGTGCCAATTCCTTTTGAACAACTATCTTTAATGTCACTGAATCTAGTTTACATTCCTGAAGGCTGAGGAGCTCTATCATAACCTACAGCAAATTCTTCACAAGCTTTCAGGAGATGAATACACACTTGCCACTTCTACAAAGGCTTCACAGAGCTGTAATAAAGAGTGTTCTCACATACTTCAAGAGCAATTTGAGATTAGCCTATGAGATCCAAGACTCAGAAGTTAAAATACAGAGACTGTCCCTCAAACAAAACAGACATGTATTCCAAACAACTCATTTTAAAGACAACTTGTAGGATACTTTTTTTTTTTTAAGGATATATGCAAAAATATTTAAGAGAAAGAACAAACAGACATGCAGTCACTTGGTGTGCGTCTCAACGTAATTGCTTATGTTCAGACCAGCTTTAGACTAGTTACCTAAGACTTGAATATAAAACCCAATCTGAATGCTTATGCAAAAGCAGGCAAATCTTCCATTTGGATAAAATCAAAGCATGACAACAAGCTTTAGTTGTGCAGCAGTCATATATCTTGCAAGTACTTTAAAAAAATACTTGGGGCCTGTTCTTTCAGACATACTAAATTACTAGGAAAATTAAATCCAATGAACAAATAACAACGAGAAACCCCTGAACTGAACTTTTACCACAGTATAAAATACAGACTACTAAAAACCATGAGTCCGCACTGCACTTTGAGATCTCAATGTTGGATTTGTGAAGAAATGGCAAAACTAAAGGCTTAAGCATGGATAGTAGTTATCTTTGCAACCAAAGAAAACCACCTAGTTAACTGATGCATGTAAGGCCAAGAGGGTGAGCAGACCTTAATGGTGTGAATGTGCCAGTCCTGTGACCCCCTTAGTAAAGGCACAAGAAGATGGCAATAGCCGCTGCCAAGATAAATGCCTGGCGGCAAGCAGGCAGGCAAAGTAGATGTCATTCGGTTGTTGGGTTTCATACATTTCTCTGGCCAGCCTGCTAGCTTCCAGCTGGACCACTGCTTTAGTCCACTGCAGTCACAGTCACTGGTGAGAATCAAAGGCAATAAACAGGCTAAATCCAGAACATACATGGATGGTTAACCTTTATTTGGAACATAAAGGGGAAAAAAAAAATCACTTAAAGAGTGGTTAGATGGTTCTGTATGGCTTTTCCAGTAGCTAAGTCTCATCAAGTCCTAGTCTCAGAGTCAACTCGAATGGCAGAGATGTGAAAGCTACCAAAGAAAAGAGCTTGAAGAGATATAATCAAAGTCAAAATGAAAGCAAAAGTTGGTGATGTTCTTAAGCAGCTAGGAGGTCCATTTCTGCTTACGAAAGGCAGTCAACAGCACAGAAGTAATTAAAAAAAAAAGCTATTACTCCTTTATCCTAACTAATGGCTTTAGTAAGGTTTTCCTGGGTGTAAGAAACTTGTATTTAAAAAAACAGACTGGGGGAAATAGTTCAGAACCCTGACAGACAGAACACAGCAACCTTGAGTACGCCAAAGACTTCTGAGGAAAAGCAATAAAAAACAAAGTAGGTTGCATTTGAAACTGAGCTGGAAGCAACATCACCTCCTGCACCCTTCTCCTGCGAGGTTGCTTACAGTAGCACCACACTCTTGGCAAGCCAGAAAAATACGCTGACGATATGGAGCCCGTTTATATAGGAAACAAAAGAAAAGACCTCCTAGCATCTCCCCCAGAAGTAGCTTTCATTCAGCGAGCAACATTTAGAGCACCAGCCCCAATGGACATCTCCAGCTTCTATTCCAGCTCAACAATTTTATGGCAATATTTATAGTTTCCTACAAGTGTAATGCACGGCAAGTTTCAGATACTTTAAATTTAAAATTAGGCAGCGCAGCAGGAAGACGATACGCTCAGCTCTTTTGTCTTCATTCCCTTAATTCTGGGCCTTGAAGACAATCCAACGTACTTAGCTTTTGCTATGAACCCTCTTCTCCAATATCGTTGCCAAAGCCTACCGCCATCTCAGAAGAGTAACAAAAGTTCCTAAATACTTGCATGTACCGAAATAGCATCCTAGACATTTATGTTGAACTTCCTAGCACTTGAATAGAAGTGCCTCTTGTACCCGTAAAAGAGCTATTCCTGCCAGAGTTTCAGAAGGCAGCAAAGGTATCATTGTAATACACTCCTGCTAATACAGCTGCTTAGTCTCAAAACACATGAGAGTCTGAGACAGGATTGGTATTGGGAGGCTACCTGTTGAATTCTTTTCTCTATCTAGAAATAAATCTAAATTTCACTGAGCTCAGCCTTGACACAAACTTATTTTATTCTTCTGCTCCACAAAGTCAGATTTAATCAGACAATCCTGTGTTAACTTTACATCCAGTTCTGATTTTCAAAATTGCCCTCCCACTCTTCGCATAGACTTCAGCATCCCACCTACAATCTCTCATCTATTCAGTGCTCGTTTTGTTCTTCAGTCTTGGCCTCAGTCCAGTCTTTTCACAAAGCATGGAAAAAAGCAGGGAAATATAAAGAAGTACAAAACCCTACAGCTCCCCAAAAAGAAACCAGGGGCACTTATTACAAAAATTACCCCATAGTGGAGTGGCATGGGGAGAGACGGGGATGAAGACTCCTCCTGAATTTCACGAGGGATTCCATGCATAAATCATAAGTAGAGAGATGTGCATGTGTACATATATACATGAAGAAAACATATGCATATGATTATATACCTATTTTTATGGAGCAGAAAACTTCATCAGTATCATCAGAACCACAAAGAGGGATGCAAACTAATTTAGAGTCATGCAATAGGTACTAACTTTGATAGTGAATGCACAACTAAGCACCGTCCCAGTGCTACAGCCTCCTCCAGCTCACGATTCCAGGGCTGAGAACCAAGTTACCCAGGGTCAGACTGGAGTTTGTGGCAGAGCTAATCCACGCAGCGAGAGCACCA
Organism: Elanus axillaris; assembly: GCA_026212715.1. Taxonomy (NCBI): domain Eukaryota; kingdom Metazoa; phylum Chordata; class Aves; order Accipitriformes; family Accipitridae; genus Elanus; species Elanus axillaris. The sequence continues at coordinate 18,296,787 of JANZLQ010000060.1, forward strand.
TTTCTTTGGCACCATTATCCGTTCACCTCAGATTCGTGGGTTGAAAGGCTGGCCCCACCAACGCCAGGCTCAGCCGTATGTCGCTCCAAGACCCACTCATGGATTATTGGGCAGTTGTGTGTCAATGTTTTGAAAAGCCCGTGTAATTCAGCAGTCAAAATGTTGACACAAAAGAAAGCATCAAAATAATGATTGGTACAAGGTACTGAAATTAGTTGTTTAAAGTTTCAGCACCCTGTAAGTCACCATTTTTGTAGCTGTTTCCCCGATACTGAAAATTCCCATTCCAGTGTAATTAAACTGTACTTTCGGAAAGATCCTGGACAGGTTCTGTCATGCAGCCCTGGACCGCCTGTTGAATTGCAAATACAGTTTCTGTTCACACACAAGACACTAGTCATGAAATCCGCAGTTAAGACACTAACGAAAGGGTCCCCAATTAATCATTGTATTCTTTGCAAGAGCAGATATCCTCATTAGGAAAGCGGCAGGACATTAACAAGTTCCACTTTGAGGGTATCCAATTAACTCATCGGCTAAATATGTGCCAGGCAACTTCGACCGGTCTAGCTTTTCCAATCCCCTCTTTCCAGCTGCATCAATTGGGATCCCAGTCATGTATAAAGTAGCGGTTCTTTCTGAGCTTTACAATGCCTTTGAGAACACTGCTGGTGGACAACAAACAGCGGCCGCTGAAATATTTAACGGGTCTTTCACTTGCGCCCATAAAAAGTTAAGTGTGCACTTGGGGAGTTGAGCGCAATTAAAAAAAAACCCACCCTCTACCTTATAAACAGGGAATGACTTAACCTGCCAACAAGCAGCACGGTTGGAGCTCCGTCTGGATCATGTCAGGCCTCAATTTTTGCCGAACCTCAGCAGCGGGTGATCCTGCATACAAAGCGAGCGCCGAGACAAAAGCGCTATAGGGTGAGTTAAGGACAAAGTAGCGGCTTTCAGCCTAGATTCCCAGATAGGCTGTCAAGTAAAATCCCTTGCCAGGACAGGATTATTCCCTAGAGTATACATTTCCAACACTTTGTCTCGCCTAATTTTTTAAGCGTCTTGAGCTTGGAGCCCTTCGGTCGTTTCGCGGGAAGAGCCATTCTGCAGCACGGTGGGTTTTGAGGCTCGGCACAAAGGAGGGTTTGCACGATGGCCAGGCCCCCACCGCAGTCAATGCAGGAGCAGCGGCTTCTCCAGGAGCAGGATCCAAGCCTCCAAAATGGCCTCCCATCCTGCTGCCTGAAAACCACCCAGCCTCCAGACTCTCTTTTGAGCAAACCCACCCTGACACTGCCAAGTTACATCCCCGTTTCTCCGTTTCTTTCCAAACATGACGTTCGCTTGTTTTAAATGGCTGAAAGGCATCATTTCTGCACTTTGTCATGCGTCAGATGAAATTCATTTTGCATCTACTTTTTTTCATCTGTTCCTTGTACTGTTCCCATCCCATTTTATTTCTGCTCTCTGGGTTTCAGCACAGTTGTAACCATCTCTCTTGCACTCGCTGCTTCCCAAGTGTAAACACTAAGCGTTATCATTATGTGTTTGCTCTGGAGACCCTCACATTAGTTATTCAAAATGGCACTGGGTGTTTCTGCTCTCAGTGGTACTACAGACACATCTTGTTTATGTATCACCACTACCAACTCCTGAAGCATCTACTCCACCTTCCTGCACCATTCGGAGAGGAAAAGAAAGGAGCTAAGGAACCAGGAAAAGGGAGAAGAAATGGATATATTGAAAAAAACCAAACCCAACAACAAAACAATGGAGAAAAGCACAGGGCAGAAACAACACCGAAGCTGCTGGCTAAGGTTCTTTCATTTGTCCACAGAGGAACTGTGTCTCTGTATCAAAAAACTGTACTACGTCAAGTGTGTGTTTGCCGTCCTGGAGGTGACCGAAAGCATGTTGCTCAACATGTGATAGAGCTCCTCTCGTTGCAGACCAGAGACTTGCCCACAGGTTGCAGAAAAAGATTGCAGCTTCTCAAGCCCAGCCAAAACCAGCCAGCCCGAGTTGCCTGTTCACAAGTTTATGAGTATAGGGAAGAAACTGAAGACCAACCACAGCTTTAAAAGCACTTCCAAGCACTTAATTCCAGCTATGGTCCTCAGAAATATTTGAACTAATTGTGTGTTTGAGAGCAGCACATACTTCTATCGTAGACAGAACACCACCAGATTGCAAATGCAATCAAAAGCCCATTTTCTTAGCTTAATTTGCCATTAGTACGCTGCAGGTTTATAGAGCCAAACAAACAACTACAACTAAATTCTCATTGCCATTTCAAACAGTTTCTGAGCACGCAAATATCATAGCAACATTATCAGAACCTTGAGTTCATTTCATTCCAAATTCTCTACAATAAAACAATACTAGCACCTGTTAAAAAGAAAACAGAAAGTGTAGTCCTGGGTAAACCGAGCACCTCCCCAGCTCCAGGCCAACAGGGTCAGACTCCTGAGACAAAACCCGCCAAGTAAAGATCTTTTTGGGACTTTAAGAAAGAGAAGAAAAACCCCAAACCCCAGAGTTTTATATATGTCATGCAGTATTTAAAGAGCAGCACTTACTGATTTTTCATAGATAACAAACACTTATGAATGTATTTATTTCAACCTAAAATATAATCATATAAATGAGTGGTAGCAGACTGAGTAGCATTTCACAGATTCCCTTCTGTTTCCTAACTGTGAAGAGAAGGACCAGCCGATCGCAGCAGCACCCATCTCCCGAGTCGAAGCCGCCTCTTTACTGAGGCGGCACTGCCCTGCAAGCACCAGCAACTCAGAAGGGAAGCGACGGAGGCCTCGTCAGAAAAATCAGTTATTTCAGCTTAAACCACACTTGAAGTCAACAGAAAGCAGCTGTCCGCGTTACCCAGATGGGACCTACGGCTGCAGGACGGGAGACGGCAGCCCCTCGGCTCCTGGCCTGGCCGGGGTGAGCCCCAGCAGACCCCTGCCCTGGCGGCAGTGCCCGGGGGGTCCCGGGGGTCCTGGCACCCATGGGAACCCGCGTGGCCCCGTGGCCACGGGGCTTCACGGGTGACCGGGCTCATCAGCTCTATTCAGCCCCGCTCCCTGCGCACAATAACCAGCAGCCGCGCTCCCATAATACGGGCCTCCCCCTTCTCCCTGCTTTTATCATCCTTCATATCTCAACGATGACAGGACTGAAAGGGCTTCTGATGGGAAATGGGCTTCGAATTAGCATATTTCCCCCTGCGTACAATGGAGGCATTAAGCTGCCGTGTTTTGAAAGTCCAAACAAAAGCAGCCCAGGCTGTTTTTAGCAGTGCTGTTTGAAGTTTTATTCCCCTTCTCTCTCTCTCCCAAGTTGCAAGCATACTTAACAAATTTTCACTCTGAAAAGATGGAACTGTGACCGATAAAATCTTTTTTGTAAATTATATTATTCGATATGTTTCAGACTTCAAAAGAAAAAAAAAAAGAACAACCAACAAACCACTCTTTCGATGTGGCAAAGAGCAACATGGTGTCTGTGCAGTGTTTCCACTGAACCTCAGGCTCGGGGTCCACCCCGCCGTTAGCTCGTCTGGCTGCCCCCAGCACTTGCATGGACCATGTCATCGAGGATTCTGGAACTCAAATACATTCACAGTAACCCAATATAAAGGGTTTTGTACCCACAGCTCAATCTTCCCCCTGTACCAGGGGCACGCTGCTGAAAATACCAGTTTTCAATGAGAAACTAAACCGCTGCACTGCAAGGGAAAACAAACCAACCCCCCCCCCCCCAACTGCTGGGATTATCCTTTGGTTTAACTTGAGGGTTATGAACAGGAGAGCTGAACCTCAGAAGTACAACCTTTATGAAATGGCTTCAAATTTGAAAGGGAATAGCTATTTACCAGGGAAAGGAGGGCAGGAGGAAGGAGATGGAAATGACACAAGTTCAACACAGGGAGGAAAGGAGAAAAAGGACTCCCATACCAAAACATTTCTGGGCAATAACTGCTAGGAGAAGAAAATCTACCTCAGCTCACTCAGTGTGTTGGTCTGTAATCGCTCATGAGCACAGCTGGACTATTAGGAAGCCAGTTTATGACTTCCTTGGTAAAGAAGCATGCCTGCCTTCCTCCTATGTTAAACAGAATTTTCTCTGACAAGAAGACATAGGATTACACAGTCAAAATGTTTCTCAGAGGAAAGGTTTGGTGGGGTTTTTTTCCCTTCTTCTTCTTCTTCTTTTTCTTCTTCTTCCCCCTCCCAAGATTTCCTGGGTATTTATGTAATCTTCTATATGAGGCACAGCTAAGAACAAAAATCACACTCCTTAACAACATGAGATTACAGCAGAAAAGCAGAATGCCAATGAGATCCCAGGCAGGCAGCTTGCAAATGAGGTGGAAATAAAAACTGTTCAGTAGAAAAGCCCAGGCTGCAGACTGCAGAAGGAGTCTTGTAGGAGAAATGTCTGCTTTGTTGACTCTTCTGTTATGTTTCAGGAAATTTTCCTGAGGGTCAGGATCTATCTCCACTCCTTGATTTCTTTATCAGCAATGCTCAAGATACTCAACAGTCTCTGCTGTGCACGAGCACTTGGTTCTCAACCATCCGCTTTTACTCTGCCACGTGCCAAGCAGCCCACACAGCACCGTGCTCCCTCCCATAGCGTGGCAACCCACTGGGGTTTGCAGATCTACGTGACCTAGCAGGAGAAGCGTTTCACTTACTGACTTCTACCAGAACCAAAGAGTTCCCGATGCGGTATGAGGTCCATATGGCAACTGCACAGCAGTGACTGAGGTCTGACCACAGCCATATTCCCGTCTCTGGCAGATGTTCTCACGCCCTTCTCACCAAAACATCTTCTGCAGCATCAAGCACCTACAGCCCAAGGGTCTGTTTGCTGCTGACTCGCACTCTCCTCTGGTGCACCAGCTCAGCCAGTAACAAGTCAACTTTCCCCCCAGAAAAGCTTTTTCACAATCTCCAATAGCCACGTATTTGCTTTAACAATGTGTTTGCTTTACTTGGGGCCACACACGACTGGATGGCGACTTTCTGACCAAAGGGGGCTAAAGAAATCTGGCTGGAGAGTAGTACGCATTATTTGGCTGTATTTCTCTGTAAATTGCCTTTAAAGGCCGGACATGCATTTTCCCATGCTCTGAGGCACTTCACAACTTAGCACCAAAACAGTGGACAAGACCTCCGCATGTTACCACGAAAAGGTCTCACGTCGAAGCAAAAGGAGGAAGGACTTATGACACTTTTCAGAGGCCTTCATTCAGTCATTAACAGATGGATGAGAGTAATAAAGCAGTCTAGGCAGGAAACAAAGGAATTAAAGATCAAAATAGAGATCAGTTTTCTTACTCAGACTAGGATGAGCAGAACTTTGCTTTGCAAGGACGTCTTCTGAGATGAGTCCTGTGGAAGTGTTGTTCAATGACCTGCCATGACAGCTTGGCACAGAAAATGAAACAAAACAGATTTCAGCTTCATTTACAAACGGATGTACTTGCACCAATGCAGTTCTTATAGGTCACAAATCACAGAATCGTTTAGGTTGGAAAAGACCTTTAAGATCATCAAGTCCAGCTGACAACCATGCCCACTAGACCACATCCTGAAATGCCTTGTCTACATGCTTTTTGAATACCTCCAGGGATGGCGACTCAACCACCTCCCTGGGCAGCCTATGCCAATGCCTCACAACCCCCTCAGTGAAGAACTTTTTCCTAATATCCAACCTAAACCTCCCCTTGCGGCAACTCGAGGCCATTTCCTCTCGTCCGATCTCCAGCCCCCCGACAGCAGAGACCAGCCC
>JANZLQ010000060.1:18306174-18319730 GCA_026212715.1 Elanus axillaris
AAGTATATGAGATGCCCTACAGAAGTCAAATGTAGTTTTCCTACACTTTTGAATCATCTGACATGCTGGTCCATCCTCGTAACTATTTGAGATTTTTCCTCAGGACACAAAATACCTGCTAACAATACATAGAGTGTCCCACTTTCCACCCCCACAAGTCAAGCACTGTTATGAATATGCTGTGCAAATAAGCCCTGTGCAATACCAAGGAAAAAAGAAATTGTACACCTAAAGCTGAGCGGATATTCAGAACTGCAACAGAGAGAGAAGACATAAAAGCAGCTACTTCCATCTTAAAATATTTGTAATTTCTACTACAAAACTTGTCATTTTCTTTTCAAAAAAGCCTTTGCTTCTCAGCACTGGTGTAAACCCTAAATTTAGAGACATGTGAAAAGAATTTCTATTCCTCTACATTAAGCATTCTAGAAGGAGTTTCTGCCTCCACCTCTCCTTTGGACCACATTTCAGCCCAAATTTAACCTTACTTTGCTATACAGAATGGTTGATGTGCATATAAGTGAAACAGATTAGAGGGGAAAGTGTGGTTTTGCTTGGAAACTTGCCATTACAACACAGTGTTGGAAAACAAAGTACATAAACCTAATAGATGGTCCTTCTGTGTTTGCGGAGATACTTCACAAATGTAGAACAGGTGTATTATCCTTTTTAATGCATAAACTAGGCCAGAAAAACTGCTTTCATAAACACTAAAATCACTTTATTGATCTTTCACAGTATGTGTGTAGATTTCTAGATGGACTTTAAACTACAGGAGTCAATTAGATACAACAGATATCTTTAAACATACCAAATTATCTGAACAGAAAACATTAACAAACTAAATAGGTTACCATTCATGGGTGCTACATCTTCCAGATGCAGGAAAGCTCTTTTCAAGTTATCCCGAAGGAACAGTTCAGTAACACTTCTCTGAATTTTTAGCTAAGCTATTTCTTTCTTTTACATATCATTTTTGAAACTTTACACAAGTTTCCTAAACTCTTCATGCTAATTAGATTCTAATCCAATTCACCAGATGTGGGCAGTCATCAGTACTCTTTGCATTTAGGACTTGCAATTCAAAAAATCGAAGTTTCTTCAGCTCCTCCTTGGCAAGGGAGCGCCCTGCAGCATTTTGCTCAGACAGAAGTATCACCCAGGGACTGAAGTGAGCATCACAGGTTACATTTCTACCTTATACCAAGTTTCTCCTCTCAACAGTTTTTGTATCATTTACCACTTATGCTTTTGCCTAAATGCAACATCAAAAGCATGAACTATTTTCAGCTGCAACAGCAGTATTTTACCTCTTACCAATTTATTTGACAATGTTCCTTTTTAGAGAGGATTTTACGGAGTCAGAGGCAAATGGAAATGCAGTTTTAAAACTAAGATGGTGTACTTCGGAAATATCCATGCAGCAGGGACAATAACTAGCAACTGTGACATTACATTTCAACACTGGTACCCAATACTTCCTCATTAGTGTCCTTCTGGAATTCTGCTCCTTTTAAGTTGTTTCATTCTTTTGCCTTCAAAATAGCTATGATTTGCTAATACATGGTATGCCTTAAACCCCCTCTGACTAGCTCTACTGACACAGTCACATTTTTCCCACTTGCATTTTCACATCATTTGAATGCGTGCATTGTCAGCCTCCTCTGCCTCCACCTCTCCTTTCCCACATTATGTGCAGCACCCATTTGTTTCAGATTATAAAAAGCACTAGTGGATTCTGAAGCCACTAAAAAGAAGTAGCCAGCATATGGGATCTGTGGGAAATTTGATCTGGTAAGTGAAATAAGACTCAACTTTAGAATTAACTGATAAATAGGAAAGAAGTTTCAAATATTATTACTACAGGATGGGTTGCATTTTCCTTTTAAAGTTATAGAGAAGAACTGTGGCCACTGCCCTTGCAGAAAACTGCAAAAAAAAAAAAAAAGGTTGGGTTGTTTTGTTGTTTTTTTTTAAGGAATGAGGCAGATGGCCCTGGCTTCAAATATAGAAGGCCTTCCTACACAAAACAGAGGTGCTGGCACATGATACATGGGTAGGATTTTTCTGGGTACTTTCCTGGGAATATGTGCACCTAAGAGGTGAAATAGCAGGGTAAGAGAGAAAAGAGGGGAAAAAAATCTAAAGCTGAGAAGGAAGAAGGAAGCACCAAAGCAGCAGGCTCAGAAGGCACGGTGACACCGTGTTTATGACAGAGGAAAATGCAAAATGGGGAGTGCAAGTGTACCTTCACGTGGGGATTCAGCTTACCACGTTGATCACATTTCTGAACGACTAAAGGGGACTTGAGATGGTGAGCAAAGAGATGGCTTCAGGTCAGAAGCAGGAGGTGTCAGAGCTCTGTCAGGCTCCATCCACCACCCCACGAGTGGGAAAGCAGTGCTTCGAGTCCTGCAAGCAGGCAGGGCCGTGCCCAACCCACGCTGGGTTTCCCCGTGACCAGACCACTTCAGGAACCCAAATTGGAGACTCTCGCACCCAAGCAGCAACTACCGGCAGTTGTCTTCTCGTTCCTGATCTTCCTCCCCTGTCGCCTGCCATGGCCACGGACTCGCCTTCTTTGTCTCCCTCCCAAATAACTCCTCCTGCTTTCAGCCTGTCCTTAATCCTCCAGGAAACCTCACTCTCCCGAGAAGAAGAGTGCTTCTGTACGTAATCTCCAGACAGCAGCTGTGACCCCGGCACCCAGAAAGGGGATCATTGTGCAGAACCGTGGTATCAGGGATGAACTTCCCCTCTCCAACCCCCCCGCCATTTATTTAAGGGCTTCTGGAAGCGCACTGTTAGTTTATGAGCACACACTGCCAGCTGCGATTTTCGCCAGCAGCTGTGGGGTGCTTGTCCCTTTGCCCTCGTTGCAGGCTACCCTCAGGATCTGCACAACCATCTATTTTATTATTTTTAATTTTGCTTTTTAAGGGATAGAACTTCCCACCTGCCAACAGAAGGAGGACTTGTTTTTTGCATTCAGACCTCGAGGCTACAGCAGTATTACTGAAAAGTCACTCTGTCCATTTTTAATATCCAGAAATACTGAACAGCTGTGGTTTCCTGTAGTCCTTTTGTGTAAGAGTGGCTCAGAGACAATACTAAATTCAAGGCTGCCAAGGCCCAGACCTGAAGTGCCTGAAAAAAATGCCTTTTTTTCTTTTGCTTTTTTCTCTTTTCACACTTTATACTAGTTCTCAAGAGACACTATCCTACCAGCACCAGTCAATAAAGCAACAGGTGTTATTTTAAGGCAGAAGAATTTGAACAATGTAATTCTTCATGGGCAGGCTTATCAACCCTTTAGCACACTCAGCTTTTATTATTCTGACACGAGATAAACTTACGTAACAGTGCAGAACGTACTAATTTACAGGCTAACAACATGAATGTCGAGTTTGGGACGCTGCACTTTTGTTTCAGACTGTGGATATTTCCCATACTCCTAAGAGAGGCATATGCTGCACAAACACTTTTAAAAGCATCCAAGTGGAATTCAATATATTGAAAGAAGCTAAAGTACTCTGGAGTGATTAAAAACGTGCTTCAGCAGAATGGGACAGAAGGATAACTAAAGACTAAACCCAGAGATACTGAGACAACTAAAGTCCCTCTGGTTTCTTCTGCAATGGATCAGAAAAGCCCACTTCCCATTGATGGTGTAGAGGTGGATGTAAAAGTGGTTCCAGATCACTGCAGGTAACTACAAACCTTCCCATCTTCTAATGCAAATCATCACTTCTAGAGGATTTAAGTGCTCCTGTTTGGAGAGAGTGAGGATTTATGTGGCCACGAAGCTGAACAATACCCCTTCTCTGCCTCCTTCCTTAGCTAATGTTTCTCCCTCACGTGGAGAAGAGTGCTAGAAGCCACCCACCCAAGAGCTAGCCTCTGGCAGAGTAAGAGTCAGAGCAAAAAACGCTATTAGAAAGACAAAATTGTCTGAAATGGCAAAGATGCCAGGGGAAGAAAATTCCCAGGACTTTTTAGTTTTCCAAGATTAGCCTGTTTGACCTATCCTTCATCCCAGAGGACAAATACAAAACACCTCAAGGACAAAGAAGTGCCTTTTTTCCTCCAGCTCAAGAAAAGTCTTCCAGACTCTGCCTATGCAATCCAAGGCATCATCTTCACACTGAAACAATGCAACTCTGGTGAAAGGTAAATGGTCACCATTCATCTTACTGAACTGGATCGTGGCAAAACTATTTTCTTTGCTCTGGTCCTTCCCAAAGTCTCCTATTCACTTCTTGAACTACCGTTGATATCAAAGTCCTCAAGCAGAAAAGAGAAACAACCAAAAAGCTCTCACAGTACTTTTTCAAAGGCTGAGACAGATTTCCAGAAGGCATTTTATACTGAGCTACTATTTGCCCACCATTAAAACACACCTTCCTTTCCCTCCTAGGAGGGAATTATACTTAAAAAAAGGTACATGTACGTACACATTCCTGCTAGCTTTGGCACACATCTTCATGATTTGTGGACCTGGTGATGAAAGACACTTTGGTTGCATGGGCTGGAGAAAAGCTCCCAGCTGTAACTCCACGTCATGGTTCAACCCTAGCTCGCAACTAACTAAGCACCAGGCAGCCACTCACTCACCCCTAACCAGTGGGATGGGGAAGAGAATCAGGAAAAGGTATCCTGTGTTGAGATAAAGACAGTTTAATAGGACAGAAAGGAAGAAAACAATAATGATGATAATAGAATGACAATGATAACAGTAAAAGGATTGGAATATACAAAAGAAGTGAGGCACAAGGCAATTGCTCACCACTCATTGACCAATGCCCAGTTAGTTCCTGAGCAGCGATCCCTCCCAGCCAACTCCCCCCAGTTTATATACTGGACATGACGTCCCATGGTATGGAATATTCCTCTGGCCAGTTTGGATCAGCTGCCCCGACTGTGTCCTCTCCCAATGTCTTGTGCCCCCCCCAGCCTTCTCGCTGGCTGGGCTTAAGAAGCTGAAAGATCTGTGACTTAGTCTAAACACGACAGGAACAACTGAAAACACCACTGTGTTATCAACACTACTCATACTAAATCCAAAACCTAACACTATACCAGCTATTAGAAAGAAAATGAACTCTATCCCAGCTGAAACCAGGACACTCACTGCACATAGGTGAGCCCTTCCCACTCACGCCTGCTCCCTTCTCTCTTGAAAGAGAAGCACTTGCTTATACACCACCGGCATGCTAGTGCTGCATACGTAGGCTGCTCTGAGTATCCAAGCACTTATGCAATGATCCAGCCCTTCTACAGATGAGGTGCCTCCGACCAGTCAACAGGCTGAAGACCCCATCCCACAATAACAAAACGCTGCAGGCAGCAATGGGCCATGAATATTCATATATTGCTGTATTTGTTCATGTGTCATCAGGGAGCATCAGTGCTACTTCAGGTGGTTGGCACCAGCACTGCCTTCCTCATCAAGGGCTGTGCGGTGAGTAAGCAGCTCTGAGGCAGATATGTAATCACTGCAGATGCTGTTTGCCTGTCTTCACCGTGTCTACATGAGTGAACATATGGCCTTCTAGCACAAGGCCAGCTTATACAGTCATTAATTTGATATAATTTCAGCCTGTTCAACATGTCGGATACAAAAATCTGTCCCCTGGCAAGAATACTGTACTGTAGAAACTTTTTCTCTTTGTGAATTGCCTCATCTGATGAGGAAGAGTTAATTCCTTTGCCTCTGACCAGATAAATTTCTGGTTATTACAAATGCAGGTACGGCAGCATAAACACACCTGAACTTGCCAGTGGGTTTCTTCTCACCTTCTTTACTTCTCACTACAAGCAGAAGATGGGTGGTCCCGCCTCTCCCTCCAGCATGCAATACCCAAGGTATTCCCCAAAAGCACCATCAGAGCCCAGCAAGGCATTATGATACCAGCAATTCAGTCATGCTGCCTGGCTTAGAGAGCTAGTCACCAAACTCAAGGACAGCTCATGGAAATAACCATCCCATATGTAGACATACCTCATGCCCCTATATAGCAAAGTGAACTTCGTGAATTGCTGGAGTTTGCTTGGTTTTGAATAATCAGAAAGAGAATTAATTAAGGCTTAAGATTCAGAAAAGTTGGTATGTAAAATACATTTTTGGTAAAAGAAGGCAAAATTTTGCTCAGATTTTTTTCTCACCGTTTCATTTTCTCACACAGCAACACTAAACAGCCTAAGGCACATACACAGCCCCAGACTGAGCTGCTACTCAGAAGTAACCACAGCACATGAGAACCTCACCAGGGTTGCCTCATCAGCCCACATGCGAAGGAGGACTAAGTCATGCTCTCTTCCTTCATCCCTCCTAGAACCGTGCAGAACTTTGCAATATAGCACCATTTGCAGGAAAGCACAGCAAATTCATGGAGCTTGTGAGAATTTCCTAAGATCAGATGAGGTGCAAACTGCCAGTTTATAAGGTGAAAGACCTGACCGACAGGCACAGCCTAGAGTTAGTGGGGCAGAGGACCTTCCATGTGAAATGTGGGGAGTTTTCAGCAAAGCAAAGCAGGTATTTCACAGAAAGGAGCGAGGATTTAACAGCAACAACAAAAAAGGCGTTTGAGGAATAGCATCCAATTCAATTACTCTTCTTTAATGGTACTGAACTATTCCTGAATTACTATAAAAGAATCTTTTAAATTCTCTTAGTAGCTCTTGATTAGACACCAGTTACAGAATAAAAAGACGCCAACAATAGTGGCCCTTCAAAACAGTGATGGGTAGAGGTGCTTTTCTGTAGAAACAGATGGGCAATAAAATCTTCCCTTTAGAAGCTATCTGGTTCACTGGTTTCCCCTTGAACCCTGTAATGTTTGCATATGCTTATTTTTAGCTGAACAAATAAACTTCCTTGAAAGTGCATTGAACCCCTCTTTCATGTGAACCCTGTCAACGTTACTGAATTGTCTGGCTAGAGATACAAGTCTCTCAGACCTGAGTAGTCACAAATTACATGTATCTACTGACTATAATGAGAGGAAACTAATTCTAACATCTTTGTTGTGTTTCATGGCAATGGATTATTTTTTAAGACTTACTTCCAGCAGATTCTCGGTGTTAGTAGAAGAGTTACATTTTAAATATCTATGGTATATGAATAATGCTGTGCTTATGTAATATATTCATCCTTTCTCAATTCCTGCTTTCCAACTGATTATGATTTACTTAATAGTCGCTATTTTAATATAATTCTTCACTATCAACTTCTGAAGTTGGGAATCACTGCCAGCTGATTGCTGTTGGCAAGCATAGGTATCTTCCTCATGCCTCTCTCCAGATGAGGCACCTTCAAGCAGGAACAAGGCAGGACTTAGTGGTCTGTGTATGTACAATCTAGGATTCCTTATTATTAGTTATTTTTAGGTCCATAGACTATATCAAGATCTCCACAAACCAAGGAGTTCAAGGTCTGTTTGACATCTTTGCCATCTCCATCCCCTTCTGAAAAGAAAGGTGCAAAGAGTGATGACAACAAGCGGGCAATGAAGAATTGCTGAACGTAGTTGATATTCACATAGAAGGCTCTAGAGAAGGATTTAGCACCTGGAGATCTCAATCTGCCCTAATAGGCTAGAGGCAAATCACTGAACCGGCCCGACAGCTGGTGATAAGGTCTATAGTAGGTCAGGGTGTCACAAGACAGGCAGGGGGACAAGACTGACTGAAACGTCAGAAAACAACTTTCTTATTGGCACTTAATTGGAGGTAATACATACCACATAGACACTTGCCAAGCTAGACAGAATCTGGTACTCCTAAAACCTACTGGACATACACTTAAATAGTACTGCAGAGTAGTGAAGAAAATGAAGAGAAATGATTTGGAGGGTGAAAGATTTCAGTTTCCCTCTCAACATCTGGTGGTCTACATTTCGCATCTCAAAGCATGTGCACCTGCCACGAGAGGAGCTGAGTCCCTAGGAGGTCGGGTTTGGGAAAAGGGGACACCTAAACCAGCATGCGGTCAGCACCCATTTGGGCGTAAAGGACGATGACATTCAGCTCTGACCATAGTGAAAGGGCACTAGCCCCAAACTGGCACAGTCTAAGCAAAGAGAAGAAAGGCTTGTTGGACAACAGGAATATAAAAGCAGACAAATTTTCCATCTATAACCCTGGTGAGTCCAGCAGAAGCTACTCTCAAGCAGTGATGCATGCAGCTTCAAACAAGTCAGAACTGTCAACAGAAAACATTACATCATTTAGTAAGCTGCTTCTAAAAGTTTCCTGAAGAGTGGAACTTAACTACACTTAAATGTCTCCAAGATCTAGTCTTGCCCTTTTTTCTCCACAGGGCACTGATCTGGATTTCTGTTCTGTATTTTCTTTCATTTCCTCTGATGCCCAAACAAATGCTCTGCTAGAACAGATTATAACGTGCATCATCCATTCCTGTGGTGAAAGGGCTATGAAGCAAGCCCACATCTTCTTCCACTGCCAAAACCACTTAGACATTTTGGCAACGTTGGACACATTCTTTATGTTAACTGGCAGCTACTGTCTGACAGCTGTTCAGCAGCCTATCTGAAAAAAAAACCTGATGGCCTCACTCCAGTTCCTGACAGACTTATTCCAGATACAAAGCTTCCAGATTATTATAGCCCACAAGACTTCATCCAGCAAGTCCTCCATCATCTAACTGTCTTCTACCTTTGCTACAAAGCTATATCATTTCTTCCGGAGAAAGACAGCTAATCTGATGTCTTTAAAGACTTGGCCAGATGGGGAACCTACCAAATTTATGGCTTAGTTCTTTCATAAATGAATCATCAGCACAATAAAGAGCATTACTTATTAGTAGCATGCATTTTGTGTTCCAACTTTCAGACATCGAATCTTGTTATGCCATTGCCTTATGAATCAAATCTCTGTCTGCTAGTAGAAGTATTCTCCCATATAGAGACTGACTTGGCAACATCTTAACCTCCTACTGAATCAAAAAGGTCGCAAAAGGTTGCTCCCTCACAGCTTTTCTAGACCTACTGTTCTCCTTGCAACTCTTGTGAATCAAACTCTTTCACCACTCCTGTAACCGGGGATCACCTGCATTCCTTTATGGAGTACTCTACACTGAGACCTCATGTTCCGTTACCCATCACAAACCGTACGCGCCTCTCCAACTGCAGTTCCCCCTCTTGGACTGTGACCTTCACTTGGTTCCTAGATGCAATCTCTTTTTCAATGTTATCAATACTGTATGTTCATCAATAGTCTATCTTCATCACCTTTGGCTGGTTCAATTAATTAAAAAAAAAAGATTTGCCCCTAAACCTAACACTAAACCTAACCCTAACCAACATTTTCTTATGCATTTTTTTTCTTTATTGGTTAAGAAAAATGTTACAGTCACCCTTAAATAGACTTGTTGGACTACACAGGTCAGGTACTCCAGGGACAGCTAATATTAAAATTAATGACTTTTCCACTTCTAGGGGTGATGGGAGGGAGGAAAAAAAGGTATTGCTTTCTGAGTGACAGCTACAAAGATTTCCATCTCAGCTAAGAAGTCTGACAGTTTTAAATGACTTCTGCAACTTTGCACAGTATAGAAGATACATCTCAACACTACTTGGCTGAGTCCTTCCCAGACAAAAAATGATTCTTCAGAAGCATCTCAAAACAAGAGACTTTGTTTTTCAGTGAACATCACCTAGTGCTTCCTAAGGCCCGTACTCTTCCTCAAGTCACCTACCACTCTAAAAAAAATAAGCATAAGGACCAATATGCACAACGTAACAGGAAACCAAATTCTCTTACCTATCTTCTTCCAGCCTGGACCACACACCTACTTGATTTAAAGATTCTTTGACACGGATGGCCCAGAATTTTGATGGACCCTCAACAGGATAACACTGACACATCTGTGTTAAAAACTAAGATATCTGAATCAGTTACTCCAGAACAGCAAGAAAGAAAACATCTAGAATAGAGAGCACAACATTTTCTGGAAGCCATATTTATTTTCTGATGAAACATTTAAAGTTAGTTAATGCCAAGGAATTTTCCCCTTCTGACCTGTTGGTTTGGGAAGCATCTACAATACCATGTCCTCTTGCTCATCTTGAATCTCTCCAGCAACAGGCAATCAATACCCTCTCCAACAACCATAAAGTAAATCAAAAGGCTTACAGAGGATTAGAACTGGATATCCCTGCTACTTTATGTGTTTAGTTTAAGCCATGTGAAAATTTAACATTTAAAGATGTTTTGAAACAAGTGCTTACTTGGAAAAAGTCCTGGAGCTTTGCTGGGAGGAGACAGGTGTTTGAAATCACTGCTATTTGTTTTTCTCAGCATTCAGGCACTAGTGCTCCGAGACCGGATTCTTATAAACTGGTCCTGGCAAAGGGTCTATACTAGGGATAGTAAAGCTATACAGTACTTTAAACTTACTATTTTCATTCATCAACACGTTTTTAAGCATGTAGTGAAAATCAATCCTGAGCATACCTCTTCACAGCTAGTCACAACACGACAATCCTCAGACAGTTGCCAAGAGGTAACGTACATACACCTCCCACCATTTCACAGCTGCAGGACAATATTCTGAACGTGCAGCAGCTTGCTACGCTGGACTCCTGACCTCTCCTTGCTCACTGACTAGTTGCTGCTGCAGACTTCTGACTTCTACCAAGACCATCCCCTCTCCATTTCTTTGCAGTTCTCACCAATCATACAGAAAATACAATCATATAATAGAAGAACAAACTCATGCAATACCATGGATATTGCACGTACAGTGAAGATTAATGTCACAGAATCATAGAATAATTTAGGTTGGGAGGGATTCACAGTGGTTTCTAGTTCAACACTCTGGCCAAAGCAGGGTCAGTTAAAGCAGATTGCTCATGGCTTTGTCCAGTTCCATACTGAGTATCTCCAAGGATGGAGTGTCCACAGCCTCCCTGGGCAACCTCTTCCAGTGCTTAACCACCCTCACAGGGAAAAAAAGATTTTCTTGGATCTCATTGGAAATTCCTGTGTTCCAGCTTGAGGATGTGGTTTCTCATCCTAATACCATGCACCTTCAAGATGAGCCTGGCTTCTACAAACCCTTCCATTAGGGCATGAAAGACTACCCACCATAAAAAAAAAAAAAAATACTTGCTTTCTTTCCCCCATTTAAAACATTTTAGCCAAATACAAAACTGATACAGTCTTCAAAGCATTTTGCAATCACACAATTTTTATGGAGGAGCTGAAAATATTTGTAAACAAAATATACTTTGAGAGGATGCTTCAGAAAGAGTCCCATTTAAGGCCTTATTCTGCGCATTCACCAATTTCAAAAGAAAACTGACTACTTGGTATTAAAGAAAAAGCAGAGAAGAAGGAGAAAAATTTCCTTTGTTAGTGCCAAAATCTTCAACTCTTTAAAAAAAAAAAATAAAAGAGGAAATCACATCCTGTAGTTCTAAAAGCTGCTGCAAGAACCAACACGGTATTTTTTTCTTCCAGGAAGAAGAAAGTTACTTTCCCATCAGGCAATCATGGCTGAAACAATTCATCCGCATTGTGATTAAATGAAACTTTTAAAATGTACTCAAAAGCTACATTCATTCCTTTAAGGAAGAATGACCTCCCTCATAATGAACTCTGAGGCTGGCAGCCAGCTTACAGAGGTTTTATAATGACCAGTTTTGGCTTCGGAGTAGCTGGTAGCTTCGTTTTGCATGTAGCAAAGCAGATTTGGGGGCCTGCTGAGACACTGAAGAACTGGACTCAAAAGTTTACAACTGGGGCTTGAAAATGTTCTTTTTATGTTTAAGTAATATAATATAAACCTCACATTTAGCTTTTATTTTAACTTTGTATCTTCAGATAAGCACTAGAACTTGATTACTTAAGGCAATCTCAAATGCTGTATTTTAAAGTAGGTGTGACATGAGAAGAAAGCTCCTTATGTACCAAAGAACATGAGTTGGATCAAGGGATGGACAACATTCCTGAATGCAGTTTGCCTGCTAAACTCCTAATCCACGTAAGACCCAAAAGACATTCTACCTGCAGCACAGAAAAAGGTTACCTGTGAAGGAAAACTGAGGAAAAACTAAGGCGATGGAAAACAAGACCAAAGGGTTGCACAGATCTCCTGCAAAATGGACCTGCTATGCAAGGAGCACAGAGGGGTCCTTCCGCACCCCACCACCGCGCACCTCCACTCCCAGCACTGCCGTGCTGCTGGTAACACAACAAACAGAGCAATGAAAGATGTATAGCTGCTGTAGGTGGCTAACAGCTGCAGTTGGTCCATCCTGGCCTAGACAGAACAGCGGGACAACCTTTAGGTTCCTGGCTGGATTTCAGGACTTTGAGTTAGGCAGTTGGGCTCTGCAGAAGAGGGCTCTTGCATACAGGCTGGCAGCCAGACTGGGACCCAGAAGCATGGTCCCACTGCGTGACAAGAAAAGAACCTCGACTCTAAGCTTTTTCAGATCTCAGGCGAGGACTTCTGCACACTCCAGACCCAGGTGCAGAAAATTGGCCAAGGAAAACATCTTGAGAGACTCTCTTCCAAAACCTGCGGGCCATGTGGAACAAAGGCAATGGCTGGGGCGACAGCAGTGGGACTTGTTATCTACAAAGCAAGAACACACACATACGTGTGAGAGTACGGTCCATGTCTGGAGCTCTTCCGCATCCCTCCATGCCTTCGGTACAACATAGCTCAGGACTAGGAGGAGGGACTGAGCTTGCCCAGAGCTCCAGATTTAAACAGAAGAAAATTCCCTTGGTTTCCCTGCACAAAGATGGGGGTCCCATAAGCTCTCTGAATTTAATCGGGAAGGGATTTTCACATTGTAAACTCAGCCTTAGGTAGCCGAAGCCTATTCTGGTGTGGGGTTGGGCCTGAAGTTAGTGTATCTTACAATAATACTGCTACAGCACCAGTCTTTGTGTGAGATTCAATGTATCAGACACATTACTAATGCATTAAATCTAAACAGAACATAGAGAGCTCAGACGTGTGCCTGCAAATACGATTAAATGTTACAAGTCCAATAACCATCCTATAGATGGATGCACAACTGGCAAAGTTGGGAAAGCAATTTGCTAGTGAAAGACCTCCCTGAACCAAACCTCTGTTCCTTTGGCGTCAACATCAAACCAACAGTCCTATTCCAGAGACCCTTTTAAAAGGATATGCCTGTTTAATCTTAATTATCAAGAGGGCATTCCATTCATTCAAAAGGATCAAAACCAAAAAAGCATTGTTTGCATTCTAATACTCAATGCCTATGTTTGTGGGACTCCTGGCTAGAATAATATAACCAAGCTAAGAACGTAACAGGAGTAAACTGGGAGGGGGATGGACTGGAAGAATTCATACGGACCCATACAGTTTTCATACATTTTTCTCCAGCACACGTTATTGTCAGAGGCGCAATGGTAGCACAGGAAGACATGCCCAAATTAGTTTCTCTCTAGCTAGCATAATTGTTAACCAAAGTGTCCTGGTTTCAGCTGGGATAGAGTTAAGTGTCTTCCTAGTAGCTGGTACAGTGCTGTGTTTTGAGTTCAGGATG
>JANZLQ010000060.1:18325150-18345914 GCA_026212715.1 Elanus axillaris
GTGGGAGGGAGGGAGAGAGGGCCCCCCCGGCGGAGCAGGGGAGGAGTGAGGAGTCCTCCCCCTGAGGAGGAAGGAGCAGCAGAGACCCGGGGTGGGGAGCTGACCCCAAGCCCCATTCCCCGGTCACCCTGCGCCGGGCGGCAGGGAGGGCTGCGGGAAGGGCTTCCCAGATTCCCCTTTACTGCCCAGGATCCTTGTTCTGGTCTGATCCATAGTGAGTTAAATGGATTTTGTTTCTTGCCCAAGGTGAGCCAGTCTTTTGCCCGTGCCCATAAGTGGCGAGTGATCCCTCTGGGAGGAGTGAGCAAGTGGCTTTGTGGTGCTTTGTTACCCGCTGGATCTAAACCAGGACAGAAGGTCAGCTTTTAAACATCTGCATCAATAAACATCTTATTTCCATGGTATGGCTTACAAAACACAGATCTAGTTGCTATTTTAATTCACTTCAGGGCTTTAAACTATAGCCCCTTTTTTGAAACAATATATATAGTCATGTTTGTTAGGAAGATCGTTAGCAATGCTAAGGGAGCATTCCTATAGCTCTACAGCAAGAGTTGAAGCTCTTCAAAGCAGGTAGAACACGTAATATACTGGGCTGTTCGTCTTTACATCAGCAAGTAATATTTTTCAGTAGGCTACCATACAACTTAACCACCATCCATCCTTAGTTCAATCCTGTAGAGGACAAAACTCTTGAACTTCTTGATACCGGTATCAAATTTTTCACTTTGGCCACCATAATCTACTGCCCTCATCACTGTAATTCCACTTTTCTGGAACAGACAGCAAGTACAGCTACAGTCCTGCAAGTCCTCTGACTTAGTCCAGGGAAGGCTGGGATGCCCACAGACAGTGGGTAAGAGACACCTCCACCTCAGATCCTCTCAGCATCACTTCAGAAGACCAAACCACCCAGGAAGGAGACGAGTAGTGGGAAGGTGCACTGACAGGGACCAAGAAGTTGGGCTGCTGAGAGATCACAGTGTTATTTGCCCTTGCTCTTGTTGCCACTCTTCGTTGCCAGTGCCCCCCAAACCAACTGATGCTGCAGTAATAGCACAGCCCTAGTCGGCACCAGCATGGGCTGCTGGGTCATGAGTTAAACTTGCTCATAGGCAAACCGGGTGTGAAAGGCCTTTATATCCGAGTGAGGTCTGTGTACATGCATCTGTGGGAACCAAAACACCATGGCATGTCTGTACTGGGCATCTGCTTGTTGAAACCGTAAGGAAGACATGCCAGTGTTCAGCCATTTGTTCAGCAAGTTAAGAGAGGGGGAGGTGAGCTATCTTCACTTTCCTTACATTAACTTAGCACTTTCATAATGAAGCAAGTCAATACAGGACACAGAACATTACCATGTGCAAATGTGGCTCACACTGTTGAGTAATATCGCTATTTTAAACCCTCTGCTGCTAAGCAACACTGACAGTACGGTTAGAACATTTTAGAAATACCGAATGCTTCAGTTCTTACCCCCACACACATGTACAAAAGCTGCTCCCGCACTGTACATATATCCAGAAGCTATTCAAAGACAGGGCTTCATTTTTTATCGGGCTAGCTCTCCATAGCTTTGCAAGGATACTGGTGATATTGCACAGAAGCATACCCTTAAGAGATGCACAGACATGGCCCTTTGATTTGTATTTAAGCATCCCAAAGTCACTGTTCCCAGAAAGGCTTGGTAGTCAGCTGCTCATGTTGGATGTTCACAGCCAACAAAGAAACAAAAAGATGTTCAGTCCCCTTAATTCAAGAACACAGGCTGGGATCACCTCCAAACACAATGCTTACCTGAACTGTCCAAAAAAGGGCAGTTGAAGTCCCTTCTTTTAAGAGCCAGAAGGGTATTTGTGACCAGCACTACAACCCAAAGAGTAATTGCTGACTGCTAATGTGAAAAATTTCCAATGCTTGCAGAGCAACAGGGACAGAAGAGAGCATGGGGAAGGTACAACAACATTTAATGTTTTAGGAGGCAGCCAAGATGCGGGAAGACTTTGGTAAAACTGCACTTACTACACTGAAGAACACTTATTTAAAACCTCTCTATTTACCTACACTTCAGTAGGAGAAGGGGTGGAACTGAGCTTGGGGGGCTCTAGCGCTGCGGCTGTCAGCAGTTAGTCCCTTTAAACTGGTCTCACTGGCATGGAGGACTTTTGCACTCCTCTCTTTACCAAGCAACCAGCGCAAAATGGCCTGGCGCCCATTAACTCTGGGTTCCTCTTGGATGGACTGCTTCACAAGGCTTGTCCGTGTTTCCTCAGGCAGAAGTGTACCTCTGAGATAACACCCGATTAAGAAATGTTGCCCAATTTTGACAGAACATACTTCAAACTTTTCATATGCTTACTCCTCTCATTGTTATTCTAATTTATTCAAGAGTACTTTGTTTTGCCACAGACACTAGCGAGGTTACAAATATTCATGTCTCTCCAACTATTAATTTTATGGCATCTTCCACTTCATTGTGTATTTCCCCATCTATTAACTTGCATGGATGATATCATTGCTAATCATCTCTACTAACAACCTTTTAAACATTTGTGACTTCAATACTGAAGATGTAGGTGGCTGGAAAGACTTGTTTGTCTTCCTCCTCCCTCCTGCGATCTAAAATTAAAATGATGTGACCAGGACAGCGTGCCTCACACATCCTATACTACTTTGACAGATAGCACAGGTCTAGACCCAATTTCCACGCAAAAAGTGAATCACTGAAGAATGGCAAGGCAAAGCTTCTTGTAAGTAGGCACGCTACAGCCTCCTGGGGAGACAGCAATATTAGATAGATGTAGAACCCAAGTTTAGGTATCATAAAGGTACCATTAAGTAATATGCTTTGAATAAAACTTGTGTTTATCTTCCAGTTGACTGATTTTTACTGGAACAGACCCTAATTTGGTCAGATGAGAACTACAGTATTGTACAATTATGCTGTAGTTGAAAAAGATCTTCTTACCTACAGAAAATGTATTTAAGATAGCATCTCTTTGAACCATTCTCTGCTTATTCGAAAATAAGGTCCAGCAGTCCACTTCCCACAATTAACAGAACCTGGTAATCCTAATCCCATCACATATGTCTCTCTGATCTGCAACACTACTATCTCAATGACCAACTGCTATAGAAGACAACACCATTTAAGCACAGCGGCCTTCAGCCTGCAGTATTTAAAAGCCCTCTTCAGCTATCGAAAGGCAACTCTTTTCTCTCTTTCATCACGACACACTGCAAAACAAGAGACTACAGCATGACTAATGAATCCCTGAATTCCCATCTGCCAACACAAGTCAGCCAGTGTTTCACCCACTCGCCCCCAACTACTTAGCACTCTGAAGCATCTGTCGAGCACTGCACCTGATCCACCTCAAAATGGGACGGCAAAGAACCACAGCGCATGCCATGCAAGCACAGCACTGGACACCTCTCGCTTGCTTATGCTGTTAGACAAAAGGGTATTTTTGATAGCGTTCTCTTCTTTTGTTCCACCGTCAAGTTTCATGGGCTGTAAATCACAGGAAGACCACAAAGAGAGTTCATTTTCATTTCCACATCCAGTATCAAGGTTTACCTTCACAACTGCTGGAGTGCAAGACAGGCACAAATCCTTATCTAGCATGTAATTTAATGATTTGCTTGCAAATTTTCTGTTCTCATTAGAAGCCTCTTCTTTACATTAAAATCCTCAATGTCAAAAAAATTAAAATGCTTCTTTCTTGAGCATTTCCTGCCAATTTCAAACATCAGGATGAAAAATTGAGCAATTAATTTAGATATGCTTAAAACAATGTACCTTCAAGGTCCCAACTATTGAAAAGGGGAGACAGGGTGGAAGTGAGGGAGCTCATTCTCCTCTGCTTACTTCAGTTGTCGCTCAATGAACTGGTTTATGAGCCCAGTAAGTCAAAATGATCCTAATCTCCTCTGTTCTCTCTTCCTTTTCCTCAGTCTACCAACAGTGGGTCCCACTAAATCTGAAATCAAACACCGCGACAACTTTGCTGACAGGTGGTAAAACCTCGACTACAGATACTCAGCAACAGCAGAATAACAATCGACCAAAGGTAGCATGGAGAGGAATCCACAGCCATTTTGATGCAAGTTTGCTCCACGTGGTGAAATGCAGAAATGCAACCGCCCTGCTGAGGGTACCTTGCCCACCCTTGCAGCCCTGTCATGTCAGGGAATTCTTGTTCTGCTGAAAAACAACCATAAAAGTATTATTGCATTAGCACCTACAAGGCTCAATTAGGGAGAAGGTTCCTGCTGTGCTAGGCATGTCAGAAAGGAAGCAAGCAGACTGCTGTAATCCTAGACTGAATTCTCTGCTATACAGACAAGTTGGAGGAGCTGAACAAAAGAAACAGATGGGAGGGAATATCCCTCGACTAAAAGGATAAAGCAATAGTGACATCAGGGCACATTTTATCAAAATCTGAGACTTCAGTCAGATGTTTGAGATCATGGCCAGCCTGACACTAGGCACACTCAAAAGGAATGTTTAGCTAAGCATCACTTTTCCAGGCAGGGAGCTCTTTCCACACGCACCAGGCAGTGCTACGAAGAACCAGAAAGTGCATACAAAAAAAATGAACAATGAAGTAAGAATTCAAATCCAGACCAAGCTGGTGTCAGAATACCTTGTTTGTTGACACACATAAAAATGGAAAAATTATTTAATCAATTTTTGTGCTTTAGGGAACATACTTAGTAAGAATCCAGCAGCAGATTAGCTCAGAGCAGGCAAAAGTCGGCATCATACCACCATATATCATTACAAAATCCAACTAGTGTATGCATAGGATAGCGCAATTACAAAAGGGGTTGGTTTTTTCCCCTCATCACTTCTCAGTTCACAAGGATGCAAAGGTCAAATGTGGCTTAAATAAGTAGCGACTGCTCAATGTTGTCAGAGAAAAAGTCAATGGGAACACACTAGTCATACTGTCATGAAGATGCAAAGGATGGGGGAAAGACAACAGCAGTCATTCATTTTTAAAAATGATGTGTTGCAGCAAGACTTTTGGGCAGCACTTCCCTTACCAGAAAGCAGCAAATATGATAGAATACCCATCCTCCCCTTCTTTCACTCGATTTTCCAAACAGAACAAACAACACATGTTAAGTAGCATCACCCATCCTTCACTCCTGCAAACGCTCTTCCAAGAGCACCTGGTTATAGAGAACGATGCCTGGCCTCTCAATTTCTGATGCATCATAACTAAAGCTGTCACAAAAAAGACAATATTCTTCCTATGAAACTGGGAACAATTTGTTTCCATGACAGCAAGGACACTGATAAGCAGCTCTGGCAAATAACTTGAGAATTATTAGGAGCGCAATGTGGATCAGATGATTTACATACAACATAAATAGTGCAGTAGATGACAAGAGCAAGCAATAGCCTTTGAAGCGTAAGAACGATAGAGCCAATAATCAGAGCTAGATTTCTGCCTTTCCCTTTCATCCCTGTGCGGAGTCAGAAGAAAACTGTCAGCGCAGATGGATAAACAGCACTGGAGGAGATACGATGGCATCTCTGAATCATAACGCTGTAATCCCAAAGTGGGCTTGCAACAGCCGACATCTGTGTGAAAACTGCAGTAAGTGAGCTGTAAACTTTGTTTAATCTACTCTCTGCAACACTGTCAACTGTTACCTGAAACAGTCTGACAGACACTGTACTACCGGTTTGTGGAAGTTGCACAACTAAAAGAACATCCACTCAAAACTCATTGTCATCAGTGAACTGAGTGTTATCCATCCTCAGCTTTGAGGAGACTGACACATAAGTTCAAGGTGTTCACGAACCCATGAGGAGAAGCCAAGTCAGGCTCCCAGTCATCTCTCCTGAGCAGAGGATTTCACTTCCCCCCTCCACCTGTTTCTCCATAAATGTTATTTAAAAAAATAAAAAAGTTATTAGAGGATGACACCTTAATATTGTTGTGTCTCTGCTCTTTAAAACCTTGAACTAGAGTTTTGGTTCCAAAACTAGCTGAACTAGACACAATGATAGCCAACCAGCTGCAACAGTTTCTGAAACAGGACATTTGCTAAAAAACCAAATTCCATCACTTTTAAAACACAAGAAGTTTCACATCAGCTAAAAGTTTCTACACTGCAATAGAAGATTAAACTCCCTGTAAAGTTTTTCTACGTGGATTCACTCCATTTTATTATTAATACTGAAGACTGCTAGTAGGTGCATTTTGAGAGCAATATTGCCAACGCAGTTATGACACTGCATCCTTGAAGGCACCTTGAAGACTGCGTAGCATAGCAGCTATGCCAAAGCTAATCCACTTAAGAAAATCAAGATGAAAATTCTCCCTTGACATTTCTGAGAACAAGGTGACAAAGTTTTAACAAACCTATCATTGTCTGTATAAGACAACTCAAAGTTTTCATGGAGATTATATCGAATCTGCAGTATAGATTATATCCTTATAGCTTGATGCAAATACCTGACTGAAAAAATTAGGTGGAGCAACTGAGTGGAGAAAATTATTTTCTGTTTGGAGCAAAAAAACATTCTGCTGTCCCCTTCAGGTTCCTCAGCCTCACTTCACACAAGAAGAAACTTCGCCTCAATTAATGAGAAGTGTGCCAGAGAAAAGCTTTGAAAGAAGCTAGACCTGACATTTTCCTGTTCAGGGAATTATCTCTTGCAGCCATCAACTAGTCTTGAAATAATAGCATGGGAAGATAAGCACTGTGAGGGTGCATCCATCCCCCAGGAAATAAACACGTCCATATGCATACACACAGAAAAAATATCTATAACATGATATTTGTGGGAACACAGGAACAGGAATTTTGCGTTGCTTAAGAATATAAGTAATGATGCCCAGCTGTGTCAGTGTAATAACAATCTAGCCCAGAATTCTGACTCAGAGAATGACAAAAGCAGATGCCATTTAGAAAGATCATGTGAGTCTGGCCATTTTTTGCAGCTCTTTCCCCTCATAATCCCTGAGGATTTGGAATTGCTGTATTAAAGAAGCTAGTGGGTACTTGGAACTTACCACTGAAATTTTCCCCGAAATCCTGAATCCTTTCCTACCTGTAATTTACAGCCTTCCAGAATTAACCCTCATTGTGACAGACGCTGCAGAGCTTGATCAACAGCAGTGCAGATTTCAGTTGACACAAAAACCCCTCAAAACAAGACACAGGCAGGCATCTGCAGCTGAGTATCTGTAAGGATTTTTCCTTTTATTAGTTGTGTATGTCAAAGGGAGAAAAGTCCTTCTTTAAGTTAGTTCAATTCCTATTTTTTCATTTGGGAGCACCTGAAGTTGAATTCTCTTAAAAATCACTGAAGCCAAGCCAATGTGCACTGGGGATGCTGGCAGATAAACGTAGGTGCCGTCTTTATTTCCTTTCAAAATAGCATGAAGGCCCTTTCTAGGAAAGAATATTTTTAGATTTCAATGCCCTATTTTAACCCATCATTTTAGTAATTGCTCCTCCTGTGTTCACACTTAGGCCACGTTTCATTGCTTCCACATTATTCCAGCACTACAGGGGACTAAGAGGCCACCACCGCATCATGCAAAGTCAAGCTCAGTCACCTGAGTTTACCGTAGCTCTGAAGCAGCTGCTTCCACCACACTTAGCCTCAGTTGAGAGCCAATAACAAACCCCAGGCCTTACTCTCGTGAACACATTTGCATAAAGTAAGATTGTTGATTTCTATGCAAAAACGGCACATATTAAAGTTAAATTCCCACCCTCGCAGTCCATGGAGAAGGTTGCCCACACAGCAAGCAAGCTGTTTAAAAGCTAATCCCTGTGCCAGTTTGGTTTACTGTCCAGCCAGGAAATGCTTCTGCCTTCCCCTGCTCAAAGGGCACGAGTGTTACTCAAGTTTAGCGAGAGCAACCATTATTCTGGTTGAAAGCAACAGAATGTCACCCTTTGAGTACCCTAACCGCAGGAAAGCTTTGGGGTGAGAAGAAAAGCCCAGGGAAAAAACAAGTACGTAAAGGGTATAGCTACCCTTTGATCCACAAAGAAAGACCTTGCTTGGGACTGGATCCTAGTTAAAGGGCTGCATAAGTATGCTGATACCTCTTTTAAGCTCGATATGGAAGCACTGAGGAGTTACTGTGATAAGCAAGCAACATGTGACATCGGCTTCACAGAAACCTCTTCTGGCAGCAAGTATTAGCTGAGTTTTGATGTACCTGGCAAGCCTAAGGAGGCTGGGTCTTAAACATTTAAATCTCAAACACTTAAACACAAGCATATAAAGCACTGCCTGAATTAGCCTGACATAGCGTACTTGCTCCAGATCAAGGATACCCCCACACCCACTGGCAATGCCCTCCTTCACAGCATGCCTCAATAGGCTCAGGCTAAAAGCCAAGCACAGAGGCAGCCAGAAGGAGCTGAAGGATCACTTGAACTTACCAGGGCAAGCTCCCTGGTTGCTGTTAGGCCAACGATACCCTTCTGGTTGGAACGGGTTGGATTAAATTGAAGCGCATCCTTCAGGAGGCCAGTCCCTTCAGGCTCTCTCGACAGCCAGCACTGCCGGAGGATGCCTGAGACCGGCTGCTGTCTCCAAAGGGCTCCTCCGCGAGCGAGCTCCTGCCACCCTGCTTGGTTAGGTAGAGAAAGCCTCCTCAGCTACAAGGCTAAAGTTAGCTGGTAACATAGAAACGTGTTCACACTACCCACATCTCCAGATGTCCGATTAATTTGAGCATATTTAACCATATTCAAAATCTATGCATTGCCAGGAAAACAAGTGCACTCACTAATTTGTGCCTGTGAGAACTTCAGCTGGCAAATCCAGAAGCAACACAGAAGTGATAAACAGGTTAGGTAGTGGAAATAATCGTGCATGTAGTCTTGGCTGTTATTTGTCAATATAGGGCTTTTAGCAAGCAAAAAGCATTTGCACAGAGACCTAGAAAATGAAGCACTGCCAAAAAGATCAGCTGCTAGAAGCAACACTGCCATCTCATGATTTTATTTCAAGTCTCATGATATTCAGTGCCTTTATCAGGGCTTCAGCTTCTCAGCTGTTAAACCTCAGCTGTAAGCTGTTTAAAAAGAAAACAAAACCAAATTTTCCAGCCTCCGTGTTTTCTGAGAAAAAGCCCAAGAACATAACCTTTAACAATTCACAGTCAAAATCGATGAACCCAAAGCACACCATTTAAAAATAAACTGTGATTTTGGGTGATGACTTTCCAACAGCCTGACCTTCTGCATCAAACTGCTGTCCTCATGAGCTAGGTAAGTGTAGCTGGAAACCCAGCAGATGAGTTCACAGACCGATTTGAGAAGGTCTGACCCTCTGCTCTACTGGCTCCAGAGCTCAATTTTTGGGCATCTGAGGGGACCCCCTCCCCCCAAAAAAACCACCCCAAACCAAACTCAAGGGTAAGATCCCACACCTTCCTTGCACTACAACTGCTGGAAGGGACCAGCACATCCCAGAGCTTGGTAACTTTTCTAGTTCCTAGCAAAAACTAAACACGCCTGACGGACAAACGACCCACAGATCCCCTCTCCCCCACTGACACTTTACTGGCAAAAGGGCTTTACAAACAGGCCATGGTTTGGTGTTCACAAGCACGTGAAGACTCATTTAAACCTGAAGCAAGAAGGCCTTTTGCTGTTCAGAGCAATGCCTCCCTCTTCAGCTGAAAAGGATGGAGGGACAACCTAGACACCGACTCCTCTCCGTGACGTCTCTCACCCCAGCTCCAGCTTCTCTCCACCATGCAAACACTCTCCATGCTCTCCCTGGCATGCAAACTCACTGACGTGCTTTCTCCGGAGCCCTGTACCTACATCAACTCAAAGCATCCTCTCAGTGTTAAACACGAGGTTTCTTACTAACAGCTCAAGGCCTCTTTTGATTTTAACCATTTTATTTCATCCGTGACAGCTGGAAGGCTTCTAAATAGCTTTAACTACCCGTGGGATTGAATTATTCTGGAAGGGCAGGAAGAGGTTAAGCCAGACTGCCGAAACCCCCGAACCGAAGCAAGCAAGCCTCATCAAGGAGAACATGGGGCACAGCACCCCAAGCACACCCGGCTGCCGGACCCCAACGAGCCTGCAGCTGCAACCCAGGGCCAAAGCCAGCAGGAGCCACGCTGTGCTCTGAGGCTCAGGACGAGTTTCTTCCAGGCCACATCTGCTCATGGAGGCAACAAGACCGTAACGCTCAGGAGAGGAACACGTGCAGCTTCGAGAGCTATACTCTTGGTGGTAGGTCTTGATTTGAAGGGCTCCCCCACAACAGCAGATGCCCTAGAAGGGCTATTTTTCATTCTCCGTGTCCCGTCCCCCCCCCCCGACTTCACTTACACAGCAGAGATTTTCTGGACTATTACGATTCCGAAGGAGCAAACTTGAATGGCAGAGCTCGTGGTTTCTTTCCTTTGCAGAGCAGCACCAGTAGAGGCCACCACAAACCCAACTGAGCAGGTTTTCAGTTGCACAGGCAGGTGCGCGGGTTTACCCACACCGAAGGGAAAAGGGACTGGAGACGGGATCAGGGCTTCAGCTACGCCTCGACCAGTGTTGAACAAGGCATCAAAGCAAGCCTCATCACTGGGAGCCATCAGAAGCTCTTCATGTATTATTCACTGTTTTGTTTTTATTCCCCTCTTCCATTTGAAGCTCATTATTACACTTAGAAGAGCACAAGTGAAAAAATGGTAAATAATACAACAGTATTTCCTGAGCAGTGGCATTCAGCAAGGAGAAATCCCAGTGAATCTTCACCAAGACAGGCTGGGGTTAAGCTGTCATCCCTATATCCTCTTGTAGTTCACAATAAAGCCTCATCTACTGATGTCAAATCCAGTTTCTGCTAGGAGAAACTAACACAGGCTAGCTATTTTTCCTCTCGGTTTTCTCCCCAGTTAAGTCATCACCTCGAACTCCCATATATACGAAGGCTGCATCCTTATACTCCTTCCTTTCTCAGGAACAGCTACCAGCCGAACAAAGTACACAAAGAACATACAAGGTTGCTTCAATTTAACAGTTAAAAATTGCCACCGGACTAATAAATGCAGTGTGACCAGGCCAGCTCAAGCCAAGTCTTGTTTCAGAGCTTGAACACACCAATGTAAACTCCAGTCTGAAATGCAAGCTAATTTTGCATAGTCACCAAGCGTACATTTTCTGTAGGTGAGGAGTTGTGGAAGGGAGATACACTCAATGGATGTATTTTTGGCTGTTGCTCTTGAAGGAGGACAACTGGAGTTAAGGGCAGCGTGACTTAGAAATTACTAAAAGGTTAACTAACTAGCTACAAACAAGGCGACCTGGTCCTTGTTATTACTGAAATACTTCAGCAATATAGCAATTTCAAATACTGCAGCAATCTTCCAACTCTCCCTTTTCTACCTATGTGCACTTTCATGTTGCGGCTTGAGGGCGGATCAGCAGATGAGCAGTACGCCTCTAACTTTACAGAGACCGTTTATTTTACCCCAACACTTGAATACGAGTCCTTTTTTCTTACTGCTTTTCCATAACATTCCTCATGCAAAACCCCTCCCTTCTTAGTAGTATTTTTTATTTCTATTATACTATTGACTATAGATCCCAAATCAGATAAAGCTACATGTTGATTATTGCACGTATGGTCATTATTTACAAGACACATCTCAGCTGTAGGTGTCAAGGTGAGGAGAAGTCCCAGTAATAGTTCAGAGACTGTGTCCTGGGAGTGTCAATTTATATGGCAGGACAGATCTTCCTTCAGCATCCCTCAACCCACAGTAACCAAACAACACTGAGCGCAGGGGATCACTTCCTCCCACAGCCAGACGTTTTAGCACCTGGCAATTCCTGTAGTAGCACAGCCCCAAGACTGGTCATACACAACACCTTTAAGTCACCTGCTACTGTGGACCAGTAAAGAGAAACTCCTAAAATTGTGTTTCTGACTTGTGCGAGAACGCATCATCCAGCAACCTCTTCTAAAATGTATGCAAGTTTGTTTTAAAGGTAAAAAAGAAGAGTAAAATTACAACAGTATAAAACTGTTGAAATACCAACCATGCAGCTTTGCACAATCAGTGGCAGATTCTGCAAAGACACCGCATAGAAAACATTCTCCAGCAGATGCATGTATATGAGCTCATCAGGCTTGAAGGAAGCTTAAGAATATCTTAAGCTCTTGCTTAATTGAAAAGCTGTTGTTAAAAAGCCATTTTTTATTTCCTGAACAGGAGTGCTTTCAGGCAATGCCATCTAGAACTTCTCTAAGCAGAGTGCACAGTTCACCTCATTAATACACTTTTAAAAGAAACCGTAAAACCACACAAACCCTCAACCCTGGCTCTCCAGCGCTGCTTCTGGATCTTGGATGGGGGCATTTATGGGAACCAGCAGGCCCTCTGGAACCAAAACCATGGAAAGGCCTCTCTTTGCACTCCATAAAAAGGAGAAGAGCAGCCTTCAAGGGAGGCCAGATTGAAATGCCCCGCTCTGGCTCAAGCAGAGGGGTGATTCATCACAGGTTCTGCGGAGACCGACCCAGGCATCCAGAGGTGCTTGTGTCCACGCTGGGCGCACAGCGGAGAGTCACAAACCCAGCTATGGCAAAGCAAGCCCACGTTTCCCGTTCACCCACAGGCAGTGCTTGGGCCCAACCAGCAAGAATAAACCAGCAACTGTAGCTAACTACCGCTGCCAGCTATTTCTGAGTAATTTTTCACTGTCTAGTTATGTGTTATTGAGCATTAAGGGTCATTAATTGAGCATTAGGGGTTAAAGCCACATAAATCAAGGTTAGAGTGATAAACAGGAAGAAAGTGTACATGTACTTTCTCCCAGCTGCTTATGCTACGTATTTCCTACAGAACACACCCGTGGGTTCTCAGATATCTTTATTTTTTAGACTCAGATAGACCTCCATCTGTCATCAGATCAATAGTCTATAAAGAAAAGAAGGAAGCATGACAAAAGATTTAAACATCTGAAAGGTTTCCGCAAAGAGGATGAGAGCGTATCATCCTCCCTATTCACAAGGGACAGACAGTACAGTTGGCTTAAAACGATGATAAAAAGAAATTTAGACTGGTTATTAGGAAACTGTGAGGAGGCGGTGGTTGAGGGAAGAGGAACAATGGAAAAAAAACAAAGCCAAACCCTCACCCCAGGTGTAAGGACGAGAACAGGTCACCTAGAGCTGCCCACAGCATCAGTCCCCGGAGGCTTTCCAAAACAGGCGAGACAAATGTGTGCTGGGAATTGCAGGAAGACTGAGGAGCTGGGGGAGAACCAACGGGATGATAAATATCAGTGTGCTTTCTTACAGTGTCATGATGACCAGACTTAATTCACTTTCTTTTTATCCTAAAAGTGCTTTCACCAACAGCCATGTATCTATCAGATAGCTGACAGGAGATTACCACTTAGAGGAAATGCATTCGCCGGAGGTGAACTGCAATCTAAGACTTTTTAAAAGGTCTGAAGAGAGGAGGAGAAACTCTTACCTTCAACAATTCACACTGCCCTGTCCCATGACTTTGAACTACCCCCTTGACAACACCTCCTGCATTTCAAAGCCATGCAAAGACCGGTCCGAGGGGATTTGACAGGTTTTTAGGAACAGGGACATTGCAATTTCCTTTTTGACCCAGGGAATGAGAGGCAATAAAGTTTGTTTCACCAATTTCAGCTACCCAGTTACCTTTTACTACATGATACGTGACAGAAAAGAATAATTCCTTTGGTATTTTGTTGTTCAGTCATAAAGATCAATATTTTGAAAGCTTAACAATTATTTCTCCAGGTCAGTAAAAGAAGGTTGATCACACTGGGTTTTTTATTGACTCAACAACAGTACAACTAAGCTCTTTTCTTCCCTCTTCATGTTCATATATATTAATCCGTTAAAATGAAATTTTGAAGAAGTTGCTTTTCTTTGTTTAACTGTTAAATAAATGGTACCGTAATGCTCTGGATAATGCATAACAGCTTTTATCCACAGATTTTTGGCATCTGTGTCCCTAAATCTGTCACACTAAGCAAAAGAAAATTTAAAAACAGTACCAGGAATTTCTGAAAATCTTTTATAGTTCATTAGTGACTAGATCTTTCCAGTATCTCCTAAGACTTATGCAATTCTTTCCACACATTGGTATTGGCTGCACTCCACAAACGTAACTACTCAACATATGTATTTGCTCTGTTTGGCCATCAGCTTTTTAGAAGCCATTTTTCCATTCAGGAAAAGCCCGGTTATGAACCTACAATACAATAACCTTAACCGCATAAAAACGATAAATTTTGATGACAGTTTGCCTAAAACCCACTAGATATATTTCCACTCACTTTTACAAGGAGGCAAAACCCAATATCAATGGTTCAAAAGAGTCAATAGCTCTCTTCAATGTCAGAAAACACTTAAATGAGTGTCTAAGGAAACGTTTAAAAAAATCTGTACTGCTTTTAATTCAATAACATGGAATAATAGTAATTTCAAACATCTTACACATGCTTATAAAATCGGTTACGTTAACACTCGCACTCGTACATGGAAGTAGTTGTAGAGATGGGCAATTCTATGGTGACACACAGAAGATCCACAGAGGGCAGAGGACTGAGGGGCACCCATAGCTCCCTGGTTTCTACCCTTACTAGCTAGCTAGTGTGCTTAATGAGAGAACGGTGGCCCTGAGAACCAAGGCACTGACAACTATGATGTAAGGGAGCATGGTCCTGTTACCATTGATCCTTGATACACTGAGAATACACAACTAAGTGTGTGATTGAGCAGGGCTAACGAGTTCTTAGCTCCCAACCACCTTTCTTGACTTCCAAAGAGCACTGTAGAAGGCATCCTGCTTGTTTTGTTTGGGGTTTTTTCTTTTTAACTGAAACACAAAAGTCACTGATTAGTCGAAGTGGCAGAAAATAAAAATCCCTTAGCTTAAATACAGTATTTCTTCAAGCTGGGGAAAATGCCTAAAACTGGTTGTACTATTTATCCTGGCTTCTTAAAATAGTGATCTGATCCTTGAGCAAAGATAGTAACAGGCAAACCAATTAATTGGACTAGCTAATGTAGAGAGAGACAATTAAAATTTCATCAGTCCTTTAAAATAAATGTTTGCTACTTCAAGGTGAAAGTGGAAAATTGTCTTGTGTTGACTGATGCCACTTCTATCTTCCATCTAAGGTTGCCCAGTCTTTGCATTATGCAGCGATCATACAGTCAACCGTAAATTTTCATAAAATTGCCTGCTTAAACAACAGGCACTCATACTAAATCTTCCATTAATGAAGTATTCAGAAGGTGTTGGCCATCAGCACAAGAAACAGTACGGGCTATAAGACTACATCATAAGGGTGGGGGAAAGGACAAATGTGTATTAAATGAGAGCTGAAACTTGACCTCATTGCAGAGTCTTCACCTTGCAGCAGGACATTCCAAAAAGTTATGTACTACACTACCTGGTCACAATACAGTTGCTAAGAGTTACAGGAACACATTCCCACTGATATTTAATATCTATTTAAAATTTCACTTGGGTCTTTTTAATCAAGAAAGTAGTAACAAATCACAGATGAATTAAATTTCTCTGTGAAGTTTGACAGTCATTTGAAAGACCAGTTGTCTGACAGGACCTTCCCCAGTAACTCAGATAACAAGCATACAAAGTCTTTCTCATGTCAGGGATGTCTCTCCTACAGTTATATATCCATACTTCCCTGGAGGGGTGCAGGAGAAATGAGTGAAGAAACAGGACCATACACACCCCACAAAGGCATCTTATGAAGTGTGTAAATTAAGCCAGAGTCATTTGGAAGGGACCTCGGGAGGTGAACTAGTCCAATCTCCTGCTTATAAAGGGGCTAGTTTCAAAGTTAGACCAGGTTGCTCAGGGCCTTGGCCAGCTGAATTCTGAAAATCTCCGAGGTCAGAGTTTCCACAACCTCTCTGAGCGACTTCCAGCACTTAACCGCTCTCACTGCATTTTTTTCTCCTTCTGTCCAATTAAAAATCTCTCTTATTGCAACAAGTGACAGTTGTCCCCTGTCCTTTTGGTGTGCACATCCGAGAAGTATTTATCTCCACCCTCTCTGCTACACCTGCATTATGATTCGGGGATTAGACCTGCCCCTCAACCCCAGCCTTCTTCCTCCCCTCAACCTCTTTTCTTATACGCTCCAGTCCCCTAAACATTTCACTGGGTTTCTGCTGGACTTCCCTCTCTGGCCTCAAGATGCAAGATAAAGCACTTACAAAGAAGCGGCAGCTCAAGGAGCAACAAGTCACCCTTAATCTGCTTTGAACATTTTGGTGGTTCTTACACTGACAGGACATGGAAAGAAGCACCAACAAATCCTTTTCTGAACAAGCAGTGACCATAACAAAGCACCCCAAAGCATGCTCTTCTTTTCCTAAAACAGTTTGGTTGGTCAACAACTTCAGTCTCATTGACCTCTTGCTAAGAGCCACCACCCTTGTCAAAGGTCTTCTACCATCACAGGCAAAACCAATAAATCTAATTGCACTGTAAAAACAATTATGACACATCAAGACAGCGTTTGGATAAAAACCAAACTTGCTGGACAGTAAGAGTTTACTACTTTTAATTATGAACTGTAACAGATACCTAGCGAGTTCAATGAGAATTTTCATAAAATATTCCAGCAAATTAACGTATGTACTTCATGGTAAGACAAAAGAGGGGGATTACAATACTAGATAAATATTCTGACCATGTAGAAAAGGTTTTTTATATTTTTTTTGTGCATACATATGTGTGTGTGCACATAGGTGCATTAAGTACTTTCACTGGCTTACACGAAAGAAAACCCAAAGAAGTGTGTGTTGACTGATTGCATAGAAGCAGTAGTCTCCTGCAAACAAATACAATTTAACAGTCCAAGCCCCAACACAGCTCCATAAAGCAACCTGAGAAACAGCATTCTGCCTGCCTCCCAGTAAACAAAACATGATCTTCCACATTGGTGTAGCATTTTTTCAGCTCAAAACAATAAAGAAACTTCTCAGTAAGTGCTTCTCTTCACATGAACCACCTCCCCATCGGAAGCCTGCAAAAAGCATGCAGCTTCAAGCTGATTTACATCAAATGGAAAGCATGTAGTAGTCATTTTGGGGGGCGGGGGGGTGTTAAGAGTAAAATACCTTTGAGGGATTTATTTAGAAAGAGCATTTTAATCTTTTTAAGTTAGTCGTTTGCTGACTTAGTTAGCAAAATTAAGTTAGCAAAGAGAAAAGTAAGTGTATAATGCTAAAGATACCACAGCGAATGCACTCTTGTTTTGAGGCAGAGGGAAAATGCCTGCACAACAGAAGTAACTTTTACACTGGTATGAAGTTTGTCAAGAGATTACTGTGCACAGTGATACATGTCCAGCGAGGAATTCAATTACACAGCTTCTTCCATATACTACTGCTTGATCAGTTTTTGTTACAGGGGTACAAAAGCAAGCACATCTGTGTTTCCACTTCAACTATCCATCTTCCTAATGGTACAACCAATAAACAACTCTTTGCTGGAACCGGATGACATATTTTTCAAAGTCATTTTAGAAAGCAGAATAAAACGGAGAGGATTTTTAGATAAGACTATAGATAAATGGCAGTATGTTCTCCTCCTGCATCCCAAGTGAAAAGCAGTAATACTGTGCAACAATTCAGGTCAGGTGATAAATAGCAATTTATCATCACCCACATTTCCCATGCTCTCTGTGTCTAATACTTAGCACCAGTTTTCACTGGTCCTGGTAACACAACCTCTTCTCTGCATAGTATCCCAAGAACTGCTAAAGCAGCAAACTGATAATTACAAGGAAACAACTCGCACCAGCTGGTTCTAGCAACAAAGCAGGGAGGAAGCAACTGCAGGGAGGTGGGACAAAAAGCATTCTTAACCAGTCAACTGAGAACTGAAGAAGGAAAAGAAGTCCAACAACTCACTGTAAAAGACATTTTGTACCTTAATCCCAGAACATTCATACCTCCACAATACAGGTAACTAACTATCAGTGCTCAAGTTCTTTGCTTGAATTTAACAAATAAATGACACTTCCCTTGTACGATGATTTAAAATCAAATTCATACGGGTTGATCATTACTGAAGAAAAACAAAGCAGCCTGATCCTCTTAGAAACTGCAAATAGTAAAACAGGTACAGCCTTATCATCTTCACTCAGAGTAGATGACAGATGCAAAGACACTACCAGTGACAAGGTCAAAAGCTGAGCAGAGTCAAAAATGCAACTGTGGCGAAAAGGAACCCTCCATTTCTCCTTCTTTGCTTATTGCTTAGAAAGAACTAACAAGATCTGAGCCTGCAAGGGAGAACAAGTACTTTCAGTTTATTATTGTAAGTCTTGAAAATTGAGCTTTGCTGAATCTGAGCATCACTAAGATCCGTGCCAGATCAGTAATTATCTTCACACACACCGCCTGGAAAACGGCCTTCCTAATCAAAACACATTCTAGTGCAATTCTACAGGGGGAAAAAAATTTTAAAAATAAAAAAAGAAATCTAATTTTACTTGCCCAGAATCAATTTCTAGCTCTCCAGGACAGTGAAAGCCCCTTTTCCTCATTTTATTTCAAGACTACAGATTATAAAAACATTCCTCAAGTGCAAGACAGACAAGTTGCTGGTACTCATCTGCAAAAGTTCAATTTTTCATTCTTCTCAGTTTCTAGAACTGCCAAAAGGTATGCAATTTAAATTTCTATTTCAGTTTATTGCTTTAATTATACAGTCCGTATCTTCAGCTTACGTAATAATTATATACTTAGGAAGCAGATGCAAAGACTAATACACAAGTTGCAGGATGTCAGACTCCAGGCAAGTTGTGGAAGAAGGGAAAGAAACATATCAGGATACAGAGTATTCCCATAAATCATTTTCACAAAGCAGTCACAAAGAACGCATTTATCTGAAACTGAATAATTTAGTGTAGCACTGGCCTGCTTTCCAGCTGCAAATTAAACTCTAGCACTGAAAGGAATGTACTAAACCTGTTCCAAAATGACCAGATGTGCACACTCAAACACCATTCACACTACTCTGGTGAACAGCTGGAGCCAAGTTTTGGCAAGGGCAACACTGCAGTTTAGTACTGGCAGACAATACCATCTGAATTATAACCAAGTGATATGCTCCAGCCAAAAACAAACCAGAAATAATAACAACAACAAAAAAGCTAGAGACATTGCAGGAACACATTCAATAGCCAGGGAACATTAATGCTAAATTGGATAGGCAAAATCAGCACTGTC
The DNA here is from genome assembly GCA_026212715.1 of Elanus axillaris. Classification (NCBI taxonomy): domain Eukaryota; kingdom Metazoa; phylum Chordata; class Aves; order Accipitriformes; family Accipitridae; genus Elanus; species Elanus axillaris. The sequence continues at coordinate 18,344,427 of JANZLQ010000060.1, forward strand.
CTCTTACAAAAACGCACAGGGATTGAACAGCTAGGGAGCATCTATACTACAAAACCCTAAAAATTACTATTTAGATGAAATGACAAGTGCATGTCTGACACAAATCTCCCAGTCATCCCCCCTTACCATACCTTGTCCAACATTGCATTGTAGTCTCAGAGCACACAAACTGGCTTTCTTTTTAATGAAACTAAGCCAAAACATACGCTCCAGGAGCACGCTTAATGTGCCCCAACTGTGTAAACGCACTCAGTTTTCAGGCTCAGATCAGAGCCAATTTGACAAGGCTCTCCACCTTCCAGTGACATGTTCAGCAATGACACTGGGACTTTATCATCAGCGGTTTCACCCTACACATCCAACTCTAATGAGCCACACTACTTGCTCGCCTACGACATGGCCACCTCAGGCTGCGTCTCCCCGTTGTGCAGAGCTTCCCCTCCAAGCCGACGTGGACCTGGCGCAGGAGAGCCACAGCCCTCACCAGGCCCAGCAAAAGATGCGGGTTTCACCTCCTGGGCTGCAACAAGCTGTGGTACGTGTCCAGTTTGACCAAAAATATTGAGTATTTCCTTCAATATTCTTCCTGAACAAGCCCTCTGGAAGCTGAGAAGTTGTGCTACAGCCAACTCGACACCACCATTTTAGCATCACTTCATTGTCTTCCTCCTTCCTGAAGCCTGCTCTGTCAAACCCAAACACAAGTTAAAGAGAGAACTACAAAAACTAAGACAAATCACAATGAGCGTCACAGAGCTAAAAGGCAACGTGAAATAAATCACAGTAACTTCACTCCCTTGTGGCATTTACCTTCTGACCTTCCATACTTCACACGCACCGTTTCCCTGGTACAGACGCAACTCCGAACCACGGTCCGCTATCCAAAAATGGCTGGGGAGCTGTGTGAGGGGTGGGGAGAGATGTACCACAACAGCAAATCACAAGCACACCGCCATACCGCAGTGGGCAGCCCGAATACAAGTCGTCTCACCTCACCGGCCCCGCAGCAGGCTGGAATCCTCAGGACAAGCAGCCAGGAGACAAGGCGAGGCCATGCCTGCCCCTGCGCTGCAGAACGGAGAGAGGCAGGGGCGGCATGGAGGGAGGACAAGCAGGAGCTCTCCTGCTCCCCCATCTCTGCAGGACGGCTCCCCAAATCTCCGGCATCCCTCAGACCCACACCTTCTCAGAAAGACTTGTGTCAAAACAAGTGTGGATCGCTGGCAGCACGTGGGAGATTGCGTGCAGGTTTAAAATACAGCACACGTAGTCAGGAGTGATCAGATGCAACTTCTACTTACTAGCTACACATACAGATGCCTTTCTAAGGCAGGTTTGGTATACAGCTCCATTTAACCTTTGTTTTGGGTTTGTGTGGCAGCGTTTTTTTGGCAGCGGGCAAGGGGCCGCCGGTGGGTCTCCTGTGAGGAGCTGCCGGAAGGTTCCGCGGCTGCGAGCCGGACCCGGCTGTGGCCCAGGCCGAGCCCC
>JANZLQ010000060.1:18346593-18360221 GCA_026212715.1 Elanus axillaris
CCCCATCCCCCTGAGCCGGGCGGCAGGGAGGGCTGCGGGAAGGGCTTCCCAGATTCCCCTTTACTGCCCGGGATCCTACTCTGATTGGATTAGTAATAAATTAAATTAACTTTCCCCAAGTCAAGTCTGTTTTGCCCATGATGGCGACTGGTGAGTGTGATCCCTCCCTGTCCTTATCTCGACCTATGAGCTTTTCATTATGTTTTCTCTCCCCTGTCCAGTTGAGGAGGAGAGTGGGCACCCAGCCTCCAGCCAGGGTCAACCCTCCACAACCTTGTTTAGTCAACTAATAAATACTGAAGGTGTCGGAGTACATTAAAGGGATGTGCTCTTCATTCAAAGTGTGACTTCAAACTGATTTATTGTTTAAAAACAGTCATCCTCCCTCTTCTAATGAATTAAAAAAACTGCAGATAATGTATCATCTTAAAAGACCTGCATATAGTATGCATGATAAAACCACATGCAAATTTATCACAAAGGCTATCCATAGCTCAGTCAACATGTTTTAAGTGGTCACTGGAGGACCAACTGAGAAATAATTTTTCAAAGCCACAGCAGCAGACTTGCAGGGCGAATGGCTGCTGCTGAGCTCTCGGTACCCACAGGACACGCACTTCCAGTGGAGAGGTGACTTCAAGCCAGCCAGATCCCATGAACTGAGGAACCCTCAGTGGTGGAAACTTTCCAGGTGCCCTCCTGGAGGTCATATTTCAGTCCAGTTTCATCCAAAAGGAACCCAGGTTGTGGACTCCAGGACTGCTCTGAGATTGAAAGCAAAGCACAGTGTGTAAGGATAAATGAGATTTGCTTCAGAGCCTCATCCCTGGGTCAAAAATAAAACACAAATGCAGAAACACCGACCATCTGTTATGGCCATTTACTTAATGACGGATTTCCCTTCGCTCTCCAAATTGAAAATATTTGAGCTTATACATTCCTCTGATACAATTTTCACTGTGAAATAATTTTGCCTGCAGTTCAAAAGAATTACAGAAATTCCCTTCAGCTTCACAGCTCTCAATTTTCAGCTTTGCCTGGTGACCCCAGCTCCTACGAGTATAGCACAGCTGGGGAGCACAGAGGGCTGCTGCTGCCTCCGTACTCCCCTCTCTCCTTCCCTCTCTCATTAGAGGGTTAGCTTATTTGCACGCTTGTTCACAATTTCTTCTTCTTCAGAACGCCGTACCGGGTGCAGCTGCTGCAGGACAGTGAATTTTAGGAATATAACCTCATTTAAATAGAAAATTTTGCTCTGTAGCAGAATGAAATAACACATTGCATCAGATGTCACAGACAAACATTTTTCAGCTGAGCAAAAATGGTACCTTAACAGTGATGTGCAATCAATCACACTGCTTGACCTAACTAAAATGGGGTACCCAGGGGTGGGAAGGAGGTCTTTGCCTACTGTTTCATCAATAAATTTACAACAATCTTACCAACAGTAGGACAGTACTTTTCTTTCACAGGTTACTTTCTTTCAGATAATTAGATATCTTTTCACAGAGCTCTTTCAAGGAAAATAATCTTTTGAACTTGACACGTCCATTTATCCTTTGGCAAATTAAAAAAAAAAAAGAAATGCAGCACAAACATTAATGTTCAATAAAATACAATCTTAACATGTACATTAAAGTCTGTCAAAGCTTTACCTTGCTACTATGCTCAATAATAATCTATATTCCTCACCGCAGCAGACCTCCAACTGCACACACGTGAAGAAAAAAGCACGCGTTAGTGTAAAATATTCATATGCTCATGCCCGGGTTCAAAGGCCTGGTAAATGAGCATTCAAATATTCTGCTAAAAATTGAGCTGCGTTCTGTACAAAAAGTTGTGTTGCATCTACATTGCACCTAATGTTAAAAATAAAAGATATAAAATTATACATATGTAATCAGATACTCAGGAGCGTGACTAACTTGAAAATTATGTCCGGCTCTTTTGACAAATTTGACAGCTGTTCTGGAATACATCTTTTCTCTTCTTTTCATCCCTTCTTTCTCCTCCATTTTCACTCTAACAGATGCTTTTATTCTGTCTGGGGTTTTTTTGTTTCTCCTTCTCTCTTCAGTGGCAGCGTCGGGGGGGAGGGAAGGAGGAAGCATAGGGTGCTAATGCACAAAGCAGCGCTTGTTAAAAACTGAACATATCCAGGCAATTCGCCAAATTTACTTCCAAAGACCCCGCTTGTGATTTGATGCTAAAATGGAATATAGCATTGTTCTATCTGTCTGTAGGACACTGTGTCTTCTACGGAAGAGGGGTTAAAAACAAAAGGACAAAAAACCAGCTTGACACTCCCCCCAGCCTCCAAACACACACTTCATTCCAGAAAATACCATATTCATTGGCCTTCAGAGTTGTTAGAAATAAATCAAGCAGCAAAAAAATGGGATTATCTCACAAACATCGTGAAAAGACGTTATTGAAGTTCACAGAGGACACGGTGAGAGCTAAAAAGGGGTCAAATTCTGCTGCTTTCATCAGAACTGCCACATTCAACGTTTGTATTTAGACCTTGTTGCAGTGAAAACTATTAATTAAACTGCAAATTAACAAGGCCTATCAGAATCTGGCCTGAAAATACCGTGCCCTGTGTCCTTGAAAAGTGTAAAGTATTGACAAAGCTTCCCAAATTCTTTTGAATCAGACTGTGAATCCTGTATTTATTTCATAAGCAATCGTTACCTGAGGCTAGAGAAGAGGCTGCTCAGGTGAGAAACTGCTCATACATGTAAACCGGTGGCTCTGAAGCCAAGACAGGTTAGTTTATGAAATGGGGAGGAAGAAAGATAGACTGCTTATGCTTAAAACTGTAATGAGTATTAGTCACACACCCTTCCCCTCCCACAACTTGCCATGTAGCCCTATTTGTCCCAATAGATAATAAACCACAACTCGTAATAATTTAACAGTGGAAAGAAGTACTAAATTGTGAAATAGGCACAACCCGAGTTTAAATTCCAGATGATTTATGCCACATTCCATTACTAGCCTTACGTCCCCAAAACAGAACGCATACGCTGACATCCATAGAAGTAATAATGCAATAAACTATATATGCAAGTTACATGCAGAGACAAATCAGTATTTGATTGACAGGGTCCCAAGCACGAATTTGAACTCACTTCTCATTTAGACCATTTTTTAATTTTTTTAACTTCATACGCAAGAAGTGGCTCTTTTCCCACGACTTTCCCCTCTTCCCCCCATGGACAGCCTTTCCCACGTCTGCCACAATTCCCCTGCTCATCGCCCGCTCCCTCTCCTCTTCAACCCAGGTCACTCTGTCACTAGTTGAGCAGGGACTGGTGCCTCCTAAGGGCTTCACGCCAGATGTTCCTCTTCCCTGCTCCAGCTGTGCCTTCCTTTGAATGACCACTAACAGGGTACAGCTAACTTTACTTGCAGAGTGCAAGGAAAAATTCTTGATGGGTAGACAAAGCAGGAATGGACTTCATGTCTCGAGGCCAGGAAAGAATAGAAGAGCTTCTCCATTCAAGAGCCATCAAGCATGCAAACTCTAGGAAATGCCGTTACTCTTCTCAAAACCCTAAACCCTGTCAGCCGGCTCTTTCTCAGTCACGTAGCGGAGGCAGAGGTTCCTCCGTCGCCTGCGTGACCGTGGAACTCAGCCTTCCCATGTAAACGCCGAGAACAACACCAGGCTGGTTTGCAGCCAGGACATGCTCCTTATTTCTGAAGCTCCAGAGGTGGCAGAGCCACAGAGAGCTCAAATCAAAAATCTGAAGTGGCAATGGGCTTTTCCAGGGCTTTTTCTTGCTTGGTTTTTGGAGTTTGTTTTGTTTTCTGGAGGTTTTTTTCCCCCTCTTATATGATAAAAAACTCTAAGTCTTTGATATTTAGACAAACATACATGGAAAGGCAGGGAAGAAAGAATACATGCCAGGAGAGCGTTGGAAGGAAACTGAACTGCAGGACAAAACCTGACACTGGTTTCTGAAAGGCAATGCCTCTTTCCTCAGCGACAGCCTGTTCCTTCTTCCAGTCTTCTGCTTTATGGTTGCAACAGGTGAAACCAAAGGCACAGGATTTATGAGCCTTTTCAGACATCGCTCTTTTGAAGGGTGCCGACACACACTAGTTGAAAATGTTAGGAAGTACAAATAAAAAAAAACAAACCTCTATGTTTTTTCCATAGAGAAACCTTTTCAGCATCACCCTCCCTTTAGGCACCAAAGCCTAAAAAAAAAAAGATAAAAAAAAAAAAGAAGATAGTAATCACCCATTAAGCATCCTGAATACAAATGAAAGAGAAGTGAGCTAAAAGAATTCAACTCTTTTCCTCAAAGCCATAAAACCAAGAAACAGGTACAGATACGACTTAAAATCAGCATATTGCCTTAACGAATAGCTTAGCATTTTGCTCAGTCAATATGCTTGTTCCTGTAAAACTTGGGAAGACTCTCAAGAACATTTTCGTAAGACGGCACTTTCTGTAGTCAAAACCATAATGCTCTCTCAATAATGTTAATGTGCAAAATTGACATTAAAAAGTAGAAGTGACTGAAAGGGCCGTACAGTAACCCCACAAAGTATTCAACTGCTACGCAAGACTCATGTCCCTCAGTGTTTCAATACATGTAAGATCCACTGACCCCTCTCGTTAACTGTTTAGGACACCACGCTCCTGACAATTTTAGCTGTTAGGAAAACTTGCATGTTGTCTTCTGAGTCTAGTAAATTTACATTATCCTATTTAGTGTCACATTTAATGAAGTTTAAACATCACAACAAATGATCTATCTTGCAGCTCTTATGTTCCAAATTCCCACAGACCTGGCTGTTAAGGAACCAACTCTTGAGTTTCTAGAAAGCTTGAGAGAGCTGTTATGTCCTCTCCAAACGAACAGTGTACAAGTTCTGCATCCTCATGCATTTTCTTCAACACCTCGCTTTGGAACAAGGCATTTCTTTCCCAACCTGTCACACAAAATAACCTGGTAGTTCTTCAGTAACTTTACTGCACTTCTTAAAACAAACTAACCTGTGTAACTTCGACAGGATGCAGCGCTCCAAAGTACTTTTTGTGCTATTGACACAGCATGGGTAGCTTGCAGACTAGCAAATCTGCTGTAATGGACGGAGTCCGAAGATAGACAGCCCTTTCACACATTGCTGACCCAATGTTTTACAGAGAAAAAACCCCGCAAGACTGGGCCACCATTGCTCATAAACTGTTGGGTTGGTTGGGTTTTCTTTTTTGCTTTGTGTTCTAATAGTTCCTCTAATCAAAGCACATGACTGTTCTTTGTTTCACTGTCATGACCACGTAACTGAAAAACCCTGAGGAAGCTTCTTAATCACACAGGAAAGCAAGGGTTTCATCCTAACCACTTTAATGTTTCAGTCTAATAGCTGCCAGCTCTAATGACGGCTCTGTCTTAAAGTTCAGAGGTATAGGCAGAGTTGAGCTTAAGCCTTCTCCGGCTTCTTATCTGAACCACAGTGGCCATCAGCCAGATCCGACAAAGAAAGGGCCGGAAGGTCGAAGAATTTAAAGCAGCACACCAAAGCCACTTACCACCTCTGCAGGTAAGCAGTGCCCAGCAAGGGACCGAACAAGCCATACGCTGAATTGCAGTCATCAGCGGAAGTTGGAGAAGTTCCTAGCAGGGCACTGTGTTCGTTACTAGTTGCATTTCCATTTTAGGTTGATTTACTTTTAAGAGAGAAGGCATTCTTTTTGAAATGGTAGCATATCTTACAATAGAGAAAACTTTTCCCCCATATTGTTCCCCATAATTGCTGCATTATAAAAGGAGCCAGACCATTTAATTAGGGTGAGCTTCAGGTCTAATGAGTGATACGCAAACCCATGAAACAGTCCCTGCTTCCAAATACTTACACCCTAAGCTCCTGTTCTACACAGCCACGCTCACACACCAAACCTTCTTTCACAAGAATAGTTTAATTGGTGTATGTATATAGTTGTACAAGGTGTGACAGGTAAATGGCTTGACAGCAGAAGGTAAGAAAGCCAGAGTGGTAGAAGCACAAAGTGACAACTCTCAGCTATTTTTACTGTAAAATCACATAGATGGTAGATATGCACCAGAAGAATCTATTTCTCACCATTTAGACACCTAGAGAATAGATGCCATAAATAAAACAGAAGGAAGTTGCTTACTTTTGTCTTCTCAAAGGACACACTGCTGACAATACAAACGTATTGCAAAATTCTTTCTTTTAAAGAAACTGAACAGTCACTACAAAGCAACACTGCTGCATTTATAGTATCGCCTTCTTTTAAAAAGGCACAGTTTCTGCCACCTAGCTGCTGCATGTAGGTTTATGTACGCCTATATCTAAAGGAGTTTCAGCATTTCAGAGATGAAATTTTATTCACAATGGAATGCAGTTTTTTGAAATAGTATTTGTATTACAGCATTAGTTTGTACCATTAAATGCACATATAAGGGGAGCTATCTATGCAAGAGGAATCACCCGGGAAGGCTGCAGCAAAAGTAATTGTTAGCACTTCATTACCGAAACATTAACAGGCATTTAGGGTTGTCTTTGCATTTTTTACAGAAGACTGAAAAAGGCAACTCAGAAAGCGCAACCAGCATGTTCCCCTGCAGTCCTGGCAATCAATTCAGCACCTCCCAATACATCTGTGACTCTGTCAGAAGCCCTGTTTTCAATTAAGTATAAGCACGTTTACCGTTATTTTGCAACTATGAAAACTTCGCAATTATACTTACAGTCTTCACCACAGACCAAATTCTTACTTATTACAATGAATTTGATTGCTAGATGGAAAACAGTGGTAACAACAGTTGTAAAAAGAAAGCCTCGTGTGGTTCTGGGGAAAAAAAAGTTCTGAGGCAAATCTATGCATGTTACCCCACTGCTAGCCTGAAACATCTGTTAGAAGCCAGTAATCCTGCTTTCATGGGTTACTTCCCTACATAAGCTTCATCATTTGTATCCAAGTTGCAGTGTACTTCATTTCCATGAGAGCTATCTCCTACCATGGGAACGTTCTTCAATCACAATTTCCAAGGCCGTGCTCATAGCATGAAACATGTTTTGTAGATCTTACTATAATCAAAAGCTGTTTCCTGGATTATCGAATAGCAATGCATATTTCTGTAATTGCTTACCTGAAAGATGAAGCTAAGGAAGTATTTCATTTGGTCTTTAATGCAACGTGCCAGCCAAACCAAAGTCATTCCAAGTCGTGCTTTATAAACAACCCCAAACCATTTTTTTCTTAAGTCACAAAATACGACTTTTCCTCTCTGCTAAAGCAAGCAAGCATTTGCAATGGTAATAAAACACTGCTGCAAAGTCTCAAATCAGCTAAATTTTACCTGCTGTATATAGCTATTTTCCTATGTGCCTTGTTAACACTAATGTGCACATACAGACCCTGACCTAGAGACTACTTACACGTTCTACACCAAAATACACTCAGTATTGCCGCCTGAGCTCATGAGGCTGCTTGTCGATGTGTCTAGGGATAAGCACATACACTACTGGCGTTTCTTAACCGGGACAAAATCTTGTATTAATGAGCATGTGCCACTAACAGACTGCACCCTGGGACACAGTTCCCCTCTGACAATTAGTTAGTTAAATAAGCATGCATTTGGTTTCACGTTTTAGCCCTTTTTTTTCCTCAAACAGGCACTTCATACTTCCATTTGCACCCACTGCTTCCCTGCAGCTTGCCATCTAATGGGGGAAGCAAGGGCCAACACCGAGCATTACAAGAAGGCAACTCGTCCTAGGTCTCCAGAGATGAGTTACCCATTTCAGAGTAACCTTTATTACTTTTAAAACTGCTTGAAGTTTCAGGAGAAAGTCATTGACTAATGTAATATTTTGTAGAAAACAACCCTCTAAAAAGAATTCATACTTTTAGATTTTACGCTTTTCACCCAAAACCAAGCTAACTCCCATCACCTAGCTCTAGATGCTCCTATTTCTTCTTATGGAACATAGTGAATTCCCTCAGAATTTTAAAAAAAGAAAATTACCATTTTTTGCTCTTAGATTCCTTTACAGCAACTACCAGTAAGTTTCCAGTAAATCACAGTTAATTTTTAACTTTAAATACAGCACTGACTCAGCTTGCTTTGGCTGAAGGGTTTAATCAACTACTACTAATTAGAAGTTCAGCTGAATGTAAAATCTTCAAATCAAAGGTGCCTGCATTAAGGCTCTTCTACCACAACGGACTTTTAAAAAATGAAATTGGCCTGCATGAAGCCTTTTGTCAAAAAAAAAGACCTTTATCAAGGCAAACTGAAACTTCTCAGGACAGCCTAACACACGATCTACAGTAGAGAATATATAAGCTGTTTAGACAAGAAAGTCCAAAGCCTCCAGCATTTCTACCATGCTACTAATTCCATTTACTAGAGACCAAACAGGTGGCAGCAGCAAGATTTAAAAAAACCAGTTTCTTAATGTGAAGTAGCCTAACACCTATGCAGGCTGTACAGGGTGAAAAGAACTCTATGCAATTATTTGACAGCACTGTAAATTAATTGCACTTCCAATTTTCAGGACACAGTTTTATTGGAATTTTGCACCTTGTTATAAAAATGCTGCATGAAACGTGAAAGAAAATTCTCCTCTTCCTTCCACAGGGAGTTTGAGGGCTGTGCACAGATGTTTGTTGACAGTACTGCTTGTACCAGACCACCAAAGCCATGGTGGCAAAATGATGCTCTAACACCAGCTATAGGCAGCTTCTCCTCCCTCGCTGTGGCAACTCCAGAACTATTTCAGTAAAGGGCAGATGTTGTGCATGACCCACTTGAATACCCATTTTTATTTTGTTATGGCTTTGGGGAAGGAAGAGAGTGTTGCACGCAGAATTCAGCGTTGATTAAAAAGCACTAACATTTGGCTGAACAAAACCCAATTTAGCCCCCTGGGCCCGTCTGACCCACTAACCACTGCTTCCTAACTGCTCTGTTATGACAAAGTTTGCCTGAAAAATGCAGAGCTTGCAAAGCAAAAAAAAAAAAATGACACTTACGTCAGGTTTGCAACATTTCCTTAATGATATTACTGTGAAAATCCCCATTCCCCCACCCTCAAATTTATTGTTTTTAAATTAAACATTTGTAGCAAAGACAAAACAACGGATGGAGCCTCTTTAGTGACTGAACAGGCAATGCATAGAAGTAGCAGACAGACACACTACATCGCTGAAATGTGGACAATAAATTTATAGCAAGATCTTGTTTCACTACGGGGAAAAGCTGGGGGAAGAACCACAGAGTATTTTGAGAATTTAAAACGTACCATCCCTATATTAGGGGACAACGTTTTTCATCCAGGCGCTCTAAGGCTATCCCAATAGGTATCACCTAGCAAAAAAAAAAAAAATAAAAAATCCCCATTTTGTTTCCACAGTTTTCTTTCTTCCTTAAAACATAGGTCTTTCATACATGTTGTAGGCTCAGGGTTTGCCTAGGGTTTGTGCTTTCCTGTAGATCTGCAACAGTAAACCCTATACAGAAGAGAAGAGCATAAAAAGCAGAGGCGGGTAGTGTGGAACATATTTAGCCTTTTTTTCCCAAGCAAGAGCAAAGGTACCAGTGTCATGCAGGAAGAGAGGCATGCTAGCTACACTTGAACTGTCTCTTGCAATACCATCACCGAGTTTATCAAGATCTGTCGCCAAACCTAAATCCCAGTTCTAAAGTATGCATGAAAAATTGCATCTTTCATTATGGGAGGGAAAAAAAAAAAAAAGAAAAAAAAAGTAGATTTCTATTTATCACCCCGGAAGAGGGAAAATTTGAAGTAAGTGCCAGCCACTAAGTGCTCAGAAACTAAACAGTAAACAAAAGCCTCCAAAGTAATAGCAGGTCTTGTGATTTTTTTTCAGCATTCAAGGATTACAACAGACAATGGCTGGATAGGAGCAGAAAGCAAGAGCAAAGATTGTGTGGTGCTTCAGAACCAGACACTTGCAGCTCTCCAAAGGATGCTGATCCACCTCCTACACAGAAAGTAAGGAGACAGCAGAGACCCTCTCTAAAGAGCATGGGACATCTTACTGGTAGCAGAGATTAATGTTATCTTGCAAAAATGTGTTTCTTAGAAAGAGAGAAGGGACTGTCACGTTTAGAGATTATCAACGCTTAATCATTTTACAGGACTGAAGAAAATAAGTTAGTGGCTTCTAATTTCTCAGGCTTTCCAAAGATAAATTAGAACTTTAGAAGAAGAAACAGGGAAAATCAGCACAGCCCAAAACACAGCCTTTCTGTGTAACGCGTACATTTGCTCTCCTTTCCAATCTCTCCCAAGCTGAGGGGATGTCCAATACAAGCCTTCAAACTAAGGACTCATTTCATTTCACAGCAGAGATAATTCTTTCGGATGGTGGGGAGCAGCATACCACAATGTACATATCAAACATTTTTTCCATAAAAGACATTTCAATTTCTTATGAGAGAAAGGCCTTTCCAGTATAGTATCCTGCTTGTCCGGATTACAAAAAAAAATCCTACTGTTTTTTGTTCTTCTGCCAATATCAACTTCTTAAACACTGTAAAAAGAAACAACAGTGAAACAAGAAGAATATTCACTCCATCACGACAGGTAATAGATATGGAGGGCCTTACCATACCGCGCTGTATGGCACAGCACAACAAGGCAGCTGCATCAGGGCATCCAAGCACTATATAGGAAAAGAATTTGGGAAACCATTTCAGCAGCTCCCAGTGGATACTGTCTGAAAAATGCCTTGGAAAACAAGTCACACAGCTGTAACATGAGAGACTTTGAAACTAGTGCTCCGTAGTTGTGACCTGATGATAAGACAACCTGATGCAAAACACTTCTTTTCAAAAAAAAACAAAAACAAACAAACAAACAAAAAAAAAACCAAACAAAACTTTACTGCATTTTTTTGATTAAAACCCATGTTCACAGTTCACCATCCCCACAAAGAGGGCTTGAAGATAATCTTCTAAATGGTGTCATCTACATATAAAGAAAAAATAGGAACATCATCTAGCTCATGTGAAAGAAAACTATAAGCAAGGGACTCTGAGCCCTCAAATTGACAGAGCTTCCATGGTTTGAGATTAAAACTCCTTTGTACCCTTGCTTTTTCCTGGATTTCCCACGCATACAAAAGGCAATGCCCTTCAAGCCCAAAGGACTTGGATTTAATGCAGTAACTCCAAGCAGTCTTATTTTTTTAGCTAACTATTTCAGATGCCCATGGGAGGAACAGCATTCAGTACAGTTATGCACACAATAAAGTTACCTTTTCACTCCCCGTTTTCTGCTCCCATAGTTCTGGCTTTCTGGAGGTGGGCTAACATGAGACCCCGTCAGCCATCAGCAAGCTCGGCAGTGGGCACCGCACCCCTGGCAGAATCCCACCTCGACTTGCGGTACGAGTTAGCCAAGCCCTTGTTTTCCGTACAGAGATGAGGGGTCTCATCTAAACAGGTACCACCCCAGCAGACACTACTGAGCTGATGGAGTAGCAAGGGAATGAATGGCATGGAAGGAAATGGAAAGATTTAGCAAAACCAAAATACTGCTAGCTTTAATAATCATGCCCTAATTCAAACCAGGCTCCTCTAAAGCAGTTCAGGTTCATTTTAATTACTGCGCAGGTTTTTTTCCTGGCATAAGCCAAGGAGGTTCACATCAGAACCGCTGCAACTACTTGGGAGGCAGGAAGCGGCTGCGCTTATCCTACGAGCATCATGACCTGAATTAATTAGCATGTAGTGCTGCACATTTCCTTAAATCATCTCGAGCACATACATTCCTGGTCTCGCATCCAGGGTCACCATAGCTATGAGGGAAACAAAAGACAGTGGTGAAGCTTGCTGGCACTGCTGCCCTGCCTCTTCCACGTGCCTCTGCAGGGGCACAGCTGCCAGGGCTAATATTTCGGAAGGTATTTCCTCGTGCAAACTCCTACCAGGGCTAACATTTGGGAAGGTATTTCCTCGTGCAAACTCCTACCGTGCGTGCTACAGGTAAGCCCACACACAGCTTCATGAAAGGAGACAGCAGGAGACGGAGCTGCCAGGCAAAGCTGGAAATGAAAAAGTCTGCATGCTAGAGTGTGAGACAGCGAGCTAATAGGCAATTTAAAGTCATGTCAACAGAAGCAAGTTTGGGTTACTATATGAACCTTGATAGGAAAGAAGCTATACAGCCCAGACAGAACACTACCAGACATCCCACTGAGCAATTTTTCTCTAGTGCATACAGGGGCTTTGCGATTACCCTCAGATGCAAAGCCAACCAGTCCACTGGGCTTATTACAAATGAAGCGTATGTCAGCAGTACACACAAACACAAGGAAGACCCTTTTATGCAATATGACTTTTACATCTGCAGAAAGTATTGCATCCACTGCACTCCCTAAACAACAACAAAAAGACAAACAAAAAAACAAACAAAAAAAGGCAAAACAAGGGGGGAAAAAAGAAAAAAAAAAAGAAAAAAGAAAGTTTGCCTTGTTTCACACTAAGCCCAGAAAGGCCGCAGGAGCACCATCCTCAAAAACCCCTTGCGGAAAGGATTGCAGATGCCCAAATCATGCCTTACGCTTTGTCCTGCAGCCACAAAAGCCCCTGATCAACTTAGTCTCCCACACAAGGGATGCTGGCAGTGGGTACACAGCTAAGAGCAGCTATAATCCTGCTCTCCTCCTCTCAAACTTCATGTTTTGTATCATTAACTTCAGCGCTTAAGAAAAACACAGCTGTCTTGGCAGGTCATACTCAAGGAAGAAAGGCGGTTTCTGAGGTAATAAGTGCAAAAGCTCCTTAAAAGCCACAATGACCTAGGGGAAGGATTTTAAATTAATTGCCAGCATCTCCTAGCAGGAAGCACTGGCATGGTACATCCTGAGTGCTGCAGGAGGCCTGGGATGCAGGCTGTCACCGAGGTGCTCTTCCCAGCTGTCCCCTTCAAGGCAAAGCAGGGCACACAGCAGTTGCCAAGCCTGAAGGCTTTAAGCATCACAGCTCCGGCCACGTCTGCCACCAAAGAGCGAAGGCTCCTGCTGCAAGACCACTCGCGACTATGGAAGTCATTCAAGTGCCCAAGAGCAAAAGCCTGAATGTCTCTGGGACCACACGTAGCAGCTCAGGATCCATTCAGTTTTGGGATACTGCTGTGACATCCAGTGATTTAGCCTGACACAAGAGAATAGTATTAAAATGGCAAATAAGTGCGAGTTCAACAAGTCCTAGTCCGAGGTCCTGCACATGGGTTGAGGCAATCCCAAGCACAAATACAGGCTGGGTGATGGGTGGATTGACAGCAGCAGGACTTGGTGGTACTGGTGGATGAAAAACTGTATATAAGCCAGCAAAGTTCACTCACAGCCCAGAAAGTCAATTGTATCCTGGGCTGCTCGAGGGAGGCGACTCTCCCCCACTACTCCGCTCACCTGCAGTCCTGCGTTCAGCTCTGGGGCCCCCAACATAAGAAGGACACGGACCTGTTGGAGCGGGTCCAGAGGAGGCCACAAAGATGATCTGAGGGCTGGAGCACCTCTCCTGTGAGGACAGGCTGAGAGAGTTGGGGTTGTTCAGCCAAAGAAGAGAAGGCTCCGGGGAGACCTTACAGCAGCCTTCCAGTACCTA
>JANZLQ010000060.1:18374402-18414861 GCA_026212715.1 Elanus axillaris
CTGTGAAGCTTGTTTCAGCGTTCAAGGTCCTTCAAGGGCGTTAGTAATTCTTCCATGCTGTCCATCTGAAATACACTGCCTACGCATTACACGCAGTGGTTTAATAAAAAGATGTTCTAGTGGGACGCCTGCTTCAGTGGGTTCTCAGCTCACACCATGTCCTACCGTTGGCTGTACGTGAGCCCTCCTCCCATGGCTCCCTCTGCAAATAGCAAAGCTAATGGTTAATGGTAAATATTACTTCTTCTGACCACGATATGGGCAGTGCCGGTGAGCAGCTGTCATTGCCAGTTTCCAGAGGATTAGAGTGAGTGTATAGGGTGCCACTCCTGCGCTTGGTTTTGCAAAAATCCTGCAAATCTCCAAAACCTTATAAAATCAGGGACTCGTAAAACAGCCTCCGTCTGAATGTTAACCTGGGTATATTTTAGGGAATCAGAAGTGATAAAATCTGCTTTTAGTTGGAGTGAGTGTTCTCTGTGGCCTTTCTCAAGGGGGTTCATCCATCCTCTCTGTCTTGAGCTTCTGTGATTCCACATACAGTTGAGGCATGCTGGGGTTTTTCTCTCCCATGTGATCTTCTGTTCAAAGTGGCGTTGCAAAGGCCACGGATGTTAAAGAGAAATAAGGTGACAACTGGATCACTTTATACTGTCATCTGCGTGTAAAGAAGTGACCTTTTCGTGTTTTGAACTCAGCATCTCGGTGTAGATTAAGGGGAATGTCTCATGCTCTCCTATGTCGTTTCTACCTTTTACGTAAAGCTGATCTGCTTTAGACTCCAGCTGCTGCTACCAAAACCCCTTCTCAGTGCTCACTGCAGAGCTGTTTGCAAAGTTCGTCCAACAAAACACTGAACAAAATCGTTCAGATCATCGGTGCTGTGTAGTCTGTGGGAAAAGAGAGAAAGGAAAAGATAAAAAAATGAGAAGTAATTTGATATAATTTAGCCAGATACTCCTCGTGGAATTTAACATACGGGTACAATAGCGTAAGGAATAAATATGTTTCAAAATCAAAACTGTTTATTACCAAGTAGGTCCTATTTCCAGCAACCGTTTCTCAATATGTAAATATGAGCAGTGATTGCTTTAGAATAGATATAATTATATATTCAACAGAATGCATAATTTTTCCCAATGAACCATAGTTAATTTTATCCGAAAATTAGTGATTACCATTTTGGTGTTAATTACGGAGTACTAAATACATCTTCAGTGTTAAAATATAGACTCATCTCTGTTTCATATACCCTGAGTCACTCGTGGAATAACCAATGTCACTTTGTGATTTTAAAGGTGAAAAAAAATAGTAGAAGATACCATTGAATATGAAAGATTAATGTTTGGATTAGAGCTTTTGGTAAATGAAGAACCATCTTTCACTTAGCTCTACGTGAGGGAGACCTTTATCCCAAGCGCAGCATTTTGCACTTATGCGTGTGGATATTCTGTGAGTGTCCATGAGAGATCAGGGTCCGGGGAGGGACCAGAGGGAAGAGGATGGTATTAGCTGGTTTTATTCTGGATGTGCACGCTTGCTTCTGTGCCTTTCTCTCTCTGCATGCCACGTAGGTAACCCACACCTGGTAGGGAACCATGTAGGAGGTAAGAGGAGGTCTGAAGGAGCATGGATGGTCTCAGTAAAGCATTACACAGAGCAGAAAGCTTGTGAGTGAAAGAGTAAATTAACATCTCTAAAAACGGATGCGTGTTACACAGAAAAAAATATAAGTCAGTACAACCTTTCCTTCCATGTAAAGCCCACCTCGTTTCATCCTCCTCGATGGATCTGTGAAATGTGGATGAGAAATGCTGACAACCCTTCCTCCAAGGGAGGGAGAAAAAAAGTCTTACCTCCTGCTATGTGAGTCATGATAAAATGGTCCTGGTGAAGGCATTCTTCCACATGCCTCATTCTAAAACATTTAGGCTCAAAACCACACTTGAGTTTGGTCAGAGATGAAGGGTTCAGTCTAGCAGGCTTGGTTATAAACATGTACTGAAGTGCTTTGCTCTAAGTTCCTGTCGTGGGGTAGGATCGTATGGGCTGGAGAGGCCAGCCTAGTGTCTTTAGGAGGAGCTGACTCCAATGTATGGATTATCCAACATTTTCATGAGTAACAGTGGGGAGATTTGAGTGTGGAATAATTTGCAAATGAAGAAACCAGACAGGGGCAAAAGGCATACCCACGGAACATGAGTATTCAACGTCAGAGCGACTTCTGTGGGAGTGTATATGTACTCATTGCAATATCCTGAAAATAATTGCATACATATGTATGTTAGCCCCACCCTCCAGTGGTATCAATAGACTTAACCTAAGTTTTATGTTGAGTTGCAAATTAAGGGAATAGACTTTATTTTAAGAGTGTCGAACTCATGGCTGCCATCCAATAACTTCAGTATGGCACCCACCCAAGAAAGTGCTCCAAGGCAGCCTAATCAGGACAGAATTCCTGGCAAAAGTACATTTTGAGACAAGGCTCGCTCTCTTTTTCCAAACTAGAAAACTCTTTTGATGGCAGGCACAGAGAGCATTTAAGAACATTCTCAGGTGCCTTTTTTTGCAAACCGAAAATCAAACTCAAAAGAGATGGGGAGGAAAATGCAGGACTCATTTGAACACTTTTCCTGATCCAGTTGGGCAGTGGAGGCTGAGTAACAGCCAGCTGATTTCATTTTAGTTCTCATTTTTTCACTTCTGTCAATAGGCACAAGCTCGTAACTTATTACAGGTTTTAATTCTGCTCTGTAAACGTGAATGGTGCCTGAAACTTAAACTGTATTGTAAAGCTGAGTTAAATTCGCTCATAATGGGCTACCCAGCTTTAGTTTTCTACCAAGATACATTTAAAAATGCTGGTTTGGGTTTTATATTGGGGTTCCCCCCCACCCCCAGCACACTAGGTTTTAATGCTTCTATATGTTCTAATGCTGGTCTTCATGCTTCGCATGGTCCAGTTCAAGCAAATGGCTACGCTCAAGAGTTGTGGTTTGTGGCAAAAAATGTGATGTCTTGAAGAAAAGACGGGAGTGACTCGGTAACTCAGCAGCAGTGTAGCTCGCTTGGCGTGCCCAACAGTGCAGCAGCATAGAACAAACAGGCTGCAGGGGACGGGCGTCCTGGGCTGCGGGAGCTACGGCGGCTGGTGCAACCCTGCAGGGTCTTCCCGGGTAGATAATGGGACTGGGGCACAACGTCCTCCATCAGCTCTGGGAGGTGTGGGTTTGGAAGGAAGCTGTGGCTTCAGGTCCGCTGGCGTCATGGAAATGCGTCGCCTCCTTCTGACTTCACAGAAAGCCAAACGCATGATACCTGCCAGAAATGTGACATTCAGGAATAAAAAAAGCACAAGCCGCTTTGGTCAAGATCCCTCCAGCAAAGCCCAGCCAGGGTGAATACAACTGAGGAACTTGAAAAATGACAATGAGATGGTGTTTGATATTATATCTTGGGTTTGGAAGATTATTTTAACATCTCATTCCCTAGACTAATACACATGGTGTTTTTCTCTTAAAAAAAATTTAAACAGCTATTCTAAACATAAGCATTTTCCTCCTATTTTCAGTCCAGACACTGAATTTTTGCAAATGCATGAGCATATGATTAAAAACAAAAAAAGCAGAACACTCTAGTCACCCATATAGATCCACTCTTCAATTAGGAGAGATGAAAAAGTAAATAAATGGAAGTGTCAAGTATCTTACATAGTAATCGTTTTATCTTTTATTTATAGCATATATAAGACAGATTGGAGAGCCAGTATTTTTTAAAGAAAGGTGTCTTTTTAAGATTCCTGTTACCTGATTCTTGTTACCTTGGACATCAAGTTCAGCAAGTAGAAGAATAATACCACTCCAAGAGAGGAATTAATAAAGCTTTTTATTAAAGCTGTATTGAACATGGGCTACTGACACAAGAGGATTTGGGTTCTTACTTCTTGTACCTTTTTTTTTTTTTAAAATAAGTTTAGGCCAAAAGCAGGTGTTTCTAAGCTGCCATATAGCCCAGAATATTAATTCTGGCCTCACATATTCCAAGGAAATCATTTCTGTGTGTTTAAAAGATGAAAGGGCCACAGGCAAACCAAACGCCACACGAACCTGGCAGACAAAATGACCCAGGACCCTTAAAGAAGTTAGAGAAACTGCAGCTTGGGAAATTAGGCCCAAAAGGCAACGGCACTTCCAACTCCTTTCGGGCTTTCCCTGTTCGAAGCCCACTTTGAAAAGGATGCAGAAGTGCATGCCCCGGCCTTGAAACCGTGTGTGTAAGGGCTCACGTACACGAAAGCAGCAACGGGACGATGCTGCGACGAGCTCGGCAGTGACCGCCTGGAACCCTGGTGGTGGATGGCGTGCAGGAGGAACAGGAGACAACACCAAGCACTGGGCTCCAGAGCTGCTGCATTTCTGCAGGAGAAGAGAGGCTGGAGCAGAGGTAAATGAGCGCGGCAGGCCGGCAGTTAAGGCAACAAAGCAAGGAGGAGCCAGGGAAAGGTACAGAGAGGGAGGCAAGGCTCTGGAGGCAAGTGCGCTGAGGGAAATAAGGAGAAGAAGTGATGAGCAAAACAGGAGACAATAGTTGTATTTCAGAAAGGAAAAAAAAAAAAGGTCTTATTATAGCAATTTTTAAGGCACTAGGTGCTGCTTCACCTGCAGTTACATGTAGCCAGATCTCTAGCAACTGGGTACACATTCTGGGCTTCTGTCCTTTCTTTCCTGTGGCTCCCACAGGTTTTGGACCCTACTGTTACAGATTTTCAGGCTGAAAAGTTCCAGTGGTAAAGTTAGAAACCTGTAGCCATTACAATAATGGGAGATCCCTAGAGAGAGCAAACTTTGCTATGTAGAGAATTTATTAGCAGCAGGAATAGAAGCCTGTATCAGCACTTTCCTGGTGGATAAATCAGTGGGTTTGCTAATGATGTTTCGGTTCTCTTGATTGAATTGGATTTGTAAGAGAGAAATGCAGCTGCAGACTGAATTTCTTTGTATGACAAGAGAATAATGAATAGCCAATCCTGAGCACCCAGGGTTTCTGTATATATGGGATAATTTAGCTTCCGTTGTTATTATTTTATATGCAAATGAAATTATCAATGCCTTTATGTAATTGCTTCCTGGATCACATTTATTCTAGAGTTTTCGCCTGTTTGTGTGCAAGAGAAATTTCTTCCCTCATTTTTAGCCAGGGTTTAACACTAAATCCTAGTCCTGCTGGAGCCTGTGGGAGTTTTAGTATATTATAGATATGACCCATTCAGAGGACACTGAAAGTGAACAGAAAATACTGGAACTGCCTGTGGTTATGAGAGTCCTATTACTTATTTGGAGATAGGGCCCATTACCTTATGCTATTATCTGCATGTTACATGTGCTGGGTTTTGCATATTTGATGTTTACTTAACATGCATATCAGGTTCTTTTAACAATAGTGGTTTGGAGATGATTTGGCTAAATGCCCTCATCAGCCTCCTCCTAGGTTGCTCTCCCGGGTTCCAGCCAGTAAATCTCTGTGTGTTCTCTAGCAGTAGCTCTAAAAAGGCTACTGCTCCCCCTCCGAAGGATCACGCTGAGCTGAAGCAATGCCCGCTGGAAAAGTAGAAAATGGGATGCCAGCTGGCAAAGAGGGCTGAAAAGAGAGAAAAAAAAAAAAAATCATTCTTAAATTGAGAAATTGCCTTAGCAATGTCCTCATCTGCTGGGTGGGAATAGATCATGGTTGCCTGGTTGGTCTTTCAAATGGCTGAGCTCCTAAATTACAGTTACGCTTTGCTGTTGGAGAGATGGATTTGACAGAGATGTACTGTTGAGACACGCTATAAATTAAACAGATGGACTGTGAAGTCCAGACTCTGTATCCAGTAATTGTTCTTCCCACTAGGGGAAAGTCTTACGAAAGCTTCCCCTGGTGCTAAACAGGATCGTGGGGGTTTCATTGCACTGCAGCTTTAGAAAGCCTTTGGTCAGTTGTTAAGAGAACTGGGGATGTTTACTCTGGGTGATTGACTGGAGTCTACCCTGAGTGGGGAGATACGAACTGGCAGCGACACCCTTCCCACCACTCGCACAGCAGCGAGGAGGTTTTGTGGTTTAGTTAGGGAAAGAGGAGAGAGTGGACTTCCCTCGGCTGCCGACAGGTCGGGGACAACGCTGTGGGCAGGCTCTTGGCACTTTCTGTTTTCAGCATCTATGGTGCCAGAGGCGCTGACCTTTTTCTGGTCATCTAGATTAGTCCTTCTCGTTTGCTCTGCTTGCTACTGAGCCTCCGGGCAACATTTCATGCCCTACGTGTGGGAGGCGGACAGGAATGTAGGAGCTGAGAGCGCAGAATCGGGCTGCAGAAGAGCACGGGTTGGGGTGGAGGGATACAAGCTAGGCAGGAGCCTTTGTGAAAAAGGAGGGAGCAAGAAGAGAGCATAGGTGGACTGAGAACGACTGAGGTACGAGAAACCCTGGAAACTGCTCAGCTGGATCCCTGGAGATCTAAAGTATGACAGACTTTGCCAGAAAAATGCCTCACGGTGCATATCCAATTAATTCCAGGTAGCTTTGTGGGGATGGCAGCAGTGGGAGAGGCAGTGTAGGCATTTTTCATACATTCTGTATGCAATTGGATGTTATTTCAAGCCCTGCAAAGTGAGGCTGCTAAGCCATTCAACATTTTATAGGTTGCTTGGCTAAGAAGTATAAAAAACCCCCTCAAATTTTATTTCTGGGAACCAGGAAATTAAAGTAAGACTGGAAGATCAACAAACTCAACACAATTTTTTTTGGCCACTTTTTCTTCACAATTATTATAATTTGGGGCACCCTACTACAAAAAAAAAAAAAAAAATAGAAGTCTGTATTGTACTTGAGATTCTGCTGTATGTTTTCTAGCATTATAGTGGGTTTACATCGTTTCACGCTCCAAAAGCCTGGCATGAAGGAAGTTAAACTAGCAAAACAAAATTGTTCAATTCCTGGTTTTTAATACGTTATGTTAAAGTTTCAACAACATAAAATGTTGGTATGTTTTATTCCAGTAGGATGTGGTTATCTTCTTGGACTGAAGTGAACAATTCTGTCACACGGATGGGGACTACTGCACTGCAGGCTATGCCTGGAATGACAGTTTCCACAACGTAACACACACCACTAGTGCAGTTAAATTATGATCAGTGTATTTACCACAAAAAATCCTTTAGCCGTAGCCATGCCATCGAAACAGATTTCATTTTGCTAGACTTGACTAATGCAAGTAACACTGCTAGACTAAAAGAGCTATTGAAGGGAAGAGACTACAGTAAGGCAGCTCTTTTTCTGCTTCCAAACAAGCTTTAACTGCTGTTGACAGGGAAAGGATAGGACATCTTTCTGGGGCAGGCCTGCATAGTGAAACACTCTTGTGAAGGGCAAATAACTAATCTCTTTGAAAGTTCTCTATAGAAGCACTTTTGCACTCCGGAGATACATGTTCATGCTCTCATGCTGGAGCTGTAGATGACCTGAAGAGGGATCTGCTCAACAGAACAAGCAAAGGACGGAGCGCTGTGCACTTCTGTCAGTCATTTTCTCTGTTTTCCTTGCTGGTGGAGGGGAGCAGTTCTGGAGGAAGGACTTCCTGCAGCACAATGCAGCTGTTCTTTTTGGTGTGTGCCAGAAATGAATTCATCATCTGGCATTTATGATATCATGGCCCATTGCCATGGCACCCACTCATGTCACACATATCACGCACTCAGCATCATGGCTTTCACAGCAAGAGCAAGCCTCAAAACGGGCAGTATGGTTTGCATGTTCTGAGTTTAATGGCCCGCAAAAAAAGGTAACATAACGAAGACCACAGGACCAGTATATAATGATAAAAACAGCCACTCTGAGCGCTGCTCAGCTGCAGGGCTTCTCAGAAGAGGTGCCAAGGAAGGACTTCATGTGTGCCCCTGGAACACCCAGGGTGGTGACACCAAAACAGGACCACAAACCAGCCGTGGCACTGCTGAGAGACGGCTCTGTGGCAGAGCAGTACAAAGGAAAACATTATGCTCCAGAAGACTCAGCGTAACAAATACTTTCTTGTCGCTAGCACAGGGTGATCTGGCATTAATGGGAATCCTAAATTCATCAACAGATATATAGAAAATTGTGAAAAAGTCACGAATATTACCATCTTCCCAGATGTAATAATTATGTAATGCCTATTATTTTTTTGATTGCTTTTGGCTTACAGTCCATTTCAGATTTATATTCTGCAGTCATGTAAGGATTATTCTGTTTGGAGCAACTCATCAAACTTTTGTACTTCAAGTGCACTGCAGCATTACTGGCTCAAGTTTTAGCTCAGCGTCAGCACTTTGCATGAAAGGAGGATAGTACGATGGGAGCCTTCAGTTATTACTCAACCATTTCATGGAATATGCTACAGACCAGAAGCGTGGCTCTTGATGAATTATTTCTTAAGTAAAAACATACTTCAAGCATTTACTTCTGTCATTGCAGTAACTCCTTTCCTTCTGTCCAGGGGGAGGATATTACAGTATCGTAATTAGTACAACAGGGGGAGGATATTACAGTATCATAATTAGTACAACAGAACCCAAGATACATAATCTGTACCTGCACTTAGATTTCTGGAGCTCTCTGACAAAGGACAACATAAACTTGTGGCAGTCTTGACATTTTATTATGCTTTGCAAGTGAGAAGTGGGCCATGCAGTCTTAACGAGCAGAAGTGGGGGTGGAAATGGGATTCGTTTTAAAGCAGAGACTAATTAGTTTCTGAAATGTATTAGACGATGTGGTTGCCGGAGGTTAGCAAAAACTAGACATGATGACCCAGGAGATCTTTTCCTGTCCAGCGCAAAGGATGGGAATAAGACTTTGCTATGCAAGAATCACAGTTAATGAAATACAAGGCACGGACTTTTTCTTGCTGGATGCTTGTACATGTCTAGACTAAAAGGACTGACTGAACCTTGGGCCTCCAATTTCTGCTATGGTTCACACCAAAGCAAAGGGTATGAACCTGAATCTTGCAAGTATGCTCTCCTTGGCACACTGCCTGCAAGCCTGCTAACTCAAGACGCTAACTTTTACACAGAAAGTCGCAATGAAAGAAATCACTAGAAATCTTGGGATAAACCCTTCCGTGGGTTTGCCCAAAATGAGCATTACCTTCTGTGTTCAACAAGGAAAATAAATGCATGCTTTTCTAGATGTTTTGTAATAGAGAAAGCTGGCTAACATGCCTGATAAAAGAAATGCAAGTGGATTGTTTTTATACCAAAGCAGGAAAAATCCTTGGAGGCTCCGAGTACTATGACAATGTGCTCATACATCCTCTTCTTGCAGTGGCAACACTGCCTTACAAATGCTTATGCCTGTGGAGTTTGCCACCGCTAGACCTGCTCATCCGAATGCACAAGCGAGTGCGCCCCTTAATCCTTTTCATGACAAATAAACTGGGTTACATTAAACAGCTTAGAGTAGGGCTCTTCCAATTCGACCCCTTTTGACTTACAGTGAGGAGCGATCACACAGTTAAGAGCTGCTGGCTGACCTCAGTTGCCGTAAACTTTGGTGGAGTTGAGCCATGGGGGCAATTTCTGTACCTAGGAAAAAGGATGCATGGGATAGCTGAAAGCTGAACCTCAGGACTGATATTTCAATCTTGAGCTTCAGTATAAGCATGTGTAAAGATTCTAAAAATCACTGTAAACAGATAAGAAGTCTAGTTAGCTTCCTATGCCATCACCCAATGGCAGCTCTCTAGCGGACAGTATAAGAAAATTCCATGAATAATGCAATATTTTGTTAGCCCTTCCCAGCTTCCAGTAAGGTGCAGCTTAGGGACATCCCAAGACAGTGGTGTAACTTCATTTTTAACAGCCCCGGATAGACTTTTGCCTCACATCTTTATTGAGCCCAGATTTTGGTAAACAGTTGCTTTTACTTAAAACAAAGCCTAAAAATTAAGGAAGACCACTTTGAACTCTGTTTGAAAAAAAATCCCTACCAATCCTTTCCACTTTTCTCATCCCCTCCTCCTCACAAAGGTATTTCTTTGGGATGGCTGTAAACAGCAGTCATGGGGATAGCAGTTTTGTGTATTTTGGCTTTTCAAAAGGCTTTGTAGGCAAAAGATCTCAGTGTAGTTTATGGAACCAGCAGTGGTATTGGCACAATTAGGCTGAAAAGTATTTTCTTTTCAAAAACTATGTATGTTCTCACTTACTCTGCTTGCTTGCTTTCTTAGAAGAAAATGACTCATGATTAAAGGGAAAAAAAAAAATCTTTCTGTGACTGTGTAATTAATAGAATCCATACACAGAGACTCTTGATTACACAAAGATCAAGATGAGCAAGTCTTTCTCCATTCTTGATAAAGCAAAACTTCCACACTGCTCCTACCCTGCTGAAACGAACAGTTGAGGCCTACGCGCGTGCGCTTACCTACTTCAAAGAATGGACTGACTCCAAGTAATTCTTCCGCTATGATAGCCAGGTCTCCAAGAGAATACCCGAATAGCAACGTCATGGTCTATCACCTACTCACTCAGAGCTCCACTGCATGTCTCTGCATACCAGCTCAGCAATTCCAGCTATGCAAGAATATATGAAGGGATGTGAGGCCTTGAACTTCATACTCTGGCTATAACCACCCTTCAGGAGCAGCTGAGACTCCCTGACAGGCTGCTATTCTACCTAGGAGAAAGGCCATGAGAGTTTCTTTCCTTTGGACTATCCAGACAGGATCACAGGAGACAACAGAGCAGGTTAGACAAGGTAGATGGTTGATGTATTAGCACATGAACATGACGGCAGAATTTTGTCACAGCGTGAACGTATTATTTATCAAATAGTATAGTGCCCAGTAACTTACACGTATAAGAAACCAGAAGGAAAACAGGGTTCTGGATGATTCATTCATTTTGACAGACTGTATTTCACATTTTCGGCAATAACCTTGGCCCCTCTGTAATTCTTTCAGCCAAACTATTTGGAACAGCATGCCAAAAATCATACTTAAAAATCCAAATTGAAGCAGCTGTATCAGTGTCTTGCTTTTCTCAATTTCTATTCAAAGAGTTGGACTCCTACTAATGCAACAAGAGATGAAGATGCCAATATCTGAAAGATATTTCATGTAATGAATGGGTGAGCTTTTGCAAAGAGAAAGAGACATGAGTGAACAAATCCATATGGACTATATACATTTTTATCCTTCACAAAGGCCGTTACAGAAATTTAGGTTGCTTTTTATTAAAACGTCTTCTAAGTACAAGATGTTTGCAGCTAGCCATTATACAAGACTACCATCAAAAAGGATGAATACTTACCAATAAGGCTGATTATAAGAAAAGTTATGCTCATCAAAATTGTTTAGTCTCTTCTCGGTTTGGCTGTACACACAGGCGTACTAAACTGTCAGCTGCTTTATGGGGAAATAATTCTAAAAGGACAAGTGTTCTTGACAATGTTACCAATACGTAAGAGTAAGCAGCTTTTCTTTCAGTACGAAACACAGAGGTCATTGCTTCATTTGTACATTAAATTTATACTGTGCCAGTTCTGAAAGGTTTTTTGATTTAAGAAATGTTTTCAGTAGAAAAGACCTATTACCATTTTTCTCCAGTCTTCCAAGTGTCTTCAACTGATCACAAACTCTTCTGAAGATGAGGATGATTTGCATATTTGCATGTAACAAATGAGCAAAGCAGCTTCTGAAATTAAGACTTAATTGTTTGTATGACAACTTGTACTTGTGACTTCAGGGTGTAATTCCTTCTACTGGAGCTGGGAAAAGCTCATGAGAAACAGCACCACCAGCGAGTGAAGAATTCCCTTTGGGCAGAACTGTACAAGCAGCTGGCATAACTGAAAGCAAAGGTGCAACTTTCTGGACACGGAAGAATCAAGTCCGCAGCATCACAGCTGCGTTCTAGTCAAAAGGCTGGCCTAACATTGTACTTGGGGGGGAAAAACCCCAAATGTACATGGTCCCATGATTGAGGATTGAAAGGTGAATGTTACAGTCGTTCTGACTGAACAGTCAGCTTTGAGTTGCAGTTGTGTTGCTTCCACGATCACGTTTTTGTGAAATATTTCTTAGAAAATTAAAATGACATGGGAGATGGAATAAAAGAACTGCAACACAAAATCTCCGAGTTTCACTGAACTACCAGCAAAATGGGACATCTGGCCAACTACCAGCAACAGCCCATCCCCTGAAATTCAGAAGCAGTACAGAGATTATTTGGCAGCAACTCTAAGTCTGCAGTAGTGCATTCCTCCCTTGCAGGCCTTAGTACATAGTTCCTAGGGAACACTTCATCCAGTTCTTTCTACTTCCAACCTCATGAAGCATATTAAACCCTCTTAGAAATAGTTAAAAGAACCAAAGGCAAGGAAATTTCTTGAATATTTTAGGTGAAGTAGGAAAGGAATTGGAATTTTTGTCTTGTATGATGTCTCTACAAATACTTTTGGAGACCAGAATTTTTGCTTCTGCTAGGAGCACCAGTTGGATGCAGAAACAACCACAGCAAGAACTGGGAACTGGGTTGAAAAGTAAGAACAGCCTAATCCTACCCATCCTTTCTTTCTTCTGTACTGAACTGCATGGGGGAAGACACCATCACTACACTGGAAATGTTTCAAATTGGAAGAGACACCTATGCACGTTCATCTGCGGCAGGGTTTTCCCCCAGCAGATGCAACAGCCCTCTCATTCATTTTGTAGCATACCACGCATGTGGTATTGACTCGCATTCCTGTGAAAGTCCTGTCAACACTCTTCATGCTTCTCAATATGTTAGAACTGTCCTTGCTTTAAGTTCAATCTTCCTTAAACAATACAGCAGCTAAAAGAAAGCTTTAGCATATGAGAACTGAGTGCTGAAGTATGGAAGTTTGTTTATAAAAAAATAAAAAATAAATTACAAGGTGTTATGAAGAGAATTTATTTGGTCAACAAATGGAAACCCAAACAAAACACTGAATTTCTGACAAAACCCGCCAAAAACAAGAGTAAAGACAAATGCAGGACTGTTCATAACCCTTTTCCCTCTCCTATCTCACACAGGTTATTTGGATTAATCACACCAGTAATAAGTCACAGAGACTGGGGGCTTTTAATTTCAGTGTTCAATTTAACTCCATCTCATCACACCTAAAGTGAATGAGGTGGAGCTGAAATGAAAAAGCTGCTTTGCAAAAAACCATAGTAACTGCTAGCAAACCCAAAGATACTTTAAAACTGCAGGGCAGACTTGTTTTGGTGCAGCTGGCTGCTGCAAGAGGGCACAGCAACTGCTGGTGGGCATGACAAACTACACATGCTACAGAGATGCACCAGACGCAGCAGGCATGAACTGAAGTTAGAATTTTAGTTGTGACGTTCCGCTGTTGCCAGATAGGCACAAGAATGCTTGTCACGATTAAAACAGCGTCAGGTTTCTTTGCCCTGGCGCGGAAATGCCGCTTAATACAAACTACAGCCCTTCAGCACACAACGATCCGTAGCCCATCTGCTTCAGAGAAGGGCCTTGGAAGTGTTTAGGTACCATTTTCTAAGGAGTCACCAGTATTGAGGGGCCAATTCTGGCTCTCTTACATGGACCACTTGTGTGCCTCACTCCGCCTGGTCAGCTGTCGGTGGGGCAAGCACGACTGACCAAAAGCAAAGAGTGGCAGAAGTGGAGCCAAACAGCCTGCGTAGATAGATGGATGAGTTCGCACAGAGGCCCATCTAACTCGCCTACGTTTAAGCTTTGTGCATGTAATGTGCAGGTGACCATCAGAAAGCTGAACCTAAAATAAACATAGCCCTCAGGGCTACATGGCTTCCACACCTCGATATACAGACTAAGGGTACATCTGTACGCTATCAAACCAATACATCTTCTTTAAAGCTTGAAACCAGCTATACGCTTTTTATTAGAATGGCAAAAATCACTGTAGGCAGTGGCCCCAAGAACTCTTTGTCCTCTTAAGTTTCTGGTCTGCTAAACAGATCTCTAACAGACAGGGCCACATCAGGCTTCTCCCCGACTCCCTCCCTCCCCCTTCATTAATACATTTTTCTATATAATGTTGCTTTAGAGTCAAACTCATGCCAGACAAGTATCAGTCTGGAAGAAAGCCTTCCTGCTTTATAATAAACCTCTGAAAAAGAATTCCAATGGCTGGGCTACAGTAATTTGATACGTTATATCTTGGCCAGTGGGCTCCCGGTTCTCAAAAAAATCCAAGATTAGCAGACATAACACTTCAAGCTGTGCTGTGTTAAACAGGATCCAAATGCTGCTACATTAAACAAGACTAAAAAATGGGATCATTCAATTTCCTAAATGGGAAGAACAGAGAATTTGTATAGTCTTTTTCACATCGCTTTAGGTTTTCCCAGTTCACCGAGTATAGACACTTATGTTCCCTGCAAGCAAGGCAGACGGGTATCAAATGAGTGGAACTATGACTTTAGACAGGTTTGGAATTACTGTCCTTCCTACTAATACTTGACAACTCTACATAGATAGAAAGGACCGTGACCATCGCTGACAGACAGTGTAGAAGGAACGCAGGGCAAAGAAACATGCTGCCCTTGCCAGCCTCTGTCCCAAAGCCCAGCCCAAATCAACACTTTGCAGTTTGTTCTTTCAGCTGCACAACCTGAGGCACCCGTTCCTACTGCCCCGTGCCATGTCAGAGCACGGTCCAGGTACTCACAGCTTGAGGGGAATAATGGGCCAGTATTTGGGCTGCTTTTTATCACAGTTTTTATCAAAGATAAGCTGCATGGCAGCCTCCATCGCCTGGATTTTGGCAGCTTCAGCACCATACAGTTTCTTCATTTCTGCCATTCGCCTCTCTCCAGGTCTTTCTGCAGGTGGCTGGACAGAACGCCCCATCCTTTTGTGAAGGTCTTGATCAGCCTCCACATACTGGTGCTCAGCTTCCAGCTGCTGCTGTCTCCCTAGACAAATAAACCACAAGAGACATAAATTACTGATCTATGAAACCAATCACATTTTATTTTAACTTTTTAAATATTTCATATTCAAATCTGTGCTGGGTCTAGAGGGCCAAGATCCACATATTCTAGGTCGCAGCCAACTTCTGCAACTTACAAAACAAACTGCATGTTACTAGTCCTGCTGTGCTCATTGTGCATAATGACAAATTCCTACTAAATAACGTGATAAAGCCAGGCTGGAAGAAGTGGGGAGAAAGGAGGAAGATCCTGGAACTCAATCCTAAAACTGTAAAAAACCTCTGTGTTAGTAATAACAAGTAAAAATCGGCATTGCTTCATTTCTCCCCAGCATACACATGCCCTGAAAAGCAGAAGAAAATCAAAAAAACCCAAAACAAAACCAACCCCAAACAAGAGGATTGTTTCCAAAGTAATGACTTAGCAGCTGAGATAAGGAAAGAGTGCACAGGACAATGCACCTGTAGCTGAACCATAGCCAAGAGAAAATGTAATCAGTTACTACTCTGAAAATGAACAAATCAGTCTGTCATGCAAGTGTCCGACATTAAGTGCATCCGATGAGACACAGCTGTAAGCATTGCATTTAGATAAACTATCCAACCTCATCCATTTCTCAAGACTTGCAAAGTTCAAAACTGGCAGCCTTACTGCTATTGCTCTGAAAGCAAACCAAAACAGCACCCAACATAAATCCCTGCACCTTGTCTTAAAGAGGATTTAAAACAGTTCAGAGAGGTGAAATGTTTGGACCAATCTGTCATCAAAAATCCCCTTTGGTAAGCCCTATCAGGAAGCAAGAACTTGATTTTGCATACCCAAACTTACCTCCACTTCCTGGGTGCTGCTCTGATGGAACAAATGATGCTCTGTGCAGTTAAAACAGCAAAGTGCTATACAAGATTCTCCTCTTATGGGGACATTTCTACAAGATGAAGAAAATCACCTGGCAGATGAACTCCTTTGCCTACTAAGAACAAGTGAGGGTTCTCAAAACTGCATCACTGAAACAGTTCACTACTACTGACAGCTTTGCTTTTTTGTTTTGTTTTTTTTTTTTTAACATCAGAAGGGACAGAGTGTCCACAGGTCAGGATGCATTAGTCACATACAGGACATGCTTCTCAGCGTTTGGTGCCATGTACCTCTTCCCTCCTTCCCCTAAGGCAGGGATTTAGTTTCCACAAAACACATAACATCTGCAAACCCTAACCCAAAGTTAAGTATCCTGACGTATCTGTGTCAAACATCTGCCGTTTATTTTTACGCTGGAAAGTACTGTACAGAGCCGCCAACTGACTGTCTGTCAGCCTTCCTAAATGAATTATCCCCTGTACCTCATTCACAGAAGACAGATATTTTAAACAGCATAATGAAAATTTCAGTTTCGGCATCTGTTTGTCAGGGATACAGAAAGCTTTTGTCCTATCATTTCAAACACCATCCACAGCTTTGTGTTGGTAGTCGAAGCACAGGAGGACTTGAGGGATTAGCAATTTATTCCAGAGCGCCATTTCACTTTATATGATTTTGCTTTAAGGGCACACCCCTGAAGTGGGCTGCACTGCCAGAATTCACAAGGAAACATACATTAGAGTCCATATGTGGTTTTGGAAGAGCCAGATTTATTTGGTATCAGGCCATTTTAACCAGAAGGTCTGAATTAAAAGAACTAACATTGCCTACAGAGGGCCCAACACTATGAGGACAGGCTATAGCACACAGGCTGTGACGACACAGGTCACCTGCATCCCACTGAAACAAACTTCCTGGGACACCAGACTGCCCACAATTAGGAAACATGCTTTTAAGCATGAACTTGATGCAAATTACACTGAATAGCGTTAGACAGACAACAAGAATCTATACTGGAAAAAAAATATCTCCCACTAGGTTACACAGCAAAACTCTGGCAGGGCAACAAATTGAACCCATGTTGACTCTCTTGGGCCACAAAGAGAATTCCTTGTACTTCTGTATTGCCCATGGAAATTTTTTATTCAGTAGTTCCATAGCTGCATGCTAGAGACAGCTGCTTCCTCGCCTGCTTGCTGTAGAATGCCCTCTAATAGCTCATTGCACACAGTAACACTTAAGAAAAATTAATTTCTCTGGAGACAGATAATGAATTCTTCTGTTTGGAAATTAAATGGGTCTCTAGCAGAAGCTTTAGGATGGATGAGTGGATTACAGCTTAGTGTGCGTCAATCTCCATTTTGTAGCACAGAGTAGTTCAGTTCATAAACCCTCAGATCCTAATGTTAACAATCAAAATAATAATACCAATTGGAATTCCATTCTCAAAATTACCGAACAAATGTCTGGAGTATATGTTTTACTTCACACTAGTCAGATGTACTGCCCTTAACTTTCTAACCTGACTTTTACTCTTTTATAGCTACAGGTTAAAAAAGTTCCCAGAGTAACTCTATTACAGAGTCTCTGACATGTCAATCAGTTCTCCAGAGTCCAGGCAGAGGCTGGGGACATAAATCTGCTACAGGGACCCACATTTTTTTGTACCAAAGGCTGAATTTGAGCATGGAACGTTGCAGCTGTTGCCGGTAGTACCACTGTAGCTGTGTGGAATATGCTGCAGTTTCAAATGGGTTATTTGTGGAGAGATACTACCATGACAAACTGCACTGTCAGGGACAGCACTATTTGTCGTCATGGTCAATCAAGGAAAGAGAAGCCATGGAACTAAATGGCTATGTAAACTACTGATTTTCCAAAAGCAGTATTTCCAGCCAAACACGGAGATAAGAAATGTATGACAGCAGAGAAAGTTTTGTCCCATTGAGATGCACACTAAATGCAGGGGCTGGGAAGTACAACTGCTCTTATTTCCAGCAGTCTGTGTTCTTTCCATTATGTTAAAATTTACTTTAAAAACAATACAAAGCAATGCAACTTGAGCTAAATGTGCAACTACCTCTTCATCAAAAGGATGTCAACAAGCATCTGACAATGGAAAAAACCAAACAAAATTATAAACTGTCTATAGCCCTAAACCTATAGAGGCAACCAGAATCTCTCTGAAGCAAGCACCAAACACTCATCCACAAGTTAGGTATCAAGGTTTATCAAAACACTAAATCTCAGCCTGCAGCAATGAAGTCCCCAGCTCATTCTCAAATCAGTTTCACACTCCAATTTCATAAGTCATTGTGCTGCCAAGTTATAAATGTGAAACAAATAATTTTTACACAATTTAAAGTAGGTCCTCCTTCCACTTCACACAGACTAAAATAAATGTGCTTTCTTTTAAAGCGTTCAGCTTCAACTACTGGCAAGCTTCCCCCAGTCATGAAACAGTGTTGTGCAAATGTTCAGAAGGCAGGCAGGCAGCTGCAGTGGTGGCTGGCTCCTGCACAAAGGAAAAGCACTGCTGACTTTTTCCTCATTGGTCAGTTCCATTTCTTCCCAAAGATGCTCTTCCTCTCTTGAAGCTCTTTTCAGAGTTAACTTATTCCTACCACATCCAGTTCTGCTGGGAAGTCATCATTATCTGGCCAAAACCAGTTGAGAGATATTTTTCCAAATGCAGTAAATAGCTTTTTTTCTTCATATTTAAGGAATACCGAGATCTCTACCTAACTCACACTGCATCCTGGGATATCATCAGTGATTCCAGGTATTCTGAAAGAAAGTTTGGGGTTGTTGTTTGTTTCCCCCCCACCGCCCACCACTTTTCCCACCCTTCATGGATGAATCTTAATCTGGGGTATACTAGCTGAAAAGTGAACAAATACAGACAACTACCTCCATCTTCAGGGACTGCCAAAAGCAGGATAAACAGTAACTAGCACCTTAGATATTCACTGCATTTGCGGCTTCATGTACACACAAATGCCCTCTTACATACTTTCAGCAAAACTATGACCTAAGCCCTTCAAGACAAGCTATCTTCCTCATCGTCCCTTAGAAACTCAGCTGTCTTGTTTCTCTGATTTTATAAAAAGGAAAATGTCATATACTTTCTGCAAGTTTGATCCACTTTGCTCTTCTTTCTTTGTAATATCCTTTGAGAAGCTTAAGTAGTAATAAAAAAAAAATTCCTCTCTGGAATTCATCCTTTTCTTATTAAAAAACAAACAAACCACAAACCCAAACCAAAACAAAACAAGGAAAAAACCAACCTCAAAACCAAAATCCAAATAATTTCCCTTATTTGGAGAGAAGTCCCCATGGAGACTTTTCAACATTAAAAGGAGATGAAAGTAGGGAGGGTAATTACCTATGTTGGATTTTTAACGAAAGATTCATTTGTATGGTTTCTTGTACCATTTTTAGCTCTTCGTATTTATACACCCAACCCTTAGCTCACTGTAGCCAGTGATCATATGCAATCTGACAACGTTTCGTATACAGGCAGCCTTCTCCACAGTTCTCTAGGTGCATACACGCTGCAGTCTGCCACGTTCTGCCCCACACAATGGTAGTTATGGCAAGAGACTGAGGGCTTGCTCCTCCTAAGTGTCAAATGGCCTTTACTGACTGTTTCTTGCTTAGTTAGCACATTATGCTTCAAGGAAATATTGCGCTTTCCCCAGCCTTGATCTGTTTTCTCTTTTCCTTAAGACTGACCTATGCCCTTCTTCACATACTTGTCTTCTTAAGTCAAATGGTGAATGATTTTCTGTTACTGCTGCATATGCACTTTCTGAGCTTTCTCATCTTGTCTTAAATGCTACCTGAGCTGATCTTGAGCTGCCCACACTAACAGTTAAAAACACTACCCATTTCTACTGATTAAAAACTCCTAGTTCTCTCTTTGAATGCCACTTCCCACAAGCCTATCTGCTGTGTTAAATGTTCTGCCCACACAGGCTTCTCAACACAAAATGCCAGCTTCTTCATCTCCCTAGAAAAGCTAAGTACCTTCACCATAAACTTACATGTGAGTTTTTCTGAAGTGATAGCATCAGACCATTTTATTATGCCCATACTTGCATGAACCAGGCATACCATAGGGAAACCCAAAATCTTTGCCTAGAGGAATTTCAACAAAATAAGGATTTAAATCTGAGGATTTGTAAACAGGATGTTCAAGGAGTTTAATTTCTACAGAGCTCTACAGAGTTCTGGATTTCCAGAGGGCTGACATCTTAAGTATTACTCTTTATCAAGGGCAAAGCCTTCGCAGGACAAGAGTTACCATCAGTGGGAGCCTGTGAGATACAAACAATTGTGACTTACACCCACATCTGTAAAGATAAAATATTCCAGGTTGCAGAAAACAGCACGGTCTTCCTTGCTGGAGAGTTACTTTGGAACACTAGGCAACTTCGAGAAATTGTGGAAATGTACTGAAAGAAGAGAGAAACAATTTTATAGCGGAATGAACAGCCTCACTCTAGCTGTGAGTTGGCTTGGGGAAAACAGACTTATGTTTAAAATTCTCCTTAAATTTAAAGCTTTGTGCTTGCAAAAAATGTAAAAAAAGTATTACAGATGACAATGTAACTTTCCCCTTCCCATTTTTAAAAAGAGAAGTCTGATCTTGAAAGAAATGGAGACAGCTAGGTGGTATGTTACTGTGCCAGCAGTCTAACCTATGTAGAAAAAAAATCAAATGTAGCTGCCTTGAAAACACTTGATTTGGAATAAAAATGACTTTTCAGGGAGTAATTGCCTGCAGTGATAAGGTCTCAGTCACCAGTCATAACCACCCTGAAGGAGAACTACCAAAAATGTTGAAGGTATTATAACCCCAAGTATCTACACTGACAAGTTTTCCGTCTGCTACTTGAGAAGGGAATGAGTTAAAAAAAATTGAGTATTTCACCACATATATCTACAAGCAGTGCAATATTCTCAAGAAAAAAGAAAATGTTCTGTTACAGGCTTTGAAGTAAGAGCAGATGTGATTCCTTGGCAAGCTTGTGGCAGTCTGAAACCATGGTTCCATGGACATTTTTCTTTCCTCAGCGACAAAACCAGCTTATGCAGTTTCTGCTTCCTTCCTCTCTTAGCTGCACGCTCCAGCTCCCAGGCCCCTCAAGGATGCCACTACAATTGTCTAAGGGGCCACAGAGTGAACCCTACAAAAAAACCCCAACAAGTTATATTTAATCCCGGTACACTTCAGTGTCTTGGCACCACACATGCCGAACTAAAGGGGCAGCACTGGAGCAGGAGTGAATGGCTAGGAAGAAAAACTGCTTAACCTGGCTTTGGCACTGAGATGTGTTCACTGAAGCACAGCCTGACTGAAAACCTATTGGTAAAAGCAGGAAATAGTCTAAGGCAAGAGAGCGTGCTCCTTAAGAAAGACGCAGTTGCAACAAGCTGTCTAAGCAGACAGCAAATAGATTTTGCAAATATGAAGTACTCTGATACCTTCTCTTTCACTATAATACAGATTTTCTATACGTTTTGAAGAGGACAGCTCTGTAGAAACAGGGCAAAATTACTTACCAAGACAGCAAGTGAAGAGAAACTACCTTTGAAATCAAAATTAATAAAAAGCCAGGAAGTAAGGTTAGAACCAAGGTGTTCCGCTTCCAGGTAGTACAGGTAGTACTGGGTAGTATGTGTATAATTCTCAAGTCAATTAAACACATACCTCACTGTAATGAATCTGTAAAATTAATCTAATACTTTCCTACCTGACAGAGTTTTAAAAAATTAATTATCATCTCACATTGTTTTGACATCTGTGGGTTAAGTTACTGGCAGAAAGCGACACAGTTAACTGGAGAACAAAGAAGCCGATTTCTGTTTTAGAAATAGGATTAAAAACCAAGAAGGGTTGTCTTGTGGTCTCCAAAACAAACTGCCAAAGATCCTAGATGGAAACAGTACAAGCCTTCATGCCCATATTTACTCCAGCGGTAGGCTACACTGGTTACTGCCCAGCTAAGCAACAAATCATCTTTCTTTTATTTTCTTTTACTCCCTTCCACAATGAAACCCTTAAGAAGGGATGTTCTTATCCCAACCAGAAAATGAACTGAAACAATCAAACCCCATAAACATGAAGCAGCCAGCTAGCCCAGTGGAACCTCAAGTGAAAGCCTGCTCTAGAAACCTGAATGATCTAAATGTAATTCATAATCAGGTGTATGTACATCTAGGACAGAAAACGCACAGGCAAGCCCTGCTTAACCATGGGTCTGTATCACACCAGAGACAACAAGGTGTCCAGACTCTACGCTTGCGCCATCTGACAATTAAACAGCCAGGAAGTTCCTGACTGACCACTGCTTAGAAATTAGTACAGGATCAGGCACTGGCAGCTGCCTTTAGTAAGGATCAATCTACAGCAATGAGATTAAATACGGACTAGCTGACTCTGTACTCCCATCCCCCAGAACAACTCCAATCTGTCACTGATGGCAACAATGCTGACGCCAGACAAAGACACCAGTGCTAGAGTAAACAGAAAGATTACTGAAATCTATATATAACTGTATCCATATATACACATACATTTATGGCACAGAGGAGACTGAACAAGGAAATGTTCACATTTAAAAATGCTTCTTTAAAAGCAAACCGGCACATTGAAGAAACATGAGTTTCACAACAATTTTTCACATGTGCCCTGAATAGGAATCAAGCACATGCACTTGGAAGAAGTTGTTCCATATGTACAGAGAGCTAGACAGCTAAATAATACTGAAAGTTTGGTGCTTTCAGGAAAAAAAAAAAAAAAAAGGAAGTACCCTGTGTCAGTCTGCTAAAACAAACTTGCACATTCCAACTTTACATTGAAATTTCTTTCTTCAATCCAGCCACAGACTACACTGCTGAATTCAAGTTTGGTTTATTGTATGACATGAGAAAGTAACTCAGTGATATATGCAGGGAAATCTGCTACTTTATCAAAAACATTTGAAAAACAGGGGGTTTTGAGAGCAACTTGTAACCATGTCAATGATTTTCTGAAAGGAAGCATATTCTGGCTATGAACTGACCTTTCAGTTAACTGACAGGTCCATAATTTAGTATTACCGTAGACATGCAGAATTAAATAACAATCTCTGATCCAGGTAAACTTATTTTCAGCAAGTAAATATGCATTTTTCCATGCTGTTAGTAAACTAGAGTGTGCTGCCTGACCAATTGTTTTGAAAGCGACATCTGGAAAGAGGGTCAAACTAGAGGAATCAGCAAAATATGTGACAACTTGTGAAAGAAAGGGCTGAGGGGTAGAGCTTTGGAAACTTAGTTTACCTCTGACCTTCCCATTGCTCATTTCAGCATTCTAGTTAATTAAATGAAATACACTTAAACACATGAGGGTAATTGCTATGCCTGGTATTAAAACCACAACAAAAATCATTGGGAAAATAGGCCACAGAAAACCTGCAGGCGTGCATGTATCATACCTTCCACAAAAGGGCAAGGTTTGGTGCTAGAAATAATTCCAGACTCGGCTGCTGGAGCAGAAGTCTGAGCACTGCCTCCTTTCAAAGAGGCAGCTGGCATCCTGTGCTTCAAAAGTTAAGTTGTACTTTCTTGCAAGTGGGAGCTCTACACCTCCCCTCGGTTTCAATGGGGCAGTTCACACGTGAAGGATGTGTTTATGTGAGTTGATGAAGACAACACTTCACAGGAGCAGAGCCATCAGACTAAAAGCCCGTCTAGCCTGACAGCCTGTTCATGACAGAGGTCAGTAACTTATGCCAAGGGAAGAATGCAAAAATCAGGGAATGCAAGTAACTGCTCATCACCGGCTTTATCTACTGAGAAATGGAGAGATCTGATAAAGGCAGATACTTCTTCCTGCACTCCTCCAAAGCCAGCCAGATGCTCTGCATCGACAACCTCAACACCTCCTCCACCAACATGTCACACATGATGCAGTCTCCATAGTCTGGACTCTTCTACAATTTTTCAGCCTCCTTCCCACCTTACCAGTGGCCAAAAATCCCAAAGCAATAACAACTGATGAAGTTTAAAGTGAGTCTTCCAACCTTTCTGCTCAGCAACCATATCAGAAATTGCAGACCTCCTAGAAATGAAGGTGCTCTGCAAGGCTTGTGCAGAGTGAGAGAACAGCAGCATTGGCTTGTTAGTATTTGGACCATATTAAAATTGAGCCCCAGCATGCTCTTTGGAGACCTACATTCCTTGGCAAAGTTCCTCCAATTTCTGTGAATAGAGAGCTGACTTTTAGACCTACAACCACCACTTCAGCAACTACAAATGCAATTAAACCCAGGAGATGCTTATCCAGATGAACATGAACAATGAATAGTGTAACACCCATGTTCTTTACTTCAGTACAAATACCCATTTAAGATTTATTCTTCATTTTACATTGCCTCCATGATTTCAGTGTACTGCAGAGCAGTGTTATGTCCATGAAAATATCAGGAGGAAGCTCTGATACCTGGATAAATGGGTTTGCGTACTTCAGATGCCAGTAGCAATTGTCATACTGATGAACAGCAGGATCAATCCGTACTGAGTACTTCATACGGTTGCAGCACAATTGTTTCTCGGTGTGTTGTCACATCAACCTTCTCTATTTTCCTGAGAGGCAGGGAACTGCTATCACCCCAGTATTACAGGTCCAAATAAAAAGAAAATGGGCACAAATTCCTAGAGCAGGAGGTGCTTTAGATTCCCTGGGATGGGCTTCAGAGCTGATCACATCACAGGATGGCACAGGTGCTCAACCCAGCCACTGGAAAAGATAAGAGTGACAATGTTCCCTTGCACCTTGGGGTTTAAGATGCATCATCC
Source organism: Elanus axillaris (assembly GCA_026212715.1). NCBI lineage: Eukaryota > Metazoa > Chordata > Aves > Accipitriformes > Accipitridae > Elanus > Elanus axillaris. Next base: position 18,399,084 of record JANZLQ010000060.1, read on the forward strand.
TTTGGGTGTGGCTAGCTCCCTTCTTCCTGGAAGGCATGGTTGGAAGAGAAAGATTATTATTTTTGGGTATCTGCTGCTAAATTCTACCTATGTTGAAAGCTTTTGTGGATCTAATCCCAACTGGAATGTCCAAGGTCGTGACAGAAGTCTGTAAAGGCCACCCAAGCCTGAGACGGGTAGCCTAAATGCCTCTGTCTGTCTCTTGATTTTGAGCACTCAAGGAAACAAGTTTTGAAAAGACCTGGGCAGATGGAAATATCTGAACTTTTAGTTTCTGCTTCCACAGCACCCCACGTTTCCCTAATGACGATGGATGTGAACTCCATCTGGACTCTTTCTTATAAAACTGAGGCACAGTGAGAGATGTTTAAAAGCAAATGGTGCTTCTGAAGTCTTGGCATTAACAACACCCTATTAAAATTAACAGAGGTAAACCATGTGTCTCCAAGCAAATCTGTACAAGTGGTTTGCTTTATAACAGAGACCTAAATGTGTAACGCTTGAGATATTTTGCTGCCAGGCTCTGTTGTAGATTCTAAGCAGATTTTGTAGATAAAGAGCACGGAAAGCACACAACATCATTACATCCATTTCTACCTCAGTCTCTGAAGTCTGCTTTTCACAATTACTCCAGTGCTGTACACCCTGAAGCTTTAAACATTTTTGCTACAGCAACAGTTCCCCCAGGTTGATACAAAAATTTGTGTTAGAAAATGCTTAATTCATAGCCCACACTGTCACTGTCCACTTACACATCAAGAATATTATGCTAAAGGCAGATTAATTCAGATTTATCAGCACAGAACCGAGACAGAGCTCTCTCCTAAGTAAAAACATTTAAGAGATCCAGAAATTCTGCGTGTGGCACGTAGATGGAACCAGTAATCTAGGAATTATAGGGGAAAAGGAAAAGCGCATAAAATGTGAAGACAGACTGCCCAAGTCGAATGATTAGCACAGAGCAGCTTTTATGCCACTTTTCCCTACAGCTGTGTCTGTCAGCATGGTCTCACCTGCTCTTTTCCACAGCAGCTGCAGCTGCTTTCACAGGCTCCCCTGCAGGGACAAAGAATGAAGAGAAGACTAGAGGAGCCACTTGGAGCAGCTGCAGATGCTAATGGCACAAGCAAGCAGGCAGACCTGCCTTCAAAAAAAATTACCAGCACTAGTTTTGAGTGTAAGTAGTGTCTGTGTCTTCCCACAGCAAACTGTTCCTATGTGAAGCAATCTTCCATAATAGCATTCTGAAAGCTGTATTTGCTTTTACAAGATGACTGGGGAGGATTCCTTGTTCCACACACGGCCTCTCAGCCCTGGAGTCCGCCTGGTGGTTCTTTGCCAAAGCTTTGCAGAGGTCAGGTAAGTCACAGCAATGCCCTCGAGCCTTGGAAACTGCATGGACACAAAACAAGCGCTGACACTCTGCTTGTCTGATCTAAAATTGAGTTATTGCATGTATTTTCTTTGTAAAGATAAAGTTCCAATAGCTAATCCATCACAACAAGCTACTGACTTGTTTCCATGGGATCCTTCTGAGACCAACAGCTATCAAGAAACAGCTATCAAAAGCGTATCTAGCACATGGATGGTGAGGGACAGGACAGCCGAGAGGAGTCTCCGTCCTGCACATCTGATTCTCATATCCTCAAGACAAGTCCAGTCAGAAGGAATTTTACCACAGCAGACTTACTAAGACCAGCAACAATACAAGATTACCAGACTTCTTTTAACTGATTCATGAATAACTTGGGGATAATAGCTGTCTGGGAGAAAAAGGAGCTCAAATCCCGTATTTGTTCAGCAAAGATGATGTCAACAGGATGCGTTTTGGTCACAGGGATGACATCTAACTTAACTGTTAAGCAAAAGGTCAGGAATGAACAATTCTCAGATCATATTGTTCATTCTGCTACCACTGAAGCTTTTGCTTACTTCCTGCTGAGGTACTCAAAATCCCTTACAAACATGAATAAATCGAATCTCTCAACAAGCCACCTAAGGTATGTAGTATCTCCACTATAACAACAGGAACAAATTAGACAGACAAGTAAAGGGTGACAAATTCAATCACAGGTTTCCAAGGTTTAATACATTTTTTCATATTAAGACAGCATTCTTCATTTCCATCAAACGTAAGAGAAAATAGAGGTGTCTGACATCTTGGCATTCCTCTTAAATCAATGTCTACACTACAGTTGCACTGAACCACGTGAGCTTCTTTTCCCATGCTCCTAGCTATAAACGTGCTATAACTCGAATACCAGTACTCCACAGCGTCCTTTGGAAGAACTGCGCCCAGTACAGCCGCTGGCAAACAGGGAAGCAGCATCCCAGGCCCCAGCTCCACCTGACTGTCCAGGCTGCATGCACGGGAGCATGGTCCACAGCACCCTCAGGTGCTGCCTAGGAGCTGAAACCCAGGTCATCCCTTAGCAGCAAAACAAGCCTGGCCTTGCTCTTGCATACTTTCAGGGGTTGCCAACGCTGCCAAAGAGGCACGTAACAAAGAAGGACTTGACGTACAATTTCCAGTTCTATATATTAACCCTCACACAACTCTCCTGAGCATCCAGCAGAGGATATCCATGTCTGACCATCTGTTCCAGTGATACAGAAAGTGCACGCTTTCCTCAGCAGCACCTCAAGTCTTCTAGTATCTCTCTCCCATTAATTCCTGTAGCAGCAAGTACACCTGTACAGCATAATGCCTAGTCATTGCAAAATGTGCTGGGATTGATAGGACAGACATAGGTCCACATAGCAAAGCTATACATTCTTCTAAGCTCAGCTTCTGTCTCTAGTATGAGATTCAAGGACATTTTCTTGACTATCACATATTCTAGGAATGGATGTGTTCCCAGATTGATACAAAGACGACCTTGTCTGTTATGAAACAGATATAAAACTGTGCCCAACTGTTCCTCGCCAAACACAATTCAGACCCTCTATTTTTGCAAGTACAGATTAGTTTTCAATATTAAAGCAATGAAAATTGTGGCCCTTTCCCTTGTTTCTCTGGCAAGGAAGCATTTTCTCAGCTGTTGTCTTCCAGTACCAAATAATACTGGCTCTACATTGGACACAGTGTGTGCACTTGAGAAGATTCTGCTGCTACACAACAAAAGGTTCAATCATCAAGAGCAGAGACGTGGTACAAAAGGAGAGCCTTTCACATTTTTCCTTCAGTTCACAAAAGGACACGCTTCAAAAGCATCTCTCAGGCACCCACATATATTGCAGAGAGCACTCTTATTTCACAGGCATTTCTCAGAAGCTTCAGCAATTCAGTTTCTAAAGAGAGTGGTAAAAGTTCACGTGACAACAAGGCTGACAAAGCCAAGGAAGTTGAGCAGGTATTTGTAAGTTCACCATCCACACTGCTTTGACAGTTTAGGGTAGGGAAGAAGAAACAAAAGAGATGCTGGTGACCAAGACTGAAAATTTGAACTACAGTCTGGTGAAGAAAAAGACAGACGAGGAAGAGGGAGAAGCATTTACCAAAGCAAAGGAAAGAAGGAAAACACGGAGGCAAAAAACCTGCATCAAAGCCTATCTTCCAAAGAAGCACATAGACCTTAAACAGAACCAAAAGCTTCATGGATCTGGTACTATTCAAACAAGTTTCAAAACATGGAAAATTCCATTACTCCCTCTTCATGGAAGAGGCAGTAGCAACCGTCATCTTTCAAAGAAAAAGAAACCCGAGGTAAAGAAGACCTACAGATTTGAAACAAACATCTTCATTCACCATTTCCTTTCCATTTTTTTTTTAAAGGTTTCCCATCTAGCATGAAAATTTTAAGTTGAGACAACATTATTTTGGGAAAAGCCGGAGGGTATGTGTGGGCAATACAAACAGAGGCTTTAATGGAAAAAACTAGCATTAACAATTGACAGACTATTATCCTACAGTAATGAACTGACATGATGGTACTTTCCTTTGCTTTTCTTTGTTTTTAAATAAAGGACACTGTCTCATTGCCTGTTGACTACTACAGAATGGTTCTGAATGTACTTGCAATGCTGCATTCACTCAATTACAGCAGTCATTTTCTCTTACATGTAAAAAGGGAACAAATTAAAACTGCATAAGGACAAACTACATTTCAAAGGCTAAATCTGAAAGTGTAATAAATATGTGTGATTAGACAATTTACAGAACTGTTAGGCTTGTGAATCTTCCTTTCTTGTTTTTTGTCTTTTTAATTCTTGCAAATATAAAAAAGGCAACTTGCTGTATTCTGTCCCTTACATCTAGGATGCTTGGAGAATTCAGTATACTACCTAGGTCTGACAGGTATGGTAATGCAGAAAAATAACTACATCCTTTTCAACAGCCAGAGGGAAGACTTAAATGCAACTAAAAACATCCCCAAGAAGCACAGTATATTAGGATCACCAGTTTACAGGAAGAATCAGAACAACAGACTAGCCTGATAAGAAAACTCCCTAAAAATCAGAATGACTAGGTAATTATGATTGCATATGAAGAAAGAACCAAAGAGGGAAGACATTAAAACTGGTTTTGATTTTAACCAAATGCACCATATAACTAGAATACGAGATAAGTCTGTAGTGCATTAATATATCCAAGTTCATACAGCCTCAGCAAAACTCTGCTCACAAATTACTTTGGGGCATTCCAGGAACACGTAACTTGACTGCAACACGACATGAATATAAAAACTAGTAAGAATTTGACATGAATTCAAAGACAAAAAAAAGAGATTCTTTTAAAGGAGGTTGGTTGTGAACAACTGTACCACTGCTGCTGAAATGTTAAATCATGCAGCAAGGCTCAGAGTTTGCCAGTTTCAAAGGCTTTACTGTGGAAGTCAGCCCATTTCTGCAAATGCCCACTGTGAAAACAAAACAAAACAAAAAATCACTGAAGAACTTACAAATATACTTGTTCTTCAAGATTGTGGCAGTTATCGAAAAATGGAATAAACCTGAAGTTTTCTTTTTTGGCTAGTCTGATATGATGGTTACCTTATCTTTGAAACTTCTTGCAATTAGCATTAATGCTTGTATGTCACCATCCAGACACAAATGCCTTTTCCACCTACATCTCAGGCCTCTAAGTCTTCCACAGTTAAAATTTGCAAGATTTTATCCTCTGATGTCTGTGATCACGTTTATCTTCAGCAGACTCTAGATGAGGCATTAGAAGTGAAGAGTCTGACATCAGCTAGGATTTGTTTTAGTCCACTTGATTACCCTTCTACATGTTGAAGAGATGTGGATCATGTGTGGGAACCACCTGTATCTTTCTTGGTGAATCAAGACTCTCATTATGCATGTCCAAAACCAGCTGCATTAATGCTGCATAGTATTTCCTAATTTTGCAGGGCTTGAAAAACACCAGACTAATGGAAAGTCATCCTTCACAAAGATAAGTCAGACCTCCACCCTCTGTACTAATATTGCCTTCCTTATGTGCCAAATTCCCCTTTTTATTTGTCCCCTTGCTCTTCTTTTCTCATGTGTCTCATACTTCAGTAAGTTGCCAATAAACATATAACAAACTCCTGCACAGCATTCATTTTAAAAGAGTAAGCCAGGCATCTTCTCCCAAGTGCCTAACAAGGTTCGGGGGTCAAAGGCTGTGAACTCCACCTAGAGCCCCTTATTTATGCCACAGAAATTAAACATGAGACACAGCCTTACCCTTAATGTTCCCTAACAGCTGCTTTATACTTCAACTGATCACCATGGTCACTACTGGTATTCTGCTTCGACATACCCAAACATTCTCATTCAGTTTAGAGAAAATTTAAAACTCTTATCTCAACATTACAAATGTCTCTTCCAGACACGGATGCCTAAATTTCAGGCATTCAGCTTTATAGTGCCCAATTCTCCCTACAAATCTGATCCTAAGGTGGGGGGAGACAGCCCAGAACATATAGTTTGGGATTAAAAGGAAAAGGCATCAGAGAGGAAATAATTAAGTAACTGCAGGTTTCTTTTGTGGATGCATTATCTCCATCTTCTTGAGCATCGATACAGAAAGACTATCATTCTTCAGCACAGTATGAAAGATATAACATGATAGCATCATTATGGATCGCAGCTTAATGAACCTCTAAATTTCATTTTGTTCAGAAACAGCATCCAGGAAAATTAGTAACACTACCTCCTGAAGTAGAGTGGTACTGCCTTCAACACAGTCTCCATACCAGCTCATTTCTATACCATCAGGGAAACAATGATTTTCCTCTCCTTCTGCTGCTTATGTTTCTTCTTTTGAGAAACTTCAACAGAATTAAAAATTTATTCTGTTTTCCTTTTCCCTGACTGAGCAACCTGACTGATCTGAACCAAGATCATAGTGTATTTTTAATTACTCACAAAATTAGCATTTAGATAGCACTGTTCACCCAAGAGTTCTGTGACACTTTAAAATTTCAATTAAATCAGCTACTTGTTTACTCTTTCATGCTTTGAGGAATTACAGACGATTATTATTACTATCCTCACTTTATCAGGGGAACTACTAAAGAAAGTGATGCATGCCGTAGTTAAAGACCAGATTCTGCTTAAACTTGCATGAAGATCTGGAATAGTGCTGCTGAAGTGACTGGAGTTACACTTACCCAAAACTAGGCTAGTACATAGCACACAGCAGAGACCTAATTATTCCGAAAGGCTCCAAGTACCACTGTGGTGGAAGGAACAAAGTAAAATCTGTATTCTGAGTCACAAACCTCTCCCCAATTCACCTGCTCATCATAAAGAATCAATCATATTTTTAGCAAGAGCAGGCAGTGAGCGGTCAGGAAAAAATTAAATAGCTATACCAAGGTCACATAAGATATTTGCAACAGAGAACAACTCTGAGCCCAGATTTCCAGGATACCACTTTAATCACTCGCATACCTTTAAACACCACTAACCGTAAAGACAAAATAAATCCAAAAGAAATTGTACTGCATTTCTAGAAGTAGCCGAGCATCTTAAAGCATCCTGTACCTTATCAAACGAACATTTCAACAGGTAACACCAAGCTGATTCTGCGAAAGCACGATGAGAAAGGGATGCATGTCAAGCACCACCACCGAGCTCCTTAATTCACATTCCTCTGCTAACTAGATCAACTGTGCATTGTACTGATGGGAAGTGTGAAGTTAGGCTGAGGTGTTTCAGTTCACCGGATACCCTCTGATCAAAGAGCTTAACAATTTTTCTCTCTCCCTCCCAACCGTTGCCTTTATTATGCATTCTTAGAACATCTCCCTCTTTCAGAGAAAGCAGAGAAAGCTCTATTAAACATTCATTCTTGGTTTTTCCTATTGGAGTCATGTGGGAAAAGTTATTTTCATCATGCTGCTTTTTTAAAACAGACAATAAATCTGCCTGCAACATTTCTATGTGCAGTAAAGTATCAATAAAGTACAGCATGATCTTCTATTTCTTTTAATGATTCCAAAGAAACAAAGATGACCAATACCTCTGAGGATCAAGACCTGAGAAAAATCTTAAGTCTTTGGCTTATATTCCCTGCTTAAGGACTTGGGTCCAGATCAAGATGCAAAACAAAGGGAAACGTGTGGTATAGTACAGAATGAAGAGTACCCTAGGGATGCAGGGGGAGAAGAAAAAGGTCATGAAATTTTGCTGTTGGGTTAGCCAAAGAATAACAAACAAAATGGCTCCTCCATGTTATAAAATACGTTGAGGCTTACTCTAGGGTTCAGCGATGTAGTAAAGCACTTCCTCTGGGTTCCCCTTTGAGACATACAGCATGTTAGCAAGATTTAACCATAAAAATTCTGGGGTTTTTCCTTCAGCACTAAAAATGAATATAATCTTCTGGACAAATGTGTTATTCTCCTCTTTACAGACAGAATTTTCTCTCTCTCTTAGCGAAAAACCTTCAAACATTTTCTGAAACTTATTTCTAATGAATGGTATTTAAGCACAACCATCAGTTTTGCCTACTTCATTCTGTTTGGCTTACTCACTTGCAGTGCCTGTTTCTGTGAATTCTTACAAAACCTGTGAATGTTGAAGCCATCCATCACCCAATCTTATGGCCACCAAGTGCTAGAAAACATAGAATGGACTTACGCAGCTCTTCCCGGTGCCTCTCTGTCTGTGCAAAGAACTGGCGAAGCTCCTCTGTGATCTCCATGTTACTCAGGTCATATTCTATCTCTCCTTCAGACTCAGAGTCCTCCTCCGTTTCGGCATCCCTGTCGTCATCCTCCCTCCCTTGGTGGGCATCTGTGTACGGCTGAGCTCCCCCATGGTACAGAGCTCTGCCATGGGGGCTATAGCTGGAAGAATAGTTTGGGGTATGTGGGAGATCATTCCCATCCCAATCTGAGTAGCGGCTACTTGGTGAGGCTGCAGAAGGATGCCACGGTAGGTGATAAAAGGATTCCATGGCTTTCCTATAGGCCTTCTGGTGTCTACGCATCCAGCGCATGGCTAAGTCATAGTGCTTCCAGTATCTTGCGTACACCTGATGAGAATACCACGGCTCAGTGTCTTCCTGTGGCCAAAACATGGGGGAGAGAAAAAGAACACAAAGTAAAAAAAAAAAAAAAAAAAAAGGAAAAAAAAAAGAAAGAGAGAAAACAAATGGTAATTGAGGGGAGAAACACTGTAAATGGAAGCACAAAGCCTGCCTTTTAATCATTAGTCATCCTTTTCCTATGATAAACCATACAGATCTGAAAGAGGACAAGTATTAACACAGCACAAGTACAATACACTTCATTACTCTTACAAGAGACTGTTTTTGCATCAACACAACTACCAGTGAAGAATTAGCAACAGAGAAATTCTCGTGTCCAGAAGGTATTTTCCAAGTGTTCATGGAATTCTTTTCAGTTCTTTGTAGGGGCTATGCTGTGTGGATATATTCCACAATTCCTTAGCTGCTCATGTGAGTTCTAAGAACTGAATCATTCCAAGGTGTATGTATTACAACCTACACCTGATTTCCAAATCCACAGACAGAAAACATAAGAGATTAAAATTCCTCCATATTAAACAAAGGCATTCATTTTATCCAGTAACATATTTCCTCCATCTGCCTGCCAAAATAAGTTTCTCAGAAAAGGTCAAATGGCAATTCAGCCAAATTCATATATCCATCATGGCCCCGATCAAAAACAAAATTGTATTTAGCCAAGTGCAAGCTCCCAGTAAATCTCCCTTTTGTATTCATCACCAACCAATATATGAAAAGGGGTAATAAAGTACCACTGATAAGGTACACAGAAAAATAGTTCTATAGAATGAAACATACTGTAACACACCTTCCTCTATCTTCTAGCTAATCTGTTTTCCTAAAAAAACCAGTTTAACTCTGTTCAGATTTCACCAGCAACTACAAAGACCCACAGTTCCCCTAGCCTTAAGCCCCCTTCCTGCAGGCCATTTCATCTCCCTCCTCATCCTACTCTCAAAAAGAGGGGATAATAGAGAATCTTAAAAGAAGGCTGTAAAGTAAACTAGAGCCTAGAACAAGTAAAATAAACAGCAAATCGTTTTTTCTTTCCTCCACATCTTAATTTCCATAGAAAATCTTTTATCTGGGCCAAAACAGAATGCTTGTACTGTAAATTGGAAGAATTTTAATTAAGCCACATTTTGGCAAACACTCAAAGCTACGGCCAGATTAGCGGAGGTTTTCAGAGATGAATGTGACATTTACAGTGCTTTATTAGTTTTCGGTTTTGTTTTTTTTTTTAAAAAAAAGGGCATACAAGACAAAAATCTTTCTTTAAGCATGTTTTCTTGATCTGCACTGGCACCATTCTGTAGCCTTAAAAGAATGAATTTCTGGGAAAAAAAATAACCCCAAAACAAAATAGAGAAAACAAACCTAATAAATACTTTCCATTTAATGCTTAACAATATCAAGAGAGGTTAATTGCATTTACTTACATTTGTTTTCACTTTCTGATTCTTAGGCAATAATGCAAATGCTAGGAAGTTCGAAATAATAATTTTAACTTTCATGTTTCCCTCCTTTCTGCAAAATTGAGCCCATTATCCCGTAAGAGAACTATAAATGCTATCACTTTTTAAGGTCATTGGTAAGTGCTCTCAGAAACAAAATAGCTCTGGCTAATACAGTCCATAAAGAAAACCCACCACAACAAATCTGCATTCCTTAAGACATTTCTGATAAAAAATTGCACACTATTTATGAAGGGCTGTGGGGCTCAGCTACATGATTTAAAAGGCCAGACAAATTATCTTTCCTCAAAAGTAGTATTTCACGGAGGTGAAACTTCACTCTGATTCTCCTCTTGGTCTAGCATTGCGCTGCTACGAGACCATGCATTTCAAAATATTTATTCCTAAAAAGAGTGGGTGCAAGAAAAGCATCTGCCTTCCATATGGTATTTCTTCATTCTTTATCATCCAACCACCTAAAATCTAGGATGAACAATGTTTTATTTACTGTTCTTGCTTTGCTCTAAGAATGTCACACTGACTCCTCATCCTTCATCAGATGAGAATGTCCTGTTGTCAAGTCTGATATATTCACAGGTTACTTTTAGAACATTTTGTCTATTTTTTCCACTACTTAAAAATCCAGTTTTGAAACATCATGAAGCATGACAAAAGCAGGTATCTCCTACATTCTATGTATTTCCAAAGTAGACAACACATTCTTTTAAAGCTCAGAAATTATCTCCAGTTCTTCTAAAATGTTTCTAAAAAGGGCCTTCATGACTTCACTGAAAACTCTGGAATCCAGCTGGCTGATTTGTTTAGCTGACTAGCTCCAGTTGTTAATTTAGGGGAAAGGAAGACAAAAAGCCAGTTCATGTAGACAGAACTGTGATGCTGGTGCCTGTCCAACTACTTTTTGTGGCTTTTTTGTTGAAAGTGACCCTTGAAAATCCATTTTACATTTGAATTTAAAAAATACATCTGTTAAAAAAGAAATACAGAAATGTTTTACATTGAGGTGGAAAAGGGAAAGGAACACTTTAAAGTTTAACTTAGTTCTATGTCTGTGCTTTTTCAGCTGTGGAATAAATGGAAATGAGATTTCCTCAAGGAAACAAAAGCTATAAATCTAAGGCAAATGATCAGAGCCCTCTGTTATTTTCCTGTTATGTCTCTGGAGTCTTCCCAGGAGTAGACAAATCATTCACTGTTGTAATGTGAGTTCTATTTTCAAAGCGATTTAGCTACTTTCACATCTAACTTTTACATGTCTGCACTGACAGTTCAATAAAAGTGTTTATACACGTTTCGTATATAAAATGTGACTGAGTTATCACATAGAAACCCATAAAGACCACTTACCATCTCTTGTGGAGTTTGTTCTGGTGATCAAGGTGAACTAGAAAAGAAAAAAGTAGCTTTTTCATACATGAAAATATATGTATTAAGATGGTCACAAGCACTGAATATATTTTTGTTAAACTTGAGTACTATTGCCTACAGCTACTAAATACCCCTCCTCTGTTGTGGCTAGTTGAAGTCTCTTATTTATAGTTTTTGTTTAGCATCAGTAAAAATTCCATTCCTTAAAATTCCCCACTACGATAAGAAGGTTAAAAGGGAGCCTTCTACACCATGCGGCCTAAAATGCTGGGACTGAACATTTTTTTTTCCCCATTACCCTTTTGTATTTTCTCTCACCCTTCTACAACCTTTACTTTCCAACTTAATGCCAAAACAAAAATCATAAACTTAAATGAAACACACTGTTCTCACTTTTTAGTGGTGTCTGCACAGGGACATCTATAAAAGCAGCACTTACCATAAAATGATTAAATCCATATTGACTCCATTCGAGTAGTAAGGTTTCTGTTTAAACCTATGGTGTACTTAAAACCACATACAATCCCTTCTTTCACTTTATTTCTCTCCCCCCCCGCCCCGATCTAATCCTGCCTCATCCTGCCTCCCATAAAGAAAACACAAGCCAATTCAGGCTGCAATCACATTCTGAACGTGAGGAAAAGGCTAAAGGAAGAGGGGCAACTGGAGGGGCAGCGAGGGGAGCAGAGAACAAGGGATCTATAACCACCAGGCAGGATTTATAATTACCACCATTTTCAGTGTGATTTACCAGCATGAATCACTGAGAAATAATCTGAATCCCCTCCCTACTTGACAATTATTTTATTACATTAAGACCTTAGCTGCTTCATCCACATACTTCTCCTGACACTTGTCCTCAACTTGAACTTTGTTAGGTGAGTGCCAGTGAAAGGTAACAGAAACTTAGCACACTAAACTACCACTGCTACCCCTAAGACATGTTCAAATGCTATTCCCAGCAACACTAGAATACAGCTAAAACAGCACTTACAACTGTTTCAGATTGATGCCAGCATAAAACTAGGATTTTTCAAAATGCATGTGAATACAGTATATATACCAGTTGTGTTCTCCCTCACATTTAACAATGCTGATTAAACAGCAACTTTTCGCCCAAGACAAGCCGTATTGTGTGAAATGAGAAAGGGGATGGGCCACATTCAAAGAAAATGCTAATCATGCAGCTACCACAAAGGCAAATTAGTGTCCTTTGCAAAGCCTACACTAAGCTCAAACCCATAAACCCTCGGTCATACCAACCTACCTACAAGAAGTCCTACATAGAAGAGCAGTCCCACTGCAATCAGTGGGATGACTCAGGCAAGCAAAGGACTGCAGCATCAGGCATTAGGCAACCAAAGTGTGTGAGCTCACTGTATTCTCTCCTGCCTGCTTGGAGGAAGAAGAAAACCTAGCGCTGAAGTCACTGTAGAACACTGTGGTGACTTTGGAACACTTGAAACCCACACATACATAAAAGACTCCTGGGCTACCCTTCTGTTCATTTCAAACATCTCTTTTCCCATGCTAGCCCTCTTCAAAACTTTTATCTCCATTCCCATGACATACACATATACTTTTTGTCCCTTTCCCATATACATCTGGATACTGTCAAGGTTGCCATAACGTCTTTTTCTCATGCTTAAAAACCTAAGTTTGTCGTAGCCAATTCTTCCATTTTCTGCTTCACGAAAAGTATGAGTATTTCATTTTCATGTTCACTCCAATTCCTACATGATGAAAGATTCTTTGAACTAGCTTCAGCATAAACAGAAATCAGGTTCAGAGCTTAATGTAAATACACTTTTTAAAGCAGTAGGTGGTGAAGTCTGATACTTTATTATTAATATGCAACATGTACATGTGCTCTCTGAAGGGGAAGGAGAGGAAAAACCTTGACAAAACTATCCAACTATATTAGTTTACCAAGAATGAAAAAGCTGTTTTGCCAAACACAGAAACTTTAATTATTTTCATAAATTATTTATGAAACATTAGATTAGAAATACAAAGCAGAGCACAACAATGTTGCAAGCTGGGACACTAAATTACCAATGAATTTTTTTTATTTTCAGCTGAATTAGTCTTCCAGAAAAACCTACAAAAAATTGAAACATGACAAGAAGTAGAAAATAAATGTGATAACTCTACTTCTATAATTTATACTTTTAAAAATAAAATATGGAAGCAACTGAACATCTGAAACTCACCAGCAAATGCAGAATTTAAAATGAGGAAGAGATTTGTTTGCCTATGCTGACCACTAAGGATGGAAAAGTTAAGTTTTGATAAATGTTATTACTTCCTTTCCTCGGTTTTAAAATATTTCTCCACTGATTATTAAATATGAATGTACTCCCTTTCATCAAAACATGCCTGTCTCCTTACCAACTTGACGCAAATAAGCATTACTGAAAATAAATAAATCTGATCAAAGCCATGACAGCATTTAATTCCACTGGAGCCAAGAGAAGTTGAAACAATGTCTGTCATACTGTGAGACACAACCATGAAATACTGGTTTTTATAACTCTGTAATGTAATTCACACCCTGGGAGCAAAGCCCCTCTAGTGGCATGCTGGATATAGTGCTGCCATATAGGAGGCCACAGGTACAGCTCAGAAAGACCTACCTATGTGGGATTAAGCAGGGTTTGACTTTATTCAGAAGACTGATGAGCACAAGATTAATTAATCTGTTGCATAGTATCAAGGTAAAAAATAGAAGATGTTATTAAATGAAGATGAAAATTCAATAAATTCAGCAGATTTTAAAAAAATATATATAAAGCCTTCCTGAAAAAAGCAAGCTATGTTTAAATCAGAAATGCCCAAAACAACAGACAGCTGACCATATCCTTTGCCCACTGCTGCTTTTGCCCCTGCTCCTTTAGCCTGTGAGAACTGCCTTCTTCAGTCAGGCCAGGGATGTCCCTAATTCAGTATCCAGTTCCTGGCAATGGGTAGGAAGAGATGCTCAGTAAAATATAACACTAGAGTACGCATACAGGATTTACTTTTCCAGGTACATTTATCCTAATCTCAGCAAGTAGCAGTTCAGATACTCTGTTTAGCTCCAAACAGGTTTTGGCATTTAAAGCCAGAATATGCCATTTCTCTGAACCCATGAATACTAAAGTGTTTCCACAACTTCCCATGTCAGTAAGTTTCACAGTTTAAGGTGTTAAACATCAGTTTTGAACTCACTCTACTACATACTCCAAAAATATTTGAAGAGTTCAGTGAGAAAAGCATGCCATGTAACACCAATAGTGTGCATCTTCCTACAAACACCTATTTCATTTTATACTTCTAATGCTCGCACTTGCTGCAGAATTACCACCAGAAGAGGGAAACGTCCGAGTGTTCTGACACTCTGTGCTTCAGATTAATACTGTGCACTGCTGGTGTATGACATTAACTTTAATATTGAAGCGCCCTAGTTGCAGTTGTGCAGAAATATAAGCCTGTGATTGCTGAAGCAGTTGGCAGTACAAGTTATATCCCTCAAAAAGAAGAAAGGATAAAAACCTCCCAACACTATACACTGCATTCTTGTTCGTGAACGGCTGTAAATACAAGACCTGTCCAGCACTTAGGATACAGTTATGGCCTCTCATCATCCCAACAGGAGAGTCAGTTGAGCTATGAAGACCTACCTACCACTATGATGTCTTCACACCGATGTCCTTACACCGGTAGTAGTAAATCCTGCAAACGGAAGGTAAACAAATTATACGCAAGACAAAACTATGTTCATGGCAGGGACAATCCACATTTAACTTGTGGTTATGCAAAAAAAGCATGCAAATGAAACTTTAGCATACGTGTTATGGCTCTCTTGACCTGAGCAGAGCCTGAGACAGTGTTAACCCTCTGCTGCTCCCCAAAACAAGCTCTTCCTTCTCTGAGATCCAGGACAAAAACCCCAAAAGCTATTTGGGCCGAAAATCAGAGGTCAACAGCAAAGTGCTAAAAGCTGTCCAATTATTAGTAGCCCCAGTTAGCTTATGTTTCATATAAGGCTTGTCAGCTTAATCACAGACGAGGAAGATGATGAAACCTCTACACTATGAAGGCAAAATTCACTTCCTGGTCTCACAGATGCGGTGCCCAGGCTCTGGTCAGCGACTTCAAGGATCACAGCACCGATGAGCAGCTCTCGCCTCTGCCAAACGGGACAAACAATTAAATCCAAAGGCTGGCAGGAATTCTGGCCCTCCTGCCCGAGCTGGCCCCGGCCGCCACCCCCAGCACACGGCGGACCCCTCTCCCGCCGCCCCGCCTCAACGCGGAGGCCGACATTTTGCAGAGCAAAGGCAAGGTAAACCCCCGAGCCCGTTCGGCCGATTTGCGAGCCATCACCACCACATTCCCGCCCCTGCCAGGCGCCTGGGCTCCGAAAGCAAAACTCCCTCCCCAGCTGTTCGCTTGCCCGCCCACGCCACAGCTCGCCCCGGCTGCCCCCCCC
>JANZLQ010000060.1:18421438-18433517 GCA_026212715.1 Elanus axillaris
ATATCCAAGTTATGCCCCAAACTAATATTTAATCCACTCAGTTGTATGTTGGTGTTCTACAAATTTTCCAATTATTTATCACCAGTAATGACTAAATAACATTCAGCATTTTAATACAGGGTTTGTTGTTTTGTTTTCTGCTTTGACAAACACGGCATATTAAGGACACAGCTGGCTCCCTAAAAGGAATTTTTAGGGTTTTGTTGCTTTTATTTGTACACTGAATTACTTCCTTCCTCTTTTGAAATGCCATGAACTGCTTAAGAGGTATGGGTACGTAGATTCCACCAAAATGAATAGGCATCTATGTGTGGAAGGAGTTTGAGCAAATCCTGTGGCTTGGCATCAGGTTTGTTCATTATTATGCATATGTTAACTTATGAATAACCTTAAAAATCAACCTTTGATTGACCAGAGTTTAGTCACACAAGCGCTGAATAACACTTTGAATTAAATAAAAATTTAAACTGATGTCATCTACCTGGACTTGTCCAAAGCATTTGACACAGTCCTGCACAACATCCTTGTCTCCAAATTAGAGAGACATGGATTTGAAGGATGGACCACTTGGTAGATAAGGAATGGATGGCTGCATTCAAAGAGTTGCGGTCAAAGGCTCAGTGTCCAAGCGGAGAGCAGTGACAAGTGGTGTTCCTCAGGAGCCAGTACTGGGACCAGCACTGTTTAACATCTTTGTCAGCAACATGGACAGTGGGACTGAGTGCACCCTCAGCAAGTTTGCCAACAACACCAAGCTGTGTGGTGCGGTGGACCTCCTGGAGGGAAGGGATGCCATCCAGAGGGACCTTCACAGGCTTGAGAGGTGGGCCCATGTGAACCTTGTGAAGTTCAACAAGTCCAAGTCCAATGTCCTGCACATGGGTTGGGGCAATCCCAAGCACAAATACAGGCTGGGTGATGGGTAGATTGAGAGCAGCCCTGAGGAGGAGGACTCAGGGGTACTGGTGGATGAGAAGCTCAGCATGACCTGGCAATATGCGCTTGCAGCCCAGAAAGCCAACGGTATCCTGGGCTGCATCAAAAGAAGCATGGCCAGAAGATCGAGGCAGGTGGCTCTCCCCCTCTACTCTGCTCTCATGAGACCCCACCTGGAGTACTGCATTCAGCTCTGGGGCTCTCAACATAAGAAGGACACGGACCTGTTGGAGCGGGTCCAGAGGAGGCCACAAAGATGATCCGAGGGCTGGAGCACCTCTCCTGTGAGAAAAGGCTGAGAGAGTTGGGGTTGTTCAGCCAAAGAAGAGAAGGCTCCGGGGAGACCTTACAGCAGCCTTCCAGTACCTAAAGGGGGCCTATGAGAAAGCTGGAGAGGGACTTTTTTACAAGGGTCTGTAGTGATAGGACAAGGAGTAATAGCTTTAAATGAGAGAGGGTAGATTTAGGTTAGATGTAAGGAAGAAGTTCCTCACTGTGAGGGTGGCGAGGCACTGGCACAGGTTGCCCACAGAGGCTGTGGATGCCCCATCTCTGGAAGCATTCAAGGCTGGGTGGGATGAAGCTTTGGGTGACCTGATCTAGTTGCAGATGTCTCTGCCCATGGCAGGGGGGTTGGAACTAGGTGATCTTTAAGGTGCCTTCCAAGCCAAACCATTCTATGATTCTAAAATCACTCAGCTATGTACTTTGTCAGGCCTTGTAGCTGTTTGATCTATTAGCATTGCCCTCCATCATCTTTCTTCTTTTCTTCCTTCCTTCTGTTATTTTTTGTACTTACCTGTTGTGTCCACTGCTATTACTGCTGGCTGCTTGTTTGTGAGCCATAGCTTGCTCTCACTTTGAGTTGTTATTGCAGAGTGCCTCATTGATGGTATTTCCATGACCTCTTGAATTTCCACAATTGTAAATGGCTGTGCTCAGTAGAATGGGTGATAAAAATTCTACACATACCTGCACCTAGACCCTGAGACAGACCACAGCATGCTGACCGATCTTCCTCCTACAAGAGGGCTTTGAGAAAGCAAAAGGCTGTCTCTGTGTTATCTATATCCTCTGCTATAAAAGGCTTTAGTCACAGATATTTTGAACTGAGACTAGAAGTGTACTGAGAAGCAATGCAGAATATAGATTAGGTGTGTACTCACATCAACCTGCCCCAAATACAGGGAGGCTGCCTAATCCTGCAGAGGTATTGCTCAATCTCCACAGGACTGAGAATGACAAGATGCCTGTTAACACCACTCCAAGAGCTACAGAAAGTTCTGGACAGAAGGCCGGGAGATGGCAATGGCTCTTGAGTTAGGGGCACAGCTGGATTGCAACCCAGCAAAATCAGTCTCAGCAGCTTCTTCTAACAGCCAAAGATTTAGATTACCCACTGGCTGTGGGGCCAGTGCAACCCTAAGAGGTATGGCTGTGATGGAAGAGCCGCAGCTGAACTGCTTATAAGTCTCATGTAGTTGAGGAGCTACATGTGGCTCTTTAGTATCAGGGTTCCTGAGGTGTTTCCAGGATATTTCCTTAGGGGTCAAAATTAGATCTGTGAAACTTGAAACTGTCTCAGGAGTTGACTAACGGGGGGAGAGCGGGAAAAAGACAGCTGTAGTAGAGGGTGTAAGTGCATGACTTTAGGTACTTAATCCACAAGGTGGGATCCAAAGCTGAAAGCCATGTCTGAGGTTTTCTCTTCAACCCAGGGAGGCAGTTGGGTACCCTAGAGTTAGTTACCTAAAAAAACTTTGTACTGGTACCTGTGTTTATTCTGCCATCTTTAAGCTTCCAGCTGAAGTGCCTGTACTTCCTTTATAGTCAGTGAAGGCCCATATCTCCAGGAGACAGAGGTCCTACCTAGCATCTGAGCTAAGCTCTCTGGAAATTGCTGCCTCCATTGACCTTAGACTGAAACTAGATACAAGCTTAGGTACTTCTGCTGTGTATTTAAATAAAGGTAGGTGAAAAGAAGGTGCAGCTGTTCTCTCAAAAACCTACATGTCTCTCTTTTAGGTGGCAATGAAAAATCATGATGTATATGCCCCCTCTGATTATAGAATAGCTTGCTGAGTACATCACTTCCTTAGAAAATGAGACATCTGGGTTTAATTCCCTCCTAAGCCTCAGAGCCTTAATATTTACCCCCAGGAGAACAAACAAACCACTTACCTCTCGCTGACCTTGAAAGCTTGACTCCTGTTTATAGGCCCAGCATCAACATTTTGTTTTTCATTCCAGCTTTTGTATGTGTCCACAGACATTACTTGGCAAGCCATTCTGCTGGCTTTGCCAGAGATGTTGCAGTGCTCTAGACACAATTTTTCTGGCCAATTTAGAAAAAAACAGGCAAAGTGACTTGAAATTTAAGGGAATAGATAGCATGTTGCAGTAGGAATGAGTAATCATGAAAAAAAATATTAGGTAGGTTCATAGATGTTAAATATTTTGAGCATCAACAGTTTGTTTTATTTGCCTAATCATGAATTGGACCCAGTTGCTCTGTATAATTATGTCCATTATGTTATTTCAGTGAGAATGCTCTCCTGGGTCGATGTTTTCATAGAAACCTTTGCTATTGCTCTCAGAGTAGTTTGTTCTTGCACCGAAGTACCCCCACAGTGGGGTCTCCCTAGGAATGGGGGCATAAGAAGGGAAACAACTTCCCTCAAGAAAGTTTTTGTGAGGGCTGAGGGAGATGAGTCATGTTGGCCTCACCTTCAGAAATGCCTAGAAGCCTGAACTAGCTAGGAGCAATGGTGATCCCTTGGTGTCCTTTGCACACAGTTGCTCACTCTTTCTCAGAGCTCTGACTGTGTGGGGATGCAGTTCTGGTAAGCGTTCCAGAAAATGGTAATTCTTTACATTACCTTGAAAGAAATCAGGACCAGAGTGTCTTCACATATATCTATACTCCAGTTTTCTACTTGCTCTGAAACTGTCTTTGAGCTTGGAGTGCCCAGAATCCTCCTTCTGCAGCAATACCTCCACTTCTTACAGGGTTTCTGCTCTAGCATGTAGTTAGCTCTCTGCCTCCTCTCCTGGCCTCTCCTTTGCTCCTCTACTTAGACCAAAGTTCTCTGTGTCAAACAAAACGTCTGTTGGCCTTCTCAGATGATCCAGGTGCCCACTCGATAGTCCTCTGCTTGGTTACTTCTCTCTTGAAATTTAGGTATAGAGGAAAGCAGCTGGCCAGTGTGATAATGAACATTTTGTCCTATAAAATTTCCATGTGAACAGAGGATGACAAAAATTTAATTACTAGAAGAGTTCAGGTGGTCTGTGGACCGCATGCTGACTCCTTCTTTCCTGGGGGTTGCCTGGAGATGGGGAGACAGCCTGAAGTGGGCTGGATGAATTGCTGTGGGAGCTTACAGCCTCTTCCCTGTTGTTCTTCCTCCTGAAGACTCAGTGGGCTTTTCCTTCATGAGACTGGGGATGAAATGTATTTATTGCAGCTGACATGCTCAGGGCCTTCTTGCTGTGGTCTGAAACGTGCATGTGAAGTCACTTAGGAGACTTGATGCACGTACACAGTTCCACCACATGGCCAGAAGTGATGTATGTGATGGTGACAGTGACCATGTTAGAGGAAGGACCTTGTTAATGCTCTTAAAATGCTGCATCTGTGAGTATATGACTGAGAAAGTTAGCAGTGAGTAGCTGCTGAATGTCTCCCTAACAGGTTATGTGACAGGTGCTGGCAGAAAGATGGCATCACTGCTCAGCTGTTAGCCCTGAATCACCATCCTTGGGAATTTCAGTACAAAATAAAACTGAGGAGGTAAAACAACCAATGGAGAAGGAAGACAAACTCGGTATAAAGTGAAATTGCAGTCTTCACAAATTAAACACAGGGAATTCATAATATCAAGCTGTTTTTAAATTGTACATATCGAGATGCCACAAATCATTGCATAACCATTTACAGCCAGTCACACTGAAGTAATAGGCGCAAGCTTTGAAACTCCTGATTCTTTCATCCTTGAAGAAGCTGAGCATTTTATTTATTACTGTCATCATCCTTTGTACAACTTTTGCGAAGAAATCAGTGAAGGACTAATGACTTGACTGTATCAGTCATACTGGAGTGGATTGGGCCAGCATTCAGTAGTGACCCTATGAAGACAGTAAAAGGCATACAAGTGCATGTACTGCCTTTGCAAATACTTGATAATAAATTGAGGTAGCATTCATTCCCAGATAGCTAATTATGAATTGTTCATCCATTCTCTGTTAATTTAAAAGTTCTTTGAGAATTTTATCTTTCTGGTTTGGTATCCTGTGATTTGCAACTAAAGCATCTCCCTGTTAAAAGAGAGCTTGCTATTTCCAGAGACACTCCTATAGAATGAATAATGAAGTACTTTTTATTAAATGACTGTGGAAATCAAAATCTCAGTACCAGTATCTCATGGACGGTTTATCTTACAAGGAGATGGACATGGGATTTAACTAGTGTGCCAAGAAATCTTGAGGAGTAGAGATGATAATCTGACTCTACAAAATGAGGGAAATGTTGGTGTGATAAATAATACTCACTTTCAAAAGCAAATGCAGTGTTTACCAGTTGAATTTCCCAGGCTTGTGTATACACACAGTATTGCCAGACAAACCAGCTATTACTTCATGTCTGTTATTTCCTATTATACTGACTGTATGTTGTACCCAGAGACACCGGACAAGCTGTGATACACGCTATACAGACACCACAGACACAAACCAACTAATCTGCTAGCATAGAGATGAATATGAATGCAATCCTATTGTGGGAAAGGAGACGGAGATTGTTATTTGTATTCTAAGTAGTTGGAAGGTGTCCAAATGCTGCTGTAGTGGATACAATATGACATAAGTGGATAGATCCAGAGGTGGTTCCAGAGATTTATTCCTGAGAACATAATTCCACTCTACACACCAGCATTCTGTGATACACTTAACAAAAAAAAAAAAAAAAAAAGCTTGTGTGTGTTTGTATTGTTGTTTTATGGGTTTATGAGGGCACCATAAAACTCCTTAGTTGAGATATTTTAGTTATACTTAGAATACTATTCTTAGGAAGAAACAATTAGTTCATGAGAATACAAACACTGAAAATCCTTCTCAGAATCCTTCTGGCTAGCTTAGCTTGCCCAGAATTACCAAGGCTTATTTTATTACCTTTGGTTTAACGGTGTTAGGTTTTCAGAAGATATTTTCATGAACTAATGCAGCCATCTTTCTAGTTTTTATCCTTTTTCAGAACAGCTATGACCTGTCATTACTGTGAACAAGGAGGCCAAGCCGTCCTCAGCTAAGATCATGACAGTTTCCGTAACATTTCTGCAGTACTGCGTTAGTCGTCAGGTAAGGTAGCCATCTTTGTGGCTGCAGTTACTCTGAGCTTATGCCGTTTACCTCAGTGGAAACACTCTCACTGCTTCAGAAGGCATATGGGTGAGCCAACACTGAGGATTAGGCAGGAAGCAGCAAGAGGAGAGGCATGTTTACTCGCAAGCGTGAGCTTTTAGAGGAGGAAAAGGCAGCAGTATGACAGCATATTTGTAAGGCAGCAGTAGGAGATGGCAACTATTAGTGCATGTGGTGCCGAGACAAGGTCTGAGTTATCTGTGTACAGGCTGATCCTCAGTTTGTTCTACCACACGCGGTTGCTTGCTTCATAAAAATAATTTTTGATGCATCAGTCTGGTGCCAGCCCTGTGGGTTGTTAACAGAACAAAGTCTGCACTACAGACTTTCATGAACTTTGTATGCAAGAGTGTCAGGGGCTGTGTAACCTAAGGGTACCTCTGATCACTTTGTTGGCTAGAAGAAAGACTGCCATTTTTACACACTTTCTTGCAGTTACCAGAGTGCAGCTGCAGTGAAGATGGCGTAGTGATGGTCGTACAACATGCAGTATGCTGAGCAGTGATAATGTGCAGGGCTACTTCTCTCCCCAGCTGTCAGTCCAGCCTGGAGGTGGGCAGTCTTACTGCTTTCAAAGGGACCCCCACTTGTTTCTGGCAACAGTGGGATGTGAAAGTGGCCAAGGGAAACTCACGTCTTGTGTGAGGTTGTTCAAAGTGAGGCTTCTGCTACAGCATCTCAGGAACTGGTGTCCCCGAAGGTGAGTTTAAAAGGCAGGAGACTTCTTGGGTGCTGCTCCAACTTCCCTGTAGGCATGTTCTTCCTGTTCTTCCCAGAGTCTTTATTGCAGCATGCCTTTCTAGACAAAAAGGTGCTGTACAGCATATGCTAACATCTTCCCAGAATTCCTTAAACCTCAGTCAATATCATTCAGGAATTCAGAGAAAGTAAACAATCAAAATAGCAGTGGTGGAGGAGGCAAAAGAAGAAAGTCTGCAAGTCCCAGAAAAATGCTGGCAAAACTAGAAAAACTGTATGCAAAGCTTTGTATCATAAGGCACTAAGAAATTAATTTCTCCCCCTTTTGTTCCTTTGCTCTCATTTATCTCATTACTATTCTCATTGCTCTAGAATTTACAGAAATCTGTAATTTGTTATTTTTCATTTTGAAGTAGAGTGCTCTGCCTTTTCTTGGCATCTAAATACTATTCAAAATTCATTGTGTTAGATTGTCTGGACATTGCTCGTAGGACATTACATTTTTCAAACTGTCAAGACACATAGCCTTCACATTTTTTAGTTTAGATTAATTTTGGCTCATTTTATCTTCCTAGAATAGATTTAACTGAGATCACAATGTCTTCATTATCTTGTAATGATTATAGAAGTCTTTTCTTAGCACATTAATGCAAGTTATAGTCTTCGACACATTTATAAGAGTTATCAACTAATGAGATACAGTTTTCATGTGTATACAACCAGGCCACATTCCATCAACCTTCATTAAACAAGAAAAATAGAAGGAGCACAGTACTAGCTGGGCTGTGCTGGTACACAGCCAGAAGTTTTTCTCTTAGTATTGTCTCTCTCTGCCACTTCAGATTTTCTGATGACAGAGCTTGGAAGATAGTAATATAATGTATATTAAATCATAAAACATCTTAAAACCATTTTGAATAACACTTTATTTAAAATTTTCAAGTCAGGTGAGAATGGACAACCCCGGTGGGAGCAGTGAGGGGCAGCGCAGTGTAAGGTGGTGGTGGCAGGGGTGCACAGTTCTGTTGGGGAATGTTGGTGTAGCTTATGGGGCACCAGAAATGGAAGCAGGAAGGGATAAGCCCAGGTGATACCTAGAAAAGAGTGGGATTTGGGTGATCTGGGTAGATGTTAGCCAGGTCCCTCCACAAGTGAGAAGATATTGGGGTCTGGGTGAGGCAAAGTGCCAGGAACTCCTTTGGGAGGCTGCGGTCCTGACTGGGATGCAGAGGCTTGGGCTGTGAGGATTTGTTTGGGAAAAAAGAGGTAATAGTTCCTACATTTAGGAGGGCTGGGAGAGAGCCTGCAATTTGGAGGGGTGGGAGCGTAGGGCTGAGTAAAGGTAACCATATTCATAACAGAGGTGGAAGCAGGAGGGTAGACAAGCTAATGCAAGAAAAGTGGAATGGGACCCCGATATAAATGTCACTTAACTTTGGAAATACAGTTGTCAGCTACTTAATGCTGTTGCTATAGCTATAGAAATAATAGCATTCTAGTTTTCATCAAATCTTTTCTTGTTACACATTTTGACAACAACTGAACTTCTGCAGTGGTTTAATTTCTTTAAACTGGTCATCTTGCTGCTATCTCTTTGTACTTTTCAGAATGTGATGAAAAGGTCCAGTCCGTATGTAGGCTTATAGGTCAAAGACATTGACATAGGTCAACTCACAATGACAGATTTTCAGCTCTGATGGTAATTCACACAAATTATTGTATGACCCTGCAACAAAAATTGTCATAAAATGTGCAGCTGTTCACATCTGTTTCCTTGACCATGAACAACAGAGCTTTCATGATCATGCTCCTTAACATATCAAATAAGCTGAACTGCAAACTACAAGAAATAATGACATCAGAGAAGAACAGCTGTAGAAACTTCTTTCTTTTCCAAAGCTTTATTACATTTAATCTGCTGTTCAAGTGCTTGAAAACTGTGTGATATATAGCTAATGTTTAAATACCCTTGACCTGTGTCTTTTCAAAGAAGTGCATCAGCATGTGTTCCTATGTCAAATTCAGGGACTCTCCCATAAATAGACAAAACCCCCAGGGTGATTCTCCACCTAACTAGCTGGGGGAAAAGTTTCACAAAATATCTGTGGGAACAGCTTCTAGTCTGGGTAACGGGAAAAAGACACTATGCAATGGCCATTTTATTTTCTCTGTTTTCTGCCTTCTGGTTTCTAAAGAGTTTGTCTGCAGCAGAGATATTACTGGGGCAGAATTGATAAAGTCTGACTGTTTCAAAGCAAACAAACACTTGGAATTTCTCTCACGGATGATTTTTTTTTTTTTTTTTTTCCCCAGTAAAGGCATTCAGACTAAAATGGCATGATTCCTTTTTGTGGATAAAACCCCCATAGCAATTAGAATTTTTTAGATGATTATGGTTCCTGGCAAGGACATACTGGGGTTTTTATATTTCAGTCAGGTATAATCAGGCACTGCAGCAAACACTTGAAAGATAATCTGCTCTAGAGCAGTAAGACAAAACAGAAATCACCCCCATCAGAATATTGTGCAACACAACCTGGTTTACTGGCATTACCTATAGCAGTGGCTGCGGCTCATTTAGAAGTGCAAGTGGGAAGCTGAGCTACATCAGATATCAAATGTTGGAAAATCTGAGTTATTTCCAAATGTTGCAGTGCAGAGTAATTGCTCTGACTATGCTGTGTCAAGGGCTGGTTTTCACTTTTGTTTATAATGGGTGATTATTTAAAACAATCTGCATTTGCACCAGGTAAGCACATCATTGGTTCTGAAGAGCTCCATTTTTCCACCCAAGCAGGTGATTTCCTTAATAAATATTTGATTTACTTTGGCAAACATCAACATTTAAATGGCAGTCCCTCTACATCTATAAAAAGCGCAGCAACTCAGGGCTTGTTTTTCTCCTATGTCCCCTCCTGGACCTAGCCTACTTTTTTTCTCTGTTCTTGCCTTGCTTCTCTTAGTAATAACTTCTAGCTCCTCAGAAAATCAGGCTTATCCCACAGATGTTTCTCTCTGCTCTTTAAAGAGGGAGGAGAGGCCATGGTCAGCACAATGTACAGCATCCTCTTGAGCAAACTGTCTTGCCTGCAAACTGTCCCCTGCAGCATAGAGGCACCTGAAAACAGAGATGCTGATGAAAACAGCACAGCTGAGTGCTTACTTGGAAGTGAGAACACTGAAAACAGTCAAGATCAGGGGATGGAAGGGAGTAAGGTTAATGTCCCCAAATGCATCAATCCCCACTCGTTTGAATCTTGTGTTGTCATTTACGCTATAAGAAGGGTGTTAAATACTGAGGAGCTGACTTTCTTCCTACTAATACTGATGAATATCAGAAAATCAGAATCAGACCTTTATTACTTTACCATGTTAGATAAAAAATTTTGGTCTGGACTGTTTTTTGCTATGCTTTGTGGTGATAATGACAGTAGGAAGATGATGATGGGAAACTTTGCCTGAAGCATTTTTCTCCCTTTCTTTTTTTCTCCTCTTTTTATTTAGCACCTTTCTACAAACACTATTACATGGTGAATTTTAAACAGCCAAAGAAAGGCTTGTTTAGCATGGGAAATGTCAGTAGAACAGTATTTATGTGGCAGAGTAATGTGTACCTGTTCAATAAACACTCAACCAAAGGTCCTGGCTGCATGTGGAAGAGGGATAGGTGGAGACACTAAAAGTTCAAAAATCGGAAAAGAACCTCTGAAGGCTGCAAAGCACCATTTTTGGAAAGCCAAGGATTATTTTCTCCCCAGTTCTCCACAACAACTTTAAGAGTACTATTAACCCTAATAAATTTCTCTCAAAATGTAATTTGAGAGAGAATGTGAGGAGCTGTGTTTACCCGCTGTGCATTTATTTTAATAGCGTTTCACTTCTCCCGTAAGTACTGAAGTAAGTGATTCTCCTTCTCGGTGTTGGATTTGATTTTTGTCTACCCCCTAAAGAGTGAGTTCAAATTTATCTTAACATTCTGACTTGAGGAATTCGTATGGAGTCCAAAGTACTTTGTGTTCTCAAGAGCTGATCTGAAATCCAAGTAATCCAAATGAAATAAAGATGACCATGCAAATAATCTTATGACACATTTCAGCTGAGAGTTTTTCTGGGTTTGATTTAATTTCTTGCAAAAGCTCTGACCGTACTCCCAGAACTCAGCCATTTGGGTACTGCAACAAAGGCCAATATCCTGCACGCTCAAGCAGTGACTTGGGGTGGAAATTCAGCCCCTCCTGCTCTCTCTCTTCAGGAGCAGAAATGAGACCAGGTACAACTATGATTGGAGCAACAGAGGTGGACCTTCTAGCTATACCTACATCAGTGAACTGAAACTGCCCGGGGGTGCTGCCTGGTGCCGTTCCTGAATGACATGGGACACCCCCATCCACGCTGCTAAACCATCCGCCTCTCCAGTACGAGCTGCTGCACGCCGACTGCCTATCCGTGCTGGCTGTTGAACCATAACTGGAAATACTTGGTAGTGATTGTTAAAATGGTCCTGAACTATACCAGGGATCACTAACAATTTAATGGTACGAGGAATGGAGCCTGGCAGTGTTGAGTCTGAAATGTGCCTTGGTGCTGTTTGATTTACAAGTGTAGGCACAGCCTTTCTGCTATTCAGCTTTCCACCATTTAAATACATCATTAGTTATATGTTGGATGTACTTGGTCATGCTTTACTTCTAAACTCAGGAGATTCCTGCCCTGTTTCTTTTCCCATATACGTGGCTCTTGCTCTTGTACACTCTAACCCCAGTTCACCTGTTCTTTTTCTACTTTGGTAACTTCCTTAGCGATTGCTGAAGTAAGAAAATAATCCTTCTTCTACATCCCTTAAGCGTTGCCATGACCCATGGATGGAGCTGAACTCTGCCTTTCATTCAGTAATAGTTGCCTAATTCTCAGTTTATGAGAATGCTGCAGTTTTGGGTTTGTGTGGCAGCGTTTTTTTGGCAGCGGGCGAGGGGCCGCCGGTGGGTCTCCCGTGAGGAGCTGCCGGAAGGTTCCGCGGCTGCGAGCC
>JANZLQ010000060.1:18433843-18458350 GCA_026212715.1 Elanus axillaris
GGAGGAGTGAGGAGTCCTCCCCCTGAGGAGGAAGGAGCGGCAGAGACCCGGGGTGGGGAGCTGACCCCAAGCCCCATTCCCCGTCCCCCTGAGCCGGGCGGCAGGGAGGGCTGTGGGAAGGGCTTCCCAGATCCCGCTTTGCTGCCTGTTATCCTTGGTTTGGTTTGGTTCGATTGGTAGTCAATTAAACTGATGTTGTTTCTTGCCCAAGTTGAGCCAGTCTTTTGCCCCCGTGCCCATAAGTGGTGAGTGATCCCTCCCTGTCCTGGTCTCGACCCATGAGCATTTCTTTATATTTTCTCCTCATCCCACCAGGGCCAGGGACGAGTGAGTGAGCCATTGCCTGGTGCTTCGTTGCTGGTTTGGTCTAAACCACAGCAGCTGCAAAACTCTCATTTTCCTTTTCTTCTCTGGTATGAGAGAAGGGGAGGCTGAAAGAGGCAGAGACATGTCTTTTATTTAGGCTATCATATTTTATTGCTGATTAGACTCATCCAGAGTGCAAGACAAGCTCCCTTTTAGGACTTTAAAGAAATAATGGCACTCAGTGGCCCAGCCCATCATCGTTAAACACACTTTTCATAGAGGGTCGTGAACTGCATACTGGCCTCATTAAAGCTGTGGAAATTCCATCAGCGCTTATGTTTCTGTGTAATGATTTAATTGAATTTTCTTATTGCTGGAGCTTGTCATTATGCCAGTGATTTTCATGCTGGCTCCCTAAACTCACAGAGTTTTTGCTCAAGTCTAAATAATCCAAAATTGCTTTTATCAGTGTGTAGTCTGCTGGCAACATACGAGGCCTGAATGAGCAAGCTCTTAATTGGAGAGCTGGGGAATTTTCTTATTTTTGTCTTTTTACTTAAGGACTTAATTTCCAACTCTGCTTTCTTCATTCTTTCTTTTAAACAGAATACACAGTAGACTTCCCAACCTGTAACATAAGCCGTAGGAAACTCCCAATATGTAAACAGAACAAGCTGGACTCATTAGTATGTAGTAGGTAAAGCTGGATTTAATTTTGGAGAAAAAAAAAACAAACAAAACATGCGTCAAGAAGCTGGGCGATACAGAAGTGTTCAGCTCTAATGTAACATTGTTCTGGGAAGGCACAAACCTATTCAAGACACAATAACTTCTACATTAACATGGGATTGTGGCTGAGAATTTAAATGCCGCAAAGCCAGAGGAATTCCCACAACAATCAAATTTCAGGCCTCTCTGGTACTGAAGATTAATTTTAGCCTGGGCAATGTTTTTGTATGATAAACCCGTTAAAAGCTTTGGTGAGGAAAGGCAGCCGTGAGGTGGAGGAATTGGAGGGCTTGGCGGTGACTTGTGAGCAAGCAGAGATCACTGGCACTGACGTACATGTAGTGTAGCATAAAATATGTGTCAGTGAGGAGGTGATCCCCAATGACAAGGTGATGCATGCCTCAGTCGAGCATGGCTGAAGAGGCAAATAAGCAAGATCAAAATCAACAGCCCACTATATCTTATATCTTGGAGTATGAGCCATGCGTTTCAACTGACTCTGTGTAATGACCAGTTCTTCATCTTACACCTCAGCTCAGCTATTGTATACTGCTTTGGACACCAGTGCTACCATGCAAATGACACAGGATTAAATAGTAAATGCTAATCATCTTACATTTGTGACTTAATGTTTGAAGGTAATTTTGTCTTTTTACAAGCTCTGTAATTTGAATTGCATGATTTTATAACTACAAGTTGTAGCCTTCTCTCTACAGCACACTTGCTCGTTTTTGAGGGTAAAGCAACTTGTTGTGCACAGCTGTATTTTGTATCATCCAAAGTTTTCTTCATGACCTTTGGTTACTGTTCTTGATATAATGAGTTTTATTTATGGTGCTTAGAAGACATTGAGTCCACAAATGATTATGGCCAGATCTGCGGGATGTCTGTACTTGACAGCCAGATATTTATGACATCTGGGCATTTGGGGTTTTTTTACTTGCTGATGAGGCTGGGGCCAAGCAGGTAGCATCCTGGGAGAGAAAATAATCTGTGGTCAAAACCCATAAAATCCCACAAAACACTTTCTGATACTGCCCCAGATATGCTGATATTTTTGCTGTAAAAAAGAAATCAATTTCACAAGGGAAGAAAGTGCTATTTCATGGGAAAAAATAAACACGAAGAAGACAAGTTCTAGAAAAGATGCAGTGGAGAGACTCCCAGGGTGAATATAGGGGACTGACACAGGTCAGAGGATATAAGGTCACATTTTGCATACTGTTGTTCTTGAAGACAAGGGCTGTGGGTCTCAGTCTCTTCTGGCATGCCAATGACAAGCTGAAAAATGTTTGTGACCTTCAAATGGGCAAAATACTGCTAAAGCTTTCTTAATAGTATTCAGTGGTAATCCACATTCTGTACTTGCTTGTGAGGATACAAGCTCAGAGTATCCACCGATTGCAGTAAACAGTAAAATTCACCTGATGTTTTTACAGGCTATTTTATTTGGCAGACCAGCTTAGCTTTAGTGTGACTTGCTGTAACTATGAATGGAATTTATTTGTATGTTTTACAATTTTTTAATGTACAATGCCAGTATGTTGCACTCATTTAGATTAGCAATACTTGGAAAACCAAGTCAAGAAAGGAAGCAATTCAGTTAGAAACTAGGGAGACAGGATTGGAGATGCTGCAAGAGTTATGTTTGTTCTACATTCATGCTACATTTATTCACGCTTAAAAATGGAAGCAGAGAAAGTGGAGGTTCAGTTTAGCTGATTGCCTTACATCATTCCAGCTCCTGATGAGATTTTCAGTACAACACTGTATTTTGTTGAACTCCTTTATTAAATTTGTTCATCCCATTCTGGGATTAAAGGTTTTCTTGCAGTGGCAGGTGCTCTAAAGAATGCAGACCAGAAAGCCTGAAAAAACCTTTGAATTGTAGTTTTCCTGAATGAGTAAGATTTCAGTTATATGTATTAGTTAAATAGAATATATGATAATTTATAATAAATGCAGTTGTTTCTAACATGTATGACATTATAGATTATATAATATACAGCATATGTATATTCATATTTTATAGTGTGTCTATATATATACACATGTATATCTCATAGGATATATGAAGACAAAGTTTCACTGTGTTGCCAGCAGTGCATCAGCTCTTGCTTGCTCTGCTTGCTGGGGCAGCACAAGAAGGGGGCATGTTGGTGACGTGGTGCCTGCAGGAGAGGCCGCATTGTTCCAGACTGCCCTGCGTTTGGCTGGGATAGAGTTAATTTTCTTCTTAGTAGCTGGTACAGTTTGTTTTTGGATTTAGTGTGGGAATAATGCTGATAACACGCTGATGTTTTAGTTGTTGCTAAGTAGTGCTTATCCTAAGTTAAGGATTTTCCAGTTCCCCATGCCCTGCCAGCAAGTAGGTGCATAAGAAGCTGGGAGGGAGCATGGCCAGGACAGCTGATCCGAACTAGCCAAAGGGCTATTCCATACCACAGGACATCAGGCTCAGTATATAAACTGGGAGGAGTTGGCTGTGAGGGGGAGGATTGCTGCTTGGGCATCAGTCAGTGGGCGGTGAGCAATTTCATTGTGCATCGCTTGTCTTTTCTTGGGTCTAATTTCTCCCTTTTTGTTATATTCCTTTTCATTATTATTATTAATTTTTTTAAACTATTTTGTTATTTTAGTTATTAAACTGGTCTTATCTCAACCCATGTGTCTTACTTCCCCCCTCCAATTCTCTTCCCCATCCCACTGGTTGTGGGGGGGAAGTGAGTGAGTGCCTGTGTGGTGCTTAGTTGCTGGCTGGGGTTAAACCACAGCACAAACTGATGCAGACACAAACATATAATGCAAGACTTTTGGAGAAGTACCTGCTGGAAGCCCACCTTCTCCTCTCATTTGGACAACTGTCTATTCAGCGATGTGCTAGCACTCCCAAGGAAACTTTGGGGATTCTTTCTTCATTGTTAAGGGGCTTCCAGGCAGCAGGGGGAAGTTGGCATCTTTACAGCTTTGAATCGTTCTTCAGGGGCCACCTTTCAGGCCTGGCTCTTCCCACAGGCTAAGTAGCCCTAAGCTGGGTACTCTGAATTATTGTATTATTGATGCCTGCTGTGGCCAGGCATCCGGTTTTGAGATGTTCAGCGCTTGGGTTAGGCAACTGAAGTAGGCAGTCTGAATAAATGCCGTTGTGCCAGAGGACTGCAGGGAGAACAAGTGCCAAATTTAAGATTATATTCTACAAACAGAAAGCTTATTGCTGCTCTCTAGCTCAGCAAGCCAATTCAAAGCCAATCCCTTGAGCCAAAAGTGAACCAGCTCTACTTATTTATAATTTGAGTCCAAGCACAGAAGGCAAGTAATTTGTTTTGGGCTTGGATTTGCAGATGGGAAAACTGATGTTCTGCATGTGGATGTTTACCTTATGTATTTGTCACTTTATTTATGAAAAGTCAAGGAATCTGAACAACCAGTTAGTGAATTGCTTGCAAAGCTTTCTTTAAATTTTATATGAACTTTTTCTAAGCACCGAAGTATGGTTTCAGCATGTTCCTTTTTCTGTTTTCATTGCTTTGATTTATTCTGTAAGAAGTTGTTTGCTTGTCCTATAAAATCATGCATTTGGAAGTGGTTTTGGCTTGCTTTCAGTATTAACCTTTTATTTTCCATTTTATGTGCTTATGACTGTCAATGCACATTGTGAAAATAAACTGGCTTCTTCAAAAGGATTTGTCCTTTTTCTGTCCACATGTGCTTGACTCTTTTGGGAAAGAGGACATTGATGAGGAGGGAGAATAAACTGGAGGACATGATAATAAACCTCCTTGAACTCTTTTGCCTTCTTCAGTGGGCTGAATCAGTTTTAGCCTGACACAGGAGAATCCTTGGGAGAGGCTGCATGCTTTTGAATAAACTGGCATTAGCTGGCTTTCCTCAGCTCTCTTTCTCTCAGGACTGTAAAGCATCAACTCTGAATGTGGGGAGTGGTGCAATCTGAGCTCAACACTGAATCCAGTTCTGCACCGTAGCATCCAGTATAGAGGTCACCTCACTGCACCTCAGTGTACATGTTTCCCATGTACAAACACGTGTCGTTATTCTCCTGCAAATGATGTAGCTGGGATTATTGTCCCTCTCTCTTTGCAGGTCATAGAGTCAGCTCTTTTTGGAGGGAGCAGCAGCAGCTTGAGGGCAAGTTAGAACTACAGCATGAGCTCCAGAAGGAAACACAGCCACATGCTTGCGAAGGTGGGCTAGCAGGAGAGTTGTCTGAAAACGCCAGATCCTTTAAAGAGGAGGGTGAGGATACAGTCACTGTGGCTTCTAGGCAGCTGAGTTTATATTTACAAAAACCCCAAGACTGGAAGAATTGTTGTACTGCTGAAAGCCTTTTTTTTGCTGGTGCAGGCAAGTCCCCATTTACATGGGCATGATATCACTGGAGTGTGCTACGAGAAGACAAGTGTTACCCGGGAGTATCTGACCTGAGCTGAGGGTTTGGTGAATGGGACTTACAACTGGTTTTGGATGCCTGAACAGAGGGGGATAGTGTAAGGCAGGAAAACTTTGAAGGGCAAATCAAGCCTCTGACTTAATCAAGAAATACTTTCGAAATGGAAAAACAGTCTAATTTTTGTAAGGGATCTCTGTAAAATCAAACCTTAACAACTTCCTTGCTTAAGTTTCTAGACATTTGCAACCCTTCTAAAAACAATGTAGACATGGACTGTTGCAAAATAATTTGAGGTGAAATATGTTCTACTGTGGAATCAATAGCTGGACATTGTATTGTTTTTAGTGCTTTCTGTGCAATAGTTTGAAAGGGCGAGAAGGATTGTCTTGTGGTTACTCTGTCGCTCTGCTGCCTTTCTAATTTGCTGTTGTGGGAACACAAAATTACTTGTCCAGTGTGTCACTCAATGTATAGCAAGTAGCTTGAAATTACTTCTATTGAAAAAGCAATTACCTCTCCAGCAGCAAAGAAAAGCATGTAGATATCATGGCCTTTTTTCTAGGAAAGCTGCTTAATGACACAGGACATGTACATAAAAAAGTACTAAGTCTATTTTACAGCCTTGTTGTATACTGGACTTTTCACATTTCAGAATTCTCACTCCTTAGCTTTTGTGTATGTGTGGGCGTACGTGTGTGGGTGTGTGTGAGAATCAAAGGAACATCATGTCCTTTGCTTTAATAGTTTATTTTATGTTACTGCTTTGTGTTTTGCAGTCCCTCTAGCCAATCAGCATTTATGAACTGAAGAGAATAGGAACCAGGGGCCTAATATTACAGTAAATTAGGTCCTGAATTTCTACTCGAGTGATTTAATTTTGAATTCAGCCTTTATTCTAACTAGTTAATGTACAGAGATATCATATTGGGAGTTAGAAGACTTGCCTCTTTCCTCAGCAACAAGAAGGTGGTAGTCAAGGAGTGAAGAAGAATGCTTCCCTTTTAAACTCTGCTCCGGACTTTTAGGATGTTTCTCAGACCTGCCTCAGACATTCAGTGGCCCAGTTGCTTAGGGCTACTGGGATTTTTAATTGTGAACAGAGCAGGAGCAGAACAATTTCTATCCATAGAGAGGAAAATGCAGTGGCTGCACTTCTCAGATTCATTTGGAGCAAAAGACTTTATGTTACCAGTCTCAAAAAAAAAAAAAAGTTATTCTTTGATAATTTTATTTTCTACCATTGCTAGAACCAAACTGGGTTAGCAGAGAGGGAATTCATTGAGTTTACCTCTTCGTGCTTCACAGTTTGAGACACTTACTCTCTGTTGGAAATGTGATTTGATTAGACTGCTACTTCTGTTCCTTTTTCAGCGAATGTAGTAACATGTTTATGGTCCTGAATTTATTCAGGTTCCTAGGAATATAGCCTTTTTTAAGGAAAATTGTGCTCTGGTGCCACTGAGAGGGATTGGACTAATCCTCTGAATAATTGCCTTCTCTTTTTATACTGTAAATATTGTAAAATCAGCTGCGTCAAAAATTGACTACTTTTGATTTTTTTCAGTGACATTGTGCATCCAGATTCAAATTTTCACAATAAGTTGTGATGGATATTTAACATAAATATTGTTACAGCTCTTCATCTTCTTACGCCCAGTCATCCTAACTTCTAGGGCTTGTGTCAACAGGAGGTTTAGCTGTATGAGATTTTCAGGAACTGCAGTAGCATGTTTCCGCTGGGATGATCAGTGAGCTTGGTTAAAAAGATCGTGACATCCCATGTAACAGGCAGATGCTTCCAGGTGCACTCTCAGGGTTGCAGTCCCAAACTGAAAGCTAACTGCTTAGGTGAGAGCGACCTCTTGCCTCACATGAGTGCAGGTATCCCGGCTAGCAAATCCCCAGGAGCTGTCCCAGGATATCACCCTGGAACTCCAGAGAATGGCTTGAGCACCTGCATGTTTGGGCTTTTCCTTCTTTCCAGTTGACTTACATTGGTAAGGCTTTCTGTTGCAGTATTTATTTTCCTGTTTGGAAGCCATGCTGTTTTGTATGAGCCTCAGTGAAAAATGACATCATATGTGAGGTTGGCAACCCAAAGGACTTTCTTCATGACACCTTCATAGCCACAGTTACTTTGATCAAACACAGAAGACAGCAATAAAATATAAAGGCTAGGCAGCTGATGCTGAAACTGCTGATTTTTATACCAAAACATCTGTATCCCGCTGTCAACTCATGTTTGCCTACCTGCTTTTGGTACCCATGCAGTACCTCCTGTTACTTAAGTTTCTTCTTTTGAAGCAGGGTCTACCTTGTTTCATTATGTATGTGATGGTTGCTCTGCTCCTGCTAGGAAAACAAACAGTTCCTAAAGGAAAAGACTGTAGTGATCTGTGCAACATGCTGTTTAGATTGTCATGAGATTACAAACCTATTGTGACGCCTGAAAAAATGATGTGATATATTTTACTAAAACTATCAGTAAAACCAATTATGTGACCGGAATCATGTTGACTGGAGCTGAAAAGGACTGGGGCTTTATGATGCATTATTTACTGTGGGGCAAAGAGGAGCCAAAATTGCAAAGGCGGTAAACTATATGCTGAGCCTAAATTACTGGAGTACTGGAGACTATAGGGAGGAAGTATCACTATATGCTTTCTATGTTCTTCTACTCTTCCCTAGGCACCTAGTGGTGGCCACTCTTGCAGACAGCATACTGGGTTAGCTGAGTTAACTGAAAGAGAACTACAGCGATGTGTGCTGTTGTGGGGTGATTCGGCCTCCAGCCTGGCCTTTAAGCTGGTGTAGTGCAGCAGTGGAAGCACAGGAGAGGACAAAACCCGGCAAAGGGATGAAGAAACTGTAGTGCATAGAGAGAAGGACAGATTTGTTGGTATTTGAAGGACAAAACCCGGCAAAGGGATGAAGAAACTGTAGTGCATAGAGAGAAGGACAGATTTGTTGGTATTTGAACAGCAACATGCAATAAAGCAAGCTTCTAAGTTGTTTATGTGATGATGAACGATTCAGTATTTGTGAAGCCAGGCAGGGAGAAGAAAACGAATGGCAGAACCTGAGCGATCTAGCACTGTGTATCTAGCAATGATGCTGTTCCAGTGGCCAGGGCATCGGGGAGGTGAAACAATCCCACTGTTTTTTTGCAGAGGACTGGCTGCGGAGGCTCTGTGCACAGTGCTCAGGACACAGACACCTGTGTTCGCAATGCCTTTATAACTTCCATAGGCTTGAATGCAGCCTTGATCCAGCACACCTAGAGTCATATTTACTCATTAAGTATCATTGGCATTGCTTCATTTTCTAGTTAATTTAGCTGAGACAAGCCCACTTGTCCACAGGTGTCAGTGGCCTGAGACCAACCCCATGCTTTGCAGACAGATTGTCCAAGGTCATGCCTGTATTATTGAATTCAGAAGCACTTCCCATATCCTGGGTCCAGGTGGATCCTCAGGCCCCGTCCCACCTACTGTGGTATCAGGTTTGCACCAACCCCTCCCCACTCAAACCTATTAATCCTTCTGTGGAAGTATGGCAAACCCTGAGGGGTAAACTATAATCTAAACAGCCATAGCATGCAAATGAGAATGAGGAAAAAGTCCATACAACAGTCCATCATCCACTGGAGCTATTGGAGTCATATCTCTGAGCCAAGCTGCTGAAGACACGTACGTACCTAACGTGGTATCCATGCTGCCTGTCTCCGCCGGTGGCTGGTAGTGGACGCTGCTGGAGGACAGAGTTTTTTAACAGGAGGTCTGAGTCAAACTATCCAGACTGTGACAGACGTGAGGCTGGACCGTAGCGATGAGGGTCAGCCCTCAGTGGTGACCAGGAGTTGGAATGCCAATCTTAACTGGATGGTTGAGAAAGAGTTGAGGCCCATGGCATGTGTCTCATCCATGGAGGCTGCACAGCTGAGTGCTGCAAGGCAAATGAGGAATGACTGTTGAATTCTTTAGGGTTGCTTATTATCCTTCTAGACATAAACAGAGGGACAGACGCAAAATAGTTGTATTTTGAATCTCACATTGGGACCTAGTCTGTGCATGGCTGCATGGGTTTCTTTTAATTTTTTATGTCATTTAAATGTTTGTGGTTTGGTTCATTACAATTCTTAAAACAAGACTCTTAAAGAAAAAGTTGGGTTTTATCCAGTGACCAACAAAAAGTAATGTCTGCCTTTCCAGACATTCTGTTTAAAAACTAATGATCAGAGTAGTCCACTAGTGAAACTATTCTCTTAAAAAAAGAGATATTTTTTTTTAAAAAGCACACCAAAGACACTTACACTACTCAGGAGCAAAACATGCCACCTGTTTTGAGAACTGCACTAAGAAATGTAAATTGCAGCACGTTGTACTACATCGTGCAGCCCCTCCTGTAAGCCTGCTTGCAGTTTTTGCTGCAGTATGCGGCTCCCTCCCCACTCCACCACAAGCCTCCGGCACCTGGAAAAGCGGGTGCTGTGGTTCCCGGGTGACCCAGCTCCCCTGGATCCCCCTGCCCGCCCGGTGGAGGCTCTTCCCTCCCGGCAGCTGCCGCTGTGCCCTGGCACACCTCCTGAAGCTGGGCTGAACTGTGCTGCTCAGCAGAGAAGGACCTAGACCCTTTTATAAACCAAAAGCCAGATACCAAAGCTGACCTTACTGGAGTGAGTAAGCCCCCGCAGCACAGCAGGGCTGGGGATGCTCTGTCTCCATGCACGGAGAGCGAGCTTTGCCTCCGACCCTTGGGCATGGACCCTGGCCGCTGTGCCTAGAGGACCACCGCCAACCCCACTCCCTCCTCTGCCAGGCTACAGCAGCATCTTCCAGCTCTCCATGGACTTGGGACCAAGCAAGAGGTGGCTTGTTCTCCCGCACAGCCCCACAGGGGAGGGAGGCAGTGGACCTGGAAAGCGGCAGCTTTGCTACCAGCGTAAGCCCTGGCTCGCTCTGCATGGAGCGGGTTTCCTCTGGCCCCTGGTGAAGCGCTGCGTATGCTTCGGCGTGCTCCCGGCACCCCTGCTTGAAGAGGAGAGCAGTCCAAGGCCATCTGTGCTTTTTCTGTGCTATTAAGGGATCAGCAGCTGGCTGCGTCAGCTGTGTCTGCTCTAATAAATTAAGCAGTGCCAGGGCACGTCACTGGACTTGATTATTTATATTGTTGAATTATTGAAATGCCCCCTGGCTTGCTTTTGGCCAAGTAGTGCTATCCCAGACGATTCTCGGGTATAGTTCAGAAGTCAGCGTAGGCCAGGGACTGCTCCCAAGTGCAGTGTAGCTCCAGCCACCCTATTTTACAGGGTAAGAGCGTTAAATCGTACGGAGAGAGGCTGTTCCATGCCACTTGGCCTTGGTGTCAGGGAGCAGCTTCAGGCAAGGTTCATTCAGTGATCTAGGCATAGATTTTGGGTCCAATCCTCCTTCGTGCCATCAGAGCAGCAAGAGCTTAAAAATCCAGTCCTGAAAAAGAAATCCTGAAAAAGAAATCCATCTCATACAAACAGCTGTGGGTTTTTTTTTTTCTCATATCTGTTCCTGAAATATCTGACCTATTCACTGTGTTTGAAAACATTTTTTTCTCCAGATGCTCGTATTACTGTGCCGTTTCTAAAAACTGACACGGAGGCATTAGATTTTGCTCTTAGTGTTTTAGGGGACCCCTTCTAGGATGGAAAAGGAAGTGCTAAAGCTGCAAAAAGAGTTTAAGTGTTTTGTCCCATCTTGGTAGAAAAATCCTTAAATAATTGCTCTCTGAAAAGCCTGTTCCAAACACGTCATTTATCAATACACCCACTTTATAGATAGATGCATACACACATAACATTTGATAACTTACTCTCCTTTAAAGATGAAAAACATCTTACGATCTCAATATTCCACTGAGCACCTTAATGTCCTTACAAGTGGTCACAGCTGTAAGTTTTTCTTGGATTTCCTTCTGCCTTTGATTTCTCTGTTAAATGGATTGAATATTTCTCTGCAACACAGTTATTTTTATAAACAATAAATTTAATTTATTCTCCGTGGAATCAAACCAAATGTTCAAGCTTTGCTTTCTTCGTTACTGTTTCAAGTCTAATATTAGCTGTTAAAACAGAAGTCTTAACACCTGCTGTTTCTTGGACAAACTTAATATATTCCTGTATTCCAATCGGAGACTACAAAGTAAGAGAATACATCTCTGCTTGTATCCTTACTCCCAGCTGGAGTCACAGAAGCATGCATTTTGGGGCTTGTGAACATTTTGACGGGAAGGTCATCCTTAGTTTAGGCTTACATTTAGAAAACATTCAACAGTGGGTGAGATTGCATCTTCTCGAGCCACAGCAGAGCATGCCCTTGATATTCCTGTCTAAGCCTCTTCTTCTGCCCTGGCCCAGAGGAAAAGCTCAGTATCAAAACCCTTGATGAAACAATTAAATGACAAGCATGAGCTCAGTTCTGGTTTGCTGCATTCTCACAGAAGAAACGTGGGTCTGAGTAACAGTGCTGGGATGAAGGAGGGCACTTGCTATTTGCCTTGATTTTCCCTGGGTTCAGTTGAGAAGGGAAATGCTTTTAAACCTACACTCTTGCTGTTTGAGTTCACCAGCAGGTAACAGTAAAGCTTTTCAACAGCATTCTGATTTTGCCAGGAAGAATTATTGCATTGCAAAAATGGAGCCAGGTGTCTAATTTTAGCTTTAGATCTTTACTTATTTTTTACAATGTCATGTATCTTATTTTCATTATGAGACTCAAGTCTGAAACCATCAGAAACTACTTTCAACCCTGTGGACTTGGATCTCATCTTGTAGTGCTTCTGCTCTTGGCAATGGCAGTGGTGGAGCGCCATAGGAGGCAGAAGATGAGGACTTCTGGCAGCAGTGTTGAGCTTGAGAATGAAGTTCCATGCAGCTTACAAGAGAAAAGCAAAGGCAGTATCTTCCTTGATAGTGCACTGGAGAGCAAAAAATATGTCATGAGACAAGGCAGAGTTTAAGATGTATTTGAACAAGCAGCCAGTTGTAGAATGGAGTGCTTGGGGGGGAAAAAACCAAACAACAAAACCAAGAGCTTGCTTCAGACTTTGAGTCAAGCTGTGGAAAAAAGTTATGCCTGTACTGACAAAGGGGTAGAGAGAGAAAGGAAACAGAGACAGAAGGTGGAGCAGAGGATTAGGAAGGGGTCATGCTCAACAGAAACCGATGAAGTTAAATCACAGAGTAAATTCCAAATGTTAAGATAGTCTGAGGGATTTCACTGATTTTAAAGCCTTTAGAAATCTGTATAATATACTCACTTATTCTCACAAATGACAACAGAGTGAACAGTTTTATAATTTGACAAAGGATTGGTCCCAGGTTCTCTAGACCCTTCATAGTTTTCCTGCAACTAATTCACTTCATCTGGGCTCAGTGAAAGTCGTCATTCAAAACAAAACAAAAAAAAAACCAACCCAAAACCCAAATAACTATTTAAATCTTTAAGCGATGGGAAAGGGAAACTTTTTATATCCTATCTAAAATGTCTACTATTGCACAATTTTGTCCTCCCTTATAAATCAGAGCATAGCCTTGTCTGATAGCAGATATAAATCCATGACATCCATTTATCTTATAAGAAAAACAGAATGAAAAGATTAAAGAAAAATATCACTGAGGTTTATTGGAAGTGATTAAAAGACAAAGAAAGTTAGACTGATAGATTAAAAGCAGAAAAGCAGATAATTCAATTTTGCTGGTGCTGCACAGCGGGGCACTACGTCTATTCCTCCCTGGCTTGTCCAATCCAATCCAATTCAATCCCATCAAAGTTAATCCACCCCAGTAGACATGTTGTGGCTGTGGGTAGGCAGATGTCATCCCATGGTGGTCAAAGTCTGAAAAATGTTTTTTTATGGTAAAGTCTCTGACCTCCGTTCTCGCACTGCGTGTAAGGTCAGGACTGAGCTCCCAGTGGCCGTGTGGCTCTTGCTCCGGAGCTCCTAGGGCTGGGTACCTGCCCCAGGCTCCTCCTGACTTCTAGCTGGGGTGGCATGTGTGCAGCTCCGACACAGCCACTGTGAACAGGGTTGTTACAGGGAACATAAGCAATGAATGACAAGTGTTGAGTCTTGACCTAACAGCCTTGGAGCCGTGGAATGGGTTAAATGCAATGTATTTTATAGAATCAGTGGGCCAGTGGCCATTTCTCCCCTTCCACTCCCCCGGGTTTCACTAGCCAAAGGCTCAAGGTGGAGTGAAGTGTGAACAGAGGGATGCTCCGAAACTCTATTAGCAGAGGTGCTCTCCACCACATGATGGAGAAATGACAAAGTGTACAGCCCTCATCCAAGTTGTAGTTACGGCTAGAGTTGGCTAAAGACATTTAGCTCTTGTGGGGAAAGCTCAGTATCTGCAAAGAGGGCTCCAGGTGGGTAACGGGAAGACTAAAGGAAAGAGGGAATGTGGCAGTTTTAGGTAACTCTGAGTACGTGAAACAGATATATGGATGACAGGCTGGGAGAGAGCAGTGAAGGTTTTGGGAAGCTTGGAGAAAGAATTGGAGTTTTGGAGAGCGGAGGTGGGGGCAGGAGCCTGAAGTTTCTTTCCTCCTTCTCCCATTTCCTCCTGGGATATGGGACATCCACTTCCCCCTGCGACCTGTCAGACAGCGGAGCATCCCCCCTGCCTCTCGTGGTGACCTGCTCCCCCTCCGGTCCCCTTGCAGGCATCCCGTGCTGCTTACCCACCTGTGCGTCTTGGTCTCCTGGGGAGGGAAAGGATGGGACCAGTCCAAGATCCTGGAGAAGAGGCTAGGAAACCAGGGCTTTCTACTTCTCCTGTTGCAGGAAAAGGCCACCTTCTCTAACCTCTAACCCCTTCCAGAGTATCAGCTGGAGGTATCTTACCTTCAACAACTCATTTCTATGCAAGCAGCTGCCATTTTGCCTTCGTCTGAAGTTGAGGGCACCAGGGCAAAGGCAGTCATCATCGACTCTGGCGAGATCTGCCACCTTTGTAAGGTGTGGGTGGTTTGGGTTTTTTTTTTTCCTATCAGCAAGAGTTTGACTGTAGTTTGATGCTCAGGTGTTGAGCAATTTATTTTGCTCTTAGAGGAATGGAAGTAGTTCCGTGTTTCAGAGGAACACAGAATATGTGCAACAGAAAACTGTGCTTAAGTTTTGTGGATAGACAGAAATAACTTAACTGGGGTGCTTTGGAGTCTTAGAGTCACTTTTTTGTCCAAAGTAAAATCAAAGAGCATGTTGGTATTACCAGAGAACAGAAAACTTTCTGCTTTTCTCATTGCTTTATTCCTACTGTAAATTCTTACTGCTTCTCTCATTTAGATTTGTAAGACGACAGAGCCAATGACTCTTGGAGGCAATGAACTAACCCACTTAGCTTTGTATCAAAGCCAATATAAAGCATCTGATAGTATTTCCACCCCCTGCAACATGGGTTTGGACATCTTTGAGTTTGATTTGACAGATGGCTCAAAAATATCATCCTCATTCTGTGTACAAAATCTGCCCACCTTAATGTTGTTTTGATTCTTTTGAAATTCTTTCTTCAGCTTTGTTGCTAACTTTAGGTAATAGGCCCATTTCCAATTGCCTTTAACAGCTTCACAAAAGATCAGAGTTTGGTCATTTCTCCTGTGTCCGCTTTGATTCCTGTTACGACAAAACACCTCCTGCTAGTCAGATACATAATTAATGGTAATACGAGGCAGCTATTTCTCCTTTAATATTGCTAAGCTTCTGCAGAAAGCATTGTTAGCCTTTTTTTTTTTTTTCTTCCCCCATTTGGTTCTGCTTCTGTGCTTACAGAAATAACAATATTTCATTTATTCTTTAAAAGGATTGAGAACCTCTTTCATCTGAGATCTAAGAGCCAGATTGTTATTTGCATCCGAAACTCATAGATCAAGATGCCATTGTGCTTGATGCATTACAGACAGGCATAAAAAATGGTCCTTGACCGAAAGAG
Source organism: Elanus axillaris (assembly GCA_026212715.1). Classification (NCBI taxonomy): domain Eukaryota; kingdom Metazoa; phylum Chordata; class Aves; order Accipitriformes; family Accipitridae; genus Elanus; species Elanus axillaris. The sequence continues at coordinate 18,449,251 of JANZLQ010000060.1, forward strand.
GTTACAACCCAAGAAAAAGGAGAGGCACTAGACAAACAAATTGCCAGGGTGGCACAAGGAATGGATAAAATACCATTGGCCATTGTGGTAAGTGGGCTTGCACACCTCTATACAGCAAAGAACCTTTGTTTTCTCTGAGATGTTGTGCTTAGAAAATCTCATAGGAAGGGTATGAAAAAATTCACAACTACAGTTCCAGAACAACTGTGTAAATTGGGAGACTGCATCACTAAGAGGATGAAATCCTGGTACATTCAGTTTTCATTTGCTCTGCAACTTTTTGTTCACCCTGTACCTTTGATAAGACATGTAAGCTTCTAGCTTCCTAATCACCTTTTGCAATGGGTAGTTAGGAGCTTAAATCTTTAACTGAATCTGACTTTTGATGGACTAGTGGTTTCACAGTACAGTGTGGTAGATGCTGTATACAATGTGATTACAACCCATTCTGTTGTTTGACTGTGGCAAAAAGTTCTTAAACATGATTATTGCCTTTGTCTCTCAATTAGTAGTCATAGTACAACCTGTAAAACCATGGATAGCATGATCTAACTAAACACTGAGGTGAGACAACTCAAGACAGAACCTGCATTCATGATTTTTGATCATTTTCAGTTTTGCAGGATGAACTAAATGCCTGAAAGTTAATGTTTGTTACATATTACACTGGTAATACAAGTTTGAATTAGGCAGATCTAGTCATGTATTCCGAAAGCCAAAAGTAAAGTTCAGCTATTTTTCAGAGAAAGATGACAGCCAGGCTACTTTCTCCAAGGTAGAATGCCAAAACCAATATCACAGCAAATCAGATCAGTCGATTGATGGTTCCCTGCTTTATGTGGTTTTGATATTGCTCCCTTAAGAATTATGTGATCAGCCCTGCCTGAGCAACTTGGCTGGTGCCGCTTGTCTCAGGTACCTGCAGACCAATGTATTTAGTGGGCCAGTTATGGTGCCTAGGTCCTTTTGGACTACACTAGAGAATAAATGCACAACAGCTGCAACACAGGAATGGCAAAAGGAAAGCTAATACCCTCTAATAACTAGCAAACATGACTCCTTTGGGAAAGTACCCAAGAACCAAGAAAAAAATGCTCTGAAGAACAGCACCTTATAATAGTTTAGTGGGTTGGTCTAGAAATAAAGTCTGGAATAAATATAAAAAATTTGCTGTATGGTTTCTAGTGACTAGAGGGAAAGAAATGATTATGTGTTTATATGGGATTAGTGGCAAATTTAGAGTGATATCTTTAATTAAACTTGCAACTGCTTGGGCATGACTAAAGGAAATAGATATGATCCTAGTATTTTTCAAGAGTGCATTGTGATTTTTATTAGCATAGCTATAGGATTGACATCTCCCAAAATTAAAAATCCCGAATAAATTACCCAAGCTTATGAGACTGGCTTGCAGATAATGATATCTTAGCCGTACTTCTTGATTTTTTTTAATCATTTGAAACCATTCAGGAACACAGTTAATAGTTTTTGAGTTTCTCAATAATCCAAAGAGCTCAATTTTGTTCTGAATAAAAGCTGTATCCTGATGTAACAAGCTGGCTTTAGTGTCAGATGTTGCAAGACTCACGATAAAGTCAGGAGACTGACATCTTTCAGAATGTGGTGCGCTGACGAAAGTGCTGGCATGCGAACCAATAAAATTACAGCATTTTCCCACACCACTCTTGTAGAAGATCTAATCTATGCTGGAAGAGTGAGTAAAAGTTTTCCAGCTGAATGTTTCAGGCAGGAAAGGGAAGCCATCATTCTCCAAACAGCTATAGCGTCTTTGTTTCTCTTAACAAAGTCCCTCACAAATGTAGGCCTTAGTCTGCCAGCGGTCAACAAGATCATGACCGGAGGTAGACCAGTGACAGAACAACCAACCAACTTGAATTTGTCTTGGTGGCATACTGTCTGACATGTCACATAACATGGAGACTTACTAATGTTGCAGCACACTCCGAAAGAATATAAAGTAGAATATCTGATCGCAAAAGACAAGATTTGGTTGGTTGTCAGTATTCTCTTGGAAACAGAGGTTGTAAAAGCCAGGCCAAGCTGGTCATGAATTGACAGACAGTCAGATTTACCAACTAGCCTAATTATATTCTCGTTTCCGAGCTTGTCTTCTGTGGTGACTTCATCTATTCTGTCTGCCTGATGGTGGCATAGAGCAGTTCTAGGTCTACATACCAAACAGAGTGCTGTAATTCGTATGGTTTATTGGTCTGGGTTACATTAAAAGCATCAGTTTTTTAATGTGACTAGAAAGCACAGATGCTGCAGCGGCAATTTACTGAACTAATGAATCTTCACAATGGTTTCATTCTCATCAAACGATGCCGAAAGCTACTTGCTCTATGTACTGCATTTCTGTTTTGAACATCCTTCCCCAGAGACTAATACGTATGAAGAGGACTTCACAGAATGTGAAAATGGAGCATCTATGATAGCCATTCCTGAAGTCAGTGATTAAAATAAAACACGGCTATCTCATATGAAGTGGACCCATCTGACAGAACAGACTGAATTTTCTTTCTAAATTACAGTGGGCAGCTGCAATATTTGTGTTTAACACAACTTCTCGCAGCGTAGTAGTTATGGAACTATACCTATCCAGTGATTTCCAGAAAGAAGAGAAATTGAACAACAGGCAGATTGCATGCTTTCAATTTCAACTTGCATGCTTCTCTTTTTCCAGTTATGATCAGAGACTATAAAATAAATAGCTCACTGATATTTTTGGGAAGTGTAAAAGAAAACCAAACCTCTTCTCAGTGCCTTTGGTTTACATGGTGCTTTTGAAGAATAAACAGGGAAGTTTTTATGTCTGTGTAAGTCAGGGACAGCCAGCTGTGAGTTATTTGACACCACAGATCTGAAGCCTCCTTCAGTGGAGGCTTCAGAAAAAACAGGGAGGCACCGATAATTTATAAATCAGGGCTAAGGAGCACTAACCAATGTGCTTAGAAAAATATGCTTATTCAGTAACCTCACTGAGGAGCTTTTCTTATAGGCTGAGACCACAGAGAATTCCAGTTTGATTGAACTTCTGAAACCCTATGTCATTCTGCATCAGAGCAAGATGCTCTTTGGAGTGCTTCGATACAGGGAAAGGCTTGGGAAAAGCTCTAAAAGAGAGCCAACAGTCCAGTGATTTGGCTCCTTATTTAGGATGTGGCAGCTCCGTCTAAGTTAGGCTGAAGACATGCTGACCTGTGATGTCCACAGCAATCACTTAAGACATGTGTGACCGGCTGCTCCCAGGGCTGGTGTCTTTGAAAGGCTCCGTTGGGAACTTACACTGAAAAAATCTTTCTGAGGAAATCTCTGTGTTGATCATGTTCTGCACAAAGATTTAACTTTGCTTACTGCTCCTCAAAGAGACAGCAAAAAGTCTAGTTTTTCCCAACTGGTTCTCTTCTTCTGGTAGCATCCTATCCACATGGTAAAAGTATTCTCTGGTGGGTATAGAGCATGAAGTCTGCCTACTGAACTGAACCAGATAAGGTACATGAAAGGACACGACACGCAGATATTCTCTGCATCCTTTAGTAGCTGGTGTCTGCAGCAGTGATTTAGGTAGAGATAAGCTAAATAAAGAAAGAGAGTGTATCTCCTCATTACTTTGAAGCAATTGAAACTCACTTTGCTAATAAATTAAATCTGATTAAATGTTAGCAGTCTAGAAGGGAGGCAAGAGCAGAGAATGCCAAGTAATTGTGAAAGGCTTGCGAAAAAATGTGAGAACTTTTGCAGTGGAGGTTGAGCTAAACAGCCTAGTAGTCCGAGGAAACTATTCTGGGGGAAAATCTATGGCTTTAAGGCTACAGTCTCCTTTCTCTCTGCCAACTCTTCTATAAAAACTATATTTTTCACTTCTCACAGTGCTCTGTGGGGCCTACTGTCCCTGTCATTAGTTGCATCCTCACTAATGACTGTTGAGTTTGTTTTTTTTTAATTCAGAACATGTCTTCCTCTCCCCTCAGCAAGTCAGTCTAGGTCGAGATGATGCAAGAGGCAACATCCTCTTATACTTCCCTCTAAGAAATCACAGAATCATAGAATCATTTAGGTTGGAAAAGACCTTCAGGATCATCGAGTCCAACCATCGTCCATGCCCACTAGACCACGTCCTGGAGCGCCTTGTCTATGCGCTTTTTTAATATCTCCGGGGATGGTGACTCAGCCGCTTCCCTGGGCAGCTTATTCCAAACTCTGACAACCCTCTTGGTAAAGAAATTTTTCCTAATATCCAACCTAAACCTCCCTTGCCGCAACTGGAGGCCGTTTCCTCTTGTCCTATCTCCAGCCACCAGACAGAAGAGACCAGCCCCACCTCACTACAGGCCCCTTCCAGGTAGTTGTAGAGACCAAATACCGTGAGTGAAGAAGTTTCCCTCTTTCTTCCTGCTTTTCCCACCAGCTCTCTGACCCAGTTTATAAAGTCGTCCTTGACCACTTGGCTGGACACAGCAGTGGGGTTGCGTGCCACAGAGAGTGTAGCATTTCATTACAGTCCTATTTGTCCCAAGGGTCTGCAAAACTAAAGTAGGTCTCAGATACCTTAATCCCCTGCCCTGGGACATCTGGCCCCTCTGAGCAGCACTGCCTCTCCTCTTTCATGTAATTATTTTTGCCTGTTGATCAATAGTTATAATCTCAGTTAAAGATTTCTCATCATTAGATGTTGAAGGACACTACGGCTCTGCCTTTTTCTCACTACCTTTGTTTTGTCCCATTTTGTTCCTTCTATTCCTCTGCCACTTTCATTTAATTTCTCTCCCTCCTCCCCCCATGAGTTTCCTCTTTCCGAATGCTGCCTGACTTATCAGTGCAGTGTCTGCAGCCAACAATGCTGTTTGGATATCCTTTGTTCTTTACAGACACCTCCGCTCTGCTCTGATCTCCGGACCAGTCTCCTTGTTGCCTTCCTCCCCATTGTGCTTGGCAGGCTACAGCAGAACTCCAGCTGGGAGCCAGATTTAAGTTTAACACCATGTTTATTCATTATTCTTTCAGTCTGGCTGCAACTCTAGTGTAGTACTTGCTATTGTCATTTTTGCAGTTACCCTGAGCCCGCGAGGTAGGAGTGGGGTATTTCCACATAACAATCCTATTATCTGGTGAAGTTTTATATGCCCAGCATGTGTTTGTTGAACAACCTTTCTCTCACATCTTTCCTGGCTGCTGAGGAATGCCTCAGATCTCCTCCACGCTTAACGTCTGCTATGTGCGCATCCTGGGAATGGGACTGCCAGAGGGCACAGCAGAGCGCGGAGATGTCCAGGTGCCCCTTCTCAAACCGGATGAAGTAAAAGTATAGAGGATGTGTATGGAAACAGCATATAGCATCACTCAGACCCATATAAAAGCTTTCACTGCCATTGCAATTAATTAAACCAATTTTAAAAGATAGGTCTAACAAAGCAAGGTCTTGGTTAAACCTAAACACACCTCTGGTCTTCTCCTTGATAGATGGGCTATGTAGGAATTCTGGGATTCCCCAGACTGCGTTTGGATTCAGATATGTCTTGTTTCCCTCTGGCCTTAGCTTGCTGCTACATGATCTGCATACCCACAAATCCCTTTCATGGGGGGGATGTGGCTAGTTAGGGAATTCTGCAGCTAAGGAAGAGGTAAAGGGACATGTGACCTCTCAAATACATAAATACACACATAGGTATACATAAATGTATATATGCAAATATCTGTAAGTGTATATATTGATACATGTGATGTGTCTGTGGGGACTGAGTGAAGCACAGGTGAACAAATGGATCCCAACATGAAGATAATTTCAGGCAGGTGAAGTCAGTGGCAATCAGTGTTAGATGCTAATTCTTTTGTTTGTGATCTCTTCGTCTTCGGATGAAGTATTTACAGAGTCTCTAGGTGACTCTGCTGCCTGTTGTTCCCAGACACTTCGAAAAGGGGCCCACGTATTTTTTGTGCAGAAATTACAAGCGAGGAAGACGTCAAGAGGTTGATAAGGAGGTGTAGCAGCCTTCAAATGATGGGTAGCTATTGAAACTGAGGTCCTTAGTTGGAAGGTTAAATGGAAAAAGCTGCTGAGAGCTATAATAAGAACTTCACTTTATAGCACTCCTAATCACCGTCTGAAAGAGGAGCTTTCTGAAACTGGGAACTTTAGTGTAGACGGTCCAGGCATGTCCATGGTTGGTTGACTTGGAATGACGCCAGTATAAAGCATAAAGTGATATTGTTACTGACATTATTGTTAGCAACACTGATAGTAACAATAAGAATAACATTACTGTAGTGCTAAAACATGTGACAAGCTCTTTGTGCTTATGCTACAGCATTTGATACCCCCTTGTAAAGGGCAATGTAAGAATTTAAGTATCATCATGACTTTTTAAACTAATGTGACCAAAAAGACTAATGTACACTTAATACAGTATGTAAAGTAAATGATTACTTGCAAAGAGTATAAAACCCTTTAAAATAGAGTTCTGTTTTTAAAATATTGACAACAGTAAGCAACGTCAGCCTCCAACAATAAGTCTACTGGTTTATTGTCACCTTAGGTAGGATGAATGCTATATAAGAGCAATTATAAAGCCCTCTTTAAAATGATCTGCCTGTAAAAATGCAGTTAGGAGATGCTGAAGAAATAAACCTTCTTTATAATGTTAAGAAGCTTGTTTTTAGTAAAAATACGCAATTTGGAAGAAGTCTGTAGTATTGCTAATTGCACTTTGTTTATTTTTTTGTGTCCGTTGGTGTAATCTAGTCGTATTTCCCCATTTTTCTGTCATTAACAAAAGCAGGACAGTGGCATTGTTTTGTCAGTTCTTCACGGCCTCTGAGGTTTAAAAATGGTAGCAAAGACAAAAAAGGATTCCATGGGAATGTGCTTCTAACAAGAATTAGATTTAGTTAAAACAACTGTTGGTATTGATTTGACTTTATCCATACAGGTTTCTGGCAAGGTAAAGAAACAACTTTGTGCTTTAACATAAGAATACTCATTTTCTTTCTTGATGTAGATGCAGCCAGATTAACCAAATTCTCTCTGTGCAGGAGCACTCTGTTAACCTATTACTGCAGTAAAAGTGAATGTTGTGTCAAGAGAACAAGTACACAATTTCTAAGAAAAAGCAGAGTGCATTCCTCAAATGTCTATATACTTTAAACAAGGTCTATGAGAAATAGGATGATCTATCCCTCACATTATCATGTTCTCCATCACAATGAAACAAAACTCTTAGAAATGTAAAGTGTAAAGGATAAAATATTTTGTAAAATTTATTTTAAAAATAAAAATACAGCAATAAGAAAAGCAGACAATTTTATTATCTAAAAATTACCTATTTCTCATCAATATACTGTATGTACCACCTCTATACTTAAACCACCGTAATGTGATGTTAGTTATGGGTGTCTGTGGCTTACCATAAGTGCAGATCCCTTTCAGAAGAGGACTGAAAACTGTGTTTCAAAAAACATGTGTCCTTTAAACAGTAATACGTTCAGTAAATGCTGGATTTCAGATCTTTTTTCTACGTGCATTTTCTCAAAGTCAGGAGTCCAGGGCATTTTTATCTGTGGCAAGTAGAGCAGATGTTTCACCAGTGCTTAGGTAGGTCAAGTTTAAAAAGCAGCAACTGGAAGGGGAAAAGTTCAAAGATTTCAATTTACATTAATACCAGGAAGAGGAAATAAGTATTACATTGTCTACTGCTTTGGAACACAGAGAGAACCTCCAGAGATGACTGAGAGAAATTTCTGCAGAGAGAGTGTAATTTGTCACTATTTCTGACCTTTTCTTTCCCTCTTGCTTGAGATCCCATTTTAATTTCCCATAATAAACAATAAAGGTTTTATTCCTCATGGTAGCAGACCAGCCTGCCCTCAGTGTAGCCTCACAGGACTCGGAGGAGAGTCTTAAAGGCCCTGGGGTTTTAGTCATTCACTTGCTGTTAGCAGGCAAAATTGATGGTTTTACTTTTACAAAGCAAAATGTTTTTCTTGCCGTGTGTGATAAATAACCCCACTGCTGGAACAGTGATCTCCTCTGTGCCCTACGGACAAACCAGGTTTGGCTCATCCTACATGCAAGAGTGTAGTACTGGTTCTTGAGACACAAGTAGGACTTGGACTTCAGTATCCTGTTACAAACTGTAAAAACTGCAGCTTTAAGTGGATTGATTTCTCTGCATCTTAAAACACTACCTCCTGACAGAAAGATGGCTGCTTATACAGACTCGGAAACAAGACTACCTATTTTTTATAACTATTTTTATGTCTATAAATGTTTCTGTTTTAATATGCTGCCCCAGTCCTTGGCGTTCATGCTCCGCTTACAGGCTTATTTTTCTAATTGCTGAACAGCAGAAGCTTTCTGTGATTCACTCAGAGGGGGTGAAGGCTTTCAGAACAGCGTTTTGTAATGAGAAACTCTTTTAGTGCTACACTTAAGGCAGCAGTTGCCTAACTTGTATGGTTGATTTTTTTTTTTTTTGATAGCATGAATTTTAATTAAGAACAGGCTTAAATAGTTGTAGTGGAAAACCAGGAAAAAAATCCCCACCAAACACTTTCTCAGGACTATGGGAAAAATAAATTTTTTGGGAGCCTTTAGATTTGTTTGCAATAGTGGGCTTTGGATGTATGTACACGTTAAGCATGCCATGTTTGTTTTGTAAAAGTTTTTCATTTAGATATGGGTAAAAAATAACTTTTCAACTGGAAATCTTGTCATTTTGGAAGGAAAAAAACCCATGCCAACATTGAATTTGGCATATGTTTTGGACTATTTTGTAATAAGATGATCTGTATACTTCTGCTGAAATCAGAGACACCTCTAGTATTACTAAACTTACAAAGAAGAAAAGGGCCTCAGAGAAGGCACTTTCCTCGTCTTTGAAAACAGTAAAACTGAAAAGTCCTAGTAAATACATTTTAAAGGTTATGGCTTGCTGGAAAGTCTTTGCTTTGTACGCTGACAAAGCCTTTGTAGCTAGGACGAGTACAGATTCATTTGAATACCTGGAGTCCTGCGTCCAGCTCGGGGGTCCTCGGCACAGGAGAGACATGGACCTGTTGGAGCGGGTCCAGAGGAGGGACACAA
>JANZLQ010000060.1:18467436-18481424 GCA_026212715.1 Elanus axillaris
CAGCGCTGCAATAAAGGAGTGCCTACTTCTTAACTTCACATTGCTGTTAAGGAGTTTTATTCCGGATTTCGGTAACACTGCCAGCAGCCTGTGGTGCGCATTGCCTTACTGGCCCGGGAGGGCGACCGTCTTCGTGAGAGGAGCCAGGGCAGTGGTTTTAAGTCAAAGCTGACCAGAGGAAAAAGGCTTCTCAGGGCCCGAAAGTCTCTCTGTTGCTCCTGGCTCTGTCTATAAACGGACGTCGACACAGTAGGACATCTCTGTTTTCTAGAAGGGCTACTGTAGTTCAGAGGGGTGAGACTGGGAAGTCACGTTTCAAGTCCCACTCAGTGTAGCATGGACCCAGATATGGACTGTCAAATGCTGAGTCTGTTACTTCACCCTCTACTCCTCGAGTATGATCCCATCCAGCCTGGATGAGGTGGTCATCCCCTTGGCTCTCTAGGGCTAGCTGGATGACCCAAAGACACTTGCGTTTGTTTCTCTCTCCAACACTTACGCAAAACTCATAGGTCATGGCAAGCCTCAGAGTTGACACTTAACTTCTGAGCACTGAAGGCCTACCCTCCTTCGTTCAGGCAGGAATTTGCAGGAATTTGTGTATTTTTCCAGACCGGCACATGTCTGCTGGCTCCAGACACATCCTTAGCAGGCGTGGCAGATGACTGTGCTCTCAAGGGCAGCAAAGCTAACACTCGCAGTAAACATCAGCCAGCCTCCGGGCATATCGTGGGAGCTCTTGGAGCTCAAATCCCCGCTCCTGAAAGCACGGGCTCACTGTGCATGCACAGACCACCCATGGGGTAGTGTAGACACAACCCCACAGCTCTGGATTTGTTGCATGCGCTCTGCAAAGGGCATATTCATGATTTCCTAGCAAATGTTGGCAGCGTTTAGCTGTGATGGTCTAGGGATACAGGCAGGGCAAAGACCGCAGGTAGAGCTAGCACGCTGCGCTGGACGGGCCGTCAGAGCTGAACCAGCTTTTCGGGGCACGAGCCCTTCTTCAGGTCTGCGGCAGAAGCAACTGCTCTAGATACCAGCTGACAACAACTCTTCTAGTAATTAGGTTTTTACCGGATTACCTCTGACAAAGAAATAGTTGACAGCCAGAAACTGGGGGAGAGCTGCGTGTGGGCGATGGGTTCCTGCCTGGAGAAGCGGTAACCAGAGCACGGCTGCAGAGGTTTGCCCGAGCTACTGCTCGTCAGCTATTGCCCTCAGATAAGGGTGCATTGAAGCGTAGGCTGAAATGTTTCTTGAATCCAGGGGTTCAGTATACTGAAAAAGAAAATAAAAAAGAATAGAGTCTGTGTGCGTGTGCGCAGAGGGAAGGAAGGCTGCCTTTGGTTTTGTGAGAATGAAGTACCTATATTGGATAGGAGGACCGAGGACAGGTGCTTATCTTTTCAGTACCTTCACACTCATAAATTAAGCATACTTATTTCTAGAAACTACTGGATGGCATTCAACATCAGGAACAACAGCGTATATTATCCAGAACGCAGGGACTTTTGCATTAGGATGCAGATTCCAGTACAAATACTGCAGATCTTTGTCCAAACCCAGTGTTTAGCTAAAGGAGCGTGAAAACAACTAACCAGACATGTGACTTGTGGGTTTTAGCTCATGCCCATCACAAGTTTAGAGAGGACTGATGTCACTTAAGTGTCTAAACTCTTCTGACTCCTCCTTTTTAAAAGCCTTTCTCCATATTTCTTTTTGGTGCTTTTGATACCACATACTGTTTACCAGCTCTAGGTACAGACTCTCTTTAAAAATAACCTGTTTACAAAACCACATCTTGATATTTCTGTGTTCTTATCAGGAGGAGAAAGGTACTGTGTGTTTGCTCTACTTTATCAGCAGAACCATAAATCAACAAAGCTATTACTAATGCTGAATAAATATACTGGTGTGCTGGTGTGCATTTCGGTTTGAAATCAGACTTTAAAGTATTCAGCTGATGGCTTTATTATTGAGACCTCAGCTGAATAGAAATCCTTGAGAACATTTTTATATGGAGAATTCTAGACTCAGGTTCACTGACACTCAGTGACATGATCCTCTAATGCCTCTAACTGTACAGAGACAGTCAGCAAACGCATTGCCTATCATCTCATGGGAACCAAGCGTGTACCTAATTTTCATTGTTAATTACTCTTGGTAAGTTAGGTGGGATATACAGGAGGGGAACCAGAATTCATGGATGTTAATTCTATTATCAGCTTTTATTCTCCCCTCCTGTCATTTAGAGATATCCGATCACGTGGTGCACCTTGTTTCATGAAGAAGAGGTAAGAAAGGAACTAATAAAGCATCATTTTTCTTTACATAGGTCACCTTTACTTTCAGGGATGCCACCAGTACCTGATTTTCCTGCAAGGGCTAAGGTCTCTCCAACCTTCTTTAAAGGGTGCTGTAACAGTAGGTGTCCTTTTATCCCGTGACCACTTGGAAACAGTCCTTTTAGGAAACTCCTTATATTAGGATCATTCATTTAGGTTGTTCAGATAATTGCCTGAACAAATAAATGGATTATCTAGATTGTGTTTCATCGCATGCTCGTGTCTCACGTCCTTATAAACAAATCTGCTTTGACAGGAGAGAAGTCAGGAGGCTATTTTTAACATGTCTGAGCCATTGACTCCCCATGGTAGCTTAGAGGTTATATTTATTTATTTACCTTTTGAGCAGCCAGGCTGCATCTAAATGGTGAGAACTGGGAGTGCTTCTCCATTTATGTATGGATATATAGGCAGGTGATATTCTGGCTTCACCTCAGGATGATACTCGCATGTATCCCTTCCTTCTTTTCCTCTTAAGATTATTTTGTAAGAGAAAGGCCTTTTCCCCGTCTGTACAAAGGGAATTGCCCTCACAATAGCTGTTGAGAGAAGTCTCTAATCTTCTACAGCCAAGGAATAAAACCAGTATTGAGTAACAGTGCTTAAAATTATGTATTAGCATGATACATTTTATTCTATTGTGGTGATTGTTTTTATTTTGAAAAATTGAAATATTGTTAAAGCCAAGTTGATTATTTACAGTTTTCAGTCTAATTCTCCGTCACGTAAGAATGACACTGAGTTTATCCCAGCTAGTATTCTGCATAAACCACAGAAGTTATGATCGTCAGGATCTTCTAAAATTAACAGAATGGTGTTGTTTACTCTCTCCAGAGACCTACGCTGCTGGTTTCGGGGCGTAGAAGAGAGAGGCCCAGAATGTCTAAGGATAAACCAAGGCGGTTACTTTTACCTGGAAGCTTCTGTAGGTTTGCAGATGTCATGTACTTGCATGAAATGAAGAACAAAGCTTGTAGAAAGAGAGATTTATAGTAAAGGATTTGCAAACCTTACAAGCAATTATAGAAATGAGTATAAATAGGAAATGCATATACACGTGCAAGCAGCTACTCTCCAGCCGTGTAAACAGCTATTGAAAGAATGTAAACAAAAGTAGAAGTGGTATTTCAGTTATGGTTTTGGCTTACCTGTGTTCAATGAATAAGCATTTCAGTTGGATGGAAGTACCATAATTCATACTTACTGTGTGCCCAAACCTGCACACTTTTCCTCTCCCCTCCCTTCTTATTGAAGCTTGTAAAGATTATAATTTTAGATTGTGAAAAATCTTGACACTTTCAAATTTGTCTTAATTCACAATTAAACAAAAATAAAATCACTTGCCAGCTTCCCACAGGATGAGAAAAATTATTCAGAACCATTTAATTGTTTCATTCAGATAACATCAAGATATTATAATGTAAAATATGTTATATAATTGTAACATAATGGAATGGTGGTTTGCCTGTTTTATATAGCTAAGCAAAGTGAATCAACACAAAGCAAACTTGATTTTAATCATATCTGAAACAATATGCTTTAACATAAAAAATTAATGGAAAATTGATATTATTCAAATTAATTTACATGGTTTTTTCCATCAGATTTTTTTTAATTGGCATATTCAATTGACATTGATTTTATTCTAGTTAAATTGTCTTTTTAAATGTAAATTTTGACCGGTCCTCTCTCTGAAAACAAACTCATTATTGACTAGTGGAGTGAATTGCTGTGAAAGTCACATGAGAAACATTCAGTAATTTTATTTGTAATCTTTTGCCATTGGCCATATGTAAAGAGTAATTTAAGTCATCTCTGCAGGCTTATTCCCACGTACTAGGACTCCATGCTTCTGTTCAGGAATTTTCTAAATAGAAATCTGTATGGCTGAGCTATGGCTAATGATGCAGAAGGAACAAGTCCTGAGAGACCCTGGGACTCGCATGCCAACCGGACAGCACACGTGCAGCGTGTCCATCCTTGCAGTGAAGCTGTACTGCACGCAACCCGTGTACAATAAATGTTACGTTTCCTGAAAATTGCTTGGAGGTACTAATCACATCAGGCATCCATGAAGCAAATCGGATGCCTTCATGTAGGCGCCTAGGACTATTTCACATGGCCCAGCATGTACAAGACATTCAAAAGGGCTGGTGGATGTAGCATAGGACACATGGGAGATCTTTGTCCATCTGGAAAAGCAGCTGGAGGACGTATGGGATACTCCAGGGTATCTAAAATGGCACTAGACAACTATAGTTGATGACAGGAAACATTCCCATCAAGAAGGCTTATGTGTGTATATATATATATATATATATACAGGTGTGTATATACATATATATAGGTTTTAAATACATACAGATTTTAAAATCTACTTTGACAAAATTTCTGGGCAAAAAGAAGGGATGTCTGGGGAAAGGAAGACATGGTTCTAAAGGATATGGTTTTAGATGCTCAGGCAACTATATGAGTTGTTCCTTCTGTGTTTTTTTTAGTCCAGATGACAAAAATCTGAGCAGGAATAGCCTCTCTTTCTAGTTTCCCAAGATGCCAGACGGCAGGAGGCCTCCACTCTGGGAACACTCCAGATACCTCCATACTTTTAAGCGAGACGCTCTGGAACAGTCAGACGGTTTCAGCACTGTCTAAACACAGATCTCGCTTGGGCTTGGCTTAGAATTTGGCTTCAAACTGAGATCTGGATCAGGTCCTGGTGCTTTGTGCTACCTCTGCTTCTAGTGATGATGGTTGATAGCATGCCAGACTAAACATCAGATTAAAGCATTACGTTGCCTGTTGTCTCCGTAATATGACTTATTTCAAACTCTTAATGCATTCTGGGTCCTCTAAATCTGTGTTACTGTCTCCAACCAATGCAAGTGCCTTGGATGGCTGTTGCAGTAGAATATGTAGGGCATTACCCAAGTCTGCTGCCAGTAAGTGTCTGAGGAAACGGCATTAGAGTGACTTACCACGAAAGGCACTAAAGTCTCCAATTTGTTACTGGAAGAATTCAGTACTGAGTCAAGACAGTAACAGATAATGCCTGTGATAGGCAAGAAACTGAGAAAAATCTGATCGCGCTTGTCATTTTTTTACTGTGTTGAGGTTCTGTGCTCACACCATTATTTTGAGTTAATGCCTTCACTGTCTGCTAAGGTACAGTGGTATAAAGGTGTCATCACACATTGTCAGAAAATACCCATGTACGTTATTATGCATTTGGCTCGCTCTCTAGACGTTTTTGGCCAGGAACAATATGAAAAAAAAGCAAGTAGCTAAAGATTTCATAGAGCTTGGCAGGTTCGTGGGTAGAAGGATTGCTGTAGAAGTCCAAAATTCAGAAGGAATTCTCTAAAGATTGCCAAAAGAGAAAGTTTTAAAGCATCATTACCTGCTAAACAGGAGCTTTGCCGTAAGAGCCAGGATGAGACCTTTTCAGCTGCCAAAGCTGCTTCAAGGTATTGGTGCCTTTTTGTTCACAGAGTACCTGTACTGTACTTCTGTCTCTTTTGTAGAAACCGGGAAGCGGAGATTAAAGGCTACAAGGGAGGGATTTGTCATGTTTGTGAGAGCTTTGGATCCAGATTAATTCCTGACATGAATTGGCTGTATCAAACAGAAATTTGGGTTTGGAAATTTGGCAACCAAAACCTCAAACATTAAATTCAGTTTAATTTATCTACTGGCTGTCATTGAGACAGTAGATCTTATCTTGCCTCTTCATTTTGAAGTTCTGGGATCGCAGGAGCTCAGTGCACAGGAGGAAGCACCGCTCGGGGGCTGTTCCTTGTCCGGATTGCTAGCAGCTTTGGTGGCGGGCAGGGGGATTGCATATATCTTTGACTTATTACGGGAATGCTACATGCAGTAATTTGTAGAAAGCGACTTCTTTTGCAGAGCTGGAGTGGTTTCCGTGAACTGCTGCTGAAGAATGGGTAGTGCTCACCATTTCTGCCCGGTTTCCCAGTAGCTCACTGTTGGAGGCTCTGTGGCAGGGTATCCAGCAGCTGAAGAAACATTAATGATTTGGATTTTCAGTGGGTGTTTTAGTACGTGCAGGTATCCAGCTGAAAAACTGCCACCCACGTAGTACCATGGAAGCTCTAGGCTCAGAGTTTCTGACTTCAGCATCTCTGGAAATTTGAAGAGGTCTTTGAAATTCCAGGCTCCCCAGTCTATGGAGGAGGATTCCTGGGTTGCCTGTATCTCCCCAGAAATAGCTTCTTGGATGAAAGATCTGTCTCATTTGAGAAAAAAAAAACAAAAAAAAAAAAAACATTTTGCTTTTTTTTCCCTTCTGAGTTGTTTTTCCCCAAGATTGCTGTTCAGCAGGAAATTTCAAAGTTTCTAAGTTTTGTTCTATTAAATAACTTGAGAAGTGATCTGCAAAAGTTGGCTGTTACTGGGAACTGAGCTACGATGTTGCCAGACCTAAAGTTTTCAGCAGTTTCTGTTGCCTGCTTTAGGCCGTTCAAAGTCGCAAGTCATCTATCAGAGGGCAGGTGAAGGTGTGAACCGTGTAATTCAGGTATCTAGCAAGTTACGAAGAGACCTTTACTGAACGAATCTATGAAATACTCATACTGGCTCTAGCGTAAGTTCTCTCAGCTTATGGATTTTGCACAGTCTTACACCTAAAGAGGTCGCCTGGGCTCATGTAGTACTCTGGGTCTGAGGGTGGGTGCCCAGCGCAGTCTGTAGCTCTGCTGGCTGCTGCTTGTCTGACCGTGGACGCTGCTTAAAGCCAGGAAATGCGAAAAACACCTTTTGTTTCACCAAGAGCACTCGACGTCTCGCGGTAAGAGAACTGCAGCAGCAGCAAATTTGGCTGAGGCAACCTGAGATCCGTAGTAACTGTTTCTGAGAACTCCTGGAGGTTGAGGAAGCTCTGACGGATGCACTAACAGGAGGTCTAGCTTCAAAATTGGGAGAGCAGGCCAGCCAGTTAAAATTTGTTGTTGGTAATAAGCAGTAAACAGAACGTTATCATGACTTCAGGAAGATCTCTGACTCTGCCATACCATAGTCTCCTAATGGTATCCTAAAGAAACTAAGGGAACTGGAATTAGCTGAAACGACTGCCGAGCGAAAGCAGAACTGCGGAGTGCCGTATTGAGGGAAAGCTTATCGGTCATTCAGTGTCACACCAGGGGACTGTGCAGAGTGAAGTTCTTCGGTGCTTTCACACTGTTCAGTCGTTTCATGAACGACTTGAATGAAAGAGCAAGGGTATACTTTGCAGGTGCAGAAATCACACTGAAGAATAGAATTAAAAATCCGAACTATCTTGACAAACTAGGGAAAAGTCCCAGAAAATATATGATGAAGCTGGATGTGAAAATTGCAGTGCTTCTAAAAGTTAAAGAAATTGTTCAATATTTTGGTAGGAATATTCATTTAAATAAACGCAAGTTGGAGCAAGATGTTGGACAGAATAAAGGCAAGATGGGGAAAACTGATGTAAAAAATTACCTCGGGATCTAGTGACTTACGTACTGAACATGAGTCAGCAATGCTCTGCACTTGTGAACGAGATGCACATTATAGTGAGATATATAACAAAAAGGAATATGGCCTGAGACACTAAAAATTACAGAAATCCTAGAGTTCAGGACATTTAGAAATTGGACATTCAAATTTTTTACAAAGTTCTTTTTTACACAGCTTCCAACATAATGAAAATCATCTCATTAGCTCAGCACATTCAGGAGTTCTCTTGAAACCTCCCATGTCAGCACAGTCACTCGTGGGCATACGTTTTTGCAGGGTGGAGAACTGTAGTGATTTTATAGCTGCGCAGTTTTTAATCTTGCAGTCGAATTCCCACTTAAGAGAATCAAATCTCACTTTGTGCATAGGGTTAACTCAGCCCAGTGAACCTTACAGCAAACGCCAGGCGTGTTTGTGGCCTTACCGAGGGCAGATGTAGGAGATGACGGCAAGTGTGACCTGCCCAGATGGAGTATGGCTTTTCCAAGGGGACACCGAGGCTTTGGAGGTCGCGGTACTTGGAGCAAGTTGGGCAGCGTGCTTTGAGAGGAACACGAACTCTGTGCAGGCAACAACAGCCACTATTTGAAGACAAAGGACACAATTTATTCTTCATGTTACCCTGTTGGCTTCGAGGCTCGGTCCGGCTGGTCTGGCGCAGAAGCAGGATGGGTGTGAACAGGGTACTTCACCGCGGTGGAGACCCCCTGCCGTTGGTTTACTCTTTCCTTGCAGAGCCTCTTTGGGAGCATCAGCGGGTTTTTCCATGGGAATAAAAAGATTAAATTCTCTCTCTTTGGGTTCTGTAGTATATTGTAACATTTTGTGTGTGACGGGCAGTTCAACATCTTGGCTTCGGCTACCTAAACACAAGGAGTTGGGGGAATAAGAAGATTATTATCAGAAAGATTTACACTAAGCTTACCTTCTTTTTTTTTTTCTTGAACGTGTTAGACATAATTTTATAAGCACATTTAGTAAGTTTATTCCAAAGCACTTTGCAGTTACCTTCATTATGAATAAGTGGAATGTTTTAGATTAATCATATACTAATTATATAAGTAAATAATTACAATTATGAAAAATAATTGAAAAGAAGTGGGAAAATATGTAAACCACTAAGCAAAAAGCATGGAAAACAATAAAATCTGTTAACCTCCCAGCACCCTCTGGTCCATACAGCTTCTATATCCACCAGCTAGAGAAGACAGCACAGTAAACAGAACAAAGACATTGTCTTAAGCTACTGCTGCTCTTCCAGTGTTATTGAGACACCGGCTATTCACCTTGCGGAAAAATCGAGATTCCTGCATTTTACTTCTATTGTAGGTTCTTTGCAGAAATTTCTATCTCTTCCGCAGTTTGTAATTCATTGAGGCAACCGTACAGTTTGAGGTCTTCTGAGGTTCTGAGTATTTGCACTCAAAGAACCCACAGAATACATATTTAAAGAATATATTAAGTAACTGAATGCCCATAGAGATTCTCTACCCTATTAGAAGGATAAAATTCCTATTCCAGTTAATCACTCCTATCTTCCAGCATAGTTTCCATCTACTGCTTGCTTAAACATCACAACAGATTAATGTTTGATAGCATCAGTATTTCACTATTCTTTTTCATGGTTAGTTCTTTTCTTCTAACTGATCCTTCTGAAATGAAACTACAGCCAGGGCATTCCCACCCTGTGTGTACGTACTACGGATAGAGTTTTTGTTATTTTCTCAACATGAAATCATTTGTTCCAGTAGGTTTGGATGCTTTAGGCTGCGTATACCTGTGTATATAGCAGATCTTGTTACTTCAAAAAAGAATTTCTGAATATCGCAAAAAATATTCTATTATGTCTTTAAGCTTTGTTATCAGTATCTCTTTCATGCTGTTAAAAACTGATTACTTTCGGATGCAGTATAGTCAATTTTTTTTGCTTCAAGAGCTAAGCTTGAAACCACTGGAAAATGCAATGCAAATGTTTCTAAATTTGTAATGAAAAAGAAAGGTTATATTTTTTCTGAATTGTTGTATGTTTTTAAACCCTTATTTAGCATCTCTGCCAAGACATGTATACTAGAAGTCAACTATAATTCCCAAAGGAAAGTTGATTTCCCAAGCTTGTCACAAACATTTATCTTTATGAAGGGAAATGTGCAAAGACCAAAGTTTTCCACAGAGTGAGAATTAAATCCATACATTTCAAACTTTTTGTGTG
Organism: Elanus axillaris; assembly: GCA_026212715.1. Lineage (NCBI taxonomy): Eukaryota > Metazoa > Chordata > Aves > Accipitriformes > Accipitridae > Elanus > Elanus axillaris. Next base: position 18,477,490 of record JANZLQ010000060.1, read on the forward strand.
ATTGTATTGACATTCTGTTTCACGTTATGAGGAGGATTAAGAATATTTGTTGTGGAAAATTGCCTCCGAGGACTTTATTTTTGTGAAAGCAAAGGCATTTGTTGGGGTTGAATCAGCATCCTATACTGGTTGAAGAGTAGAAGTAATATTATATGAGTCATTCAAGATGAATTGACATGGTTTTAGATAGGAACTCTCAGTTGTTATTGTTAAGAAACTATACTTGCATCCATCATGCTTTGAAAGTAATTGCTTACTTTATGTAGCCATTAATGCTAATTACATTGCAGGAGCTAACGTGACAGGCTATTTGTTATCCTTGAAGGTATGAAGTAGAAAGTTCAATACGTTGGCTGCTAGCATTTTTCTGAAGTACTTGACAAAGCCACCAATTCCCGATTTGTCTTCATAATTCTGCAGCTGACTTGGAGAGCATTTTATTTCTTAGTATTTTGGCCTGACCTTTGGTAGATGAAGCCTGTTCGGGTGTCAGGTAACGAACAGTGGATACACCGTTTTCGTAGAAAGCCTGTATTATCCAACTCCTTTATTATGTTTGATTGTCAGTAAGTTTTGTTTTGTTCTCACTTTTATAGACACAGTAGCTCCCAAGTGCTGTGGGAAAAGATCCAGAATCCGTGGTCCTGTTCCCAAAACCGAAAGCAAAATTCAATAAAAGGATTAGGCAGATTCCATGATTTTCCTATTTTCAGCAAGGCTTTTATATAGAAAATCCTTTAGAGTTTGAAGGTTGATGACTGATCTGTTTGCCACAAACCTTGTATATTCTGTGGAATTAAATAGTTCCTTTTTCTCCTTCGTCTTCCAGGCTAACTTGCGAAGTGTGTATATGCATATATTTGCATATATGGTTTAAAGTCAGTCACAGCGTGTCTTGGCACGACTGACTCGGTGATCAGTGTTTCAGAGCACGTAGGAACCTTTATTGCCCTGAACTGGAGAGGCCAAGTGCTCTACACGTAACTTGAACAGATGGTGCTTCTGGATGTAAGGTTCTCATACAAATATGCCAGATGTAGGAGAGAGATTTAAGAACATAATATTAGTAAAGCCAGTGTGAATAATATGTGTGACTCTACAAAGTAATGCTAGGAAGTAATCAGTATACGAAAAACCTAAGGTAGTCCATGAAAGTGGGTGCAATCCGAGTTAACCGACTTCTCCAGTTCTCTAAATATCAGAGAGATTCAAATTCTTATTAAGGAGATTAAAGGCCTTGTGGGAAATAAACATGGCTCTAAAGCCTGGATGCATTCCTTCTTGGCAACCAATGTGATTCTTGATAGCAAAGTTTCAAAGCCCTCTGATGACAGAGGTTTGTGACTCTGCGCTCCAGCTCGTCTGAAACACACTATGGGAAAAAAAGAGTACGTGACTGAAGAATAAATTTCCACAATGCTGCTACTTGCATGTGAAGAAACATGTTATTTTTCATATTTTTTTCAGTGGAATATGTGTATATTTATATAAAAAGCTCATCTTAAAATGCTTCTTCATTAAAATAGCCTGGAATGAATAACATACTTTTGACCTCTTAAGTTTAAACAACCAGTGTAAGGTTCGGCTAGAAAAATACACGTACTTCATTTGATCTAAACCAAAGTAAATGACCAAAGACTACAGACTGCTTGCTGCGACATACGTTGTATCATTCTTGTAGTAACAGCTGATTGAGTTGATTTGATCCATTAAAGTTGGAAACACTGGGTTCACTTCTGCAACGGTACAAAGGCTTTTTTTGCCTGAAAAAGCAGTTGGTTGTGGAATTGGTTATTGGCTTTGGTGCACATATAAAGCATTTTATCTTCCCCCTCCAAATGTTATAGCAGCTCGTTTCATTGCATGGTAAGCATAGTCCTGTGCTCTTTGCGCCCTTCTGTGCTGTCCAGGTGAAATGGGAAAATGTCAGATTCATGAAAGATCTTTACTTGTATTATACACCCTTTAAAGCATTATATCTCTAGAAAGTACCCTTCATACAGCAAGGCTACACAGACTGAAAAAAAAAAAAAAAGTAAAGCAAAACTCAGCCTTATTGTGCAGACACTTCAGGTGTCCCTGAAACATGCCTTGGGCTAAGAAACGCAGGGGCAACTCTTCATGTTCGCTCCCTGAAATCAAGCAGAACCTCTGAACCTGGTGGCCTTTGAAATGTCCAAGCCAAAACCAAAGCTGGCGTGTTGGTGTGGTCTACCACATGTGGTGAACTGCAAAGATGCTCACTAAGAGGGTCACACTGTATCCCACCAATTAAACAGTAAAAGCTCCGGAAGCCACGGATCTGTGGTGCAAAGCTGAGGGATTTGCCATGGTCTGGTGTACTGCAAAGGAGTCAGTGGGCAATGTCTCTTAATGCTGAATATGGGAAACTGTTCCAACAAGCATGCTATGAGAACTATTGAAGAAGGGATTGCACATCGAGCTGCTACCGCTTTTTTAGGTATTAATTTGTCATGCATCATTTCCTATTATTTCATGTCATGACATATTCTATTAAGTTATTTTAGGATATAGGCTGTGACTGCAGCTGGCACCATATGTCACGTTATATCACATCAGGTGGCAGCATGAGGTAGATGCTTGGTTTGAGCTTTTAGGTTTTTTTCAGCAGATTGAACAGTTAGGGCCGTTCAGGTGAATGAAGTGAAGAGGGCAAGGAATGAAAAAACCACCTTGTGTCTACTGAAAGGGTAAAAAAATCAACAGCCTTTGAGGGTTGGATGCCCCCAGGGCATCCTTGCTCTCACCACATCCTTGTGGAGGCCTTGGCTTTGTCCCAGTACCAGTGGAACTCGGCCTCTCTCCCAGGCTCAAGCCTGGTTTCCTTTTCCTGGGAACTCTCTTGCTTTGGAGAAGAAAAGCCAGGTTGGGTTTTGAGCTTCGGAGGCTGAAAACATGGTCCCTTCCTCTGCCCCACCGCTGGGCACTACAGTTCGTTTGGAGGGGTTCAGTGGTTTTGGGCACCCATGCGGAGGGGCTTGAGCTTGCTCGGAAGCCTGGAGCATAAGGAGACAGGCCGCCGGTCCCTCACCCAGACCCTGGTTAGGGAACTGCACAGGGGTGAACTTGGGCCTACGCTCCCTGATATCGGGGTATTATCCTTGATTCTGTCCAGAGATAACCTAGTGACTAATAGAGGCACAAAGTGGAAAGTAGATCGGGGACTCCACTTCGGCCTCTTCACTGGTCAGGCTCCCCTGAATACTTTGTTCTCCCTGACTTTGGCATTCCCGTCTTCACAGCTGCCTACTTGCAGGGGCTGCATGAGCAAATAGATCTTCCCTTTTGCTTCTCCTCCTGAGGAATGATATTCAGATCAAGTGAATAACAACTAACCTTCCAGTCCTAGCTGAGAGAGAAAACTGGAATATTCCTGCAATCCCTCTGCCCCTTCCTTTTTGCTCAGAGGTCTGGTCTTTTTTTTAGACTGCAGCAAGCCTTTGGGAAGGCTCCAGTTCTTAGTGTTTACCAAAGACCAAAAGAGCAATCGGAGAAAGGATGCACCAGGGCGGCATCGCCGCTTCTTAGCTCTCCATGGCGAACTCAGTGGTGCAGCCTCCTGCCTTTCTCCCCTTCTGCAACCCTGATGTGCCAGACCTGGCCGGAGCAAGAACCGTCGGACCGTTGTCCTGGCTGAGGAGTTTCTGTTCATGCAAAACATCTGAAGGAGAGACAGCCCCTGAGCAAGTGGTTTGCTTTATTAATTCTCTGATAAAACATGCTCTGGGTTTCAGCTGCAGTTAAACTCTTCTAGCAAGACGACTCAACTCACGCACTTTTAAGCATGTGTCTCCACATAGGTTACAATAGATGTCGTTGTTACAGAGGCTCACACAGTCAAATTCAACGGGTGTTAAAAGTCAGATTTATTCTTCAGTAAAAAGTTAGTTAGAGCTCCGGTAACATTTGTGAAC
>JANZLQ010000060.1:18481712-18509180 GCA_026212715.1 Elanus axillaris
GCGTTTCACGTGGGTAAAGTTCCATTTTCAACCTGCGGCCTCTGGGGTTTGGGGTTTTTTCCCCTCTCCTCCCTGCCCGGAGAAGTTTCCTTTCATACTGGGGTGGGTCTATCTGCCACAGTCACCCACGCTGTCTGTGAGAGGTTTTGCTTGCAGATGATGATACGGATCTGGCAAAGGCTGCCCAGATACAAGCAAAAGACCTTTTCTTCCCAAGTTGCTAGCAGTCGCGATGTTCAGCGCTGACATTTTCATTCCCGTGTATTCAGGGGCTACGAATAAATGCGGGCTGGAACTCAGAAGCGATAAGGGCCTGGACCAGCCTTCTTGTAGGAATGGTGGGAGCAAGCTAGTGACTTTCTAGATGGACCAGAGCAGGAAAAGTTTAGTTGTGCAAGTTTAAGTTGTTGGATGCTAACCTCCTCCCATCCTTAGCTCTCGCCTAAGTCTGCTGATGCTTCATATCTAGATTAATCTGCCCAGCTGGGCTCAGATGCCACTTGCATTACATTGGCCAAGTCACTCTCAAGAGCTAATGGTCCACTAATGCTGTCCTACAATTCCCTCCGTGAGTCCAGAAAGTTCACAAACCATCCTCAGTGAAAAGATCAGAGCAGCTCAGCATAATGTAGCATCAAGAACCACCGGAGATGTCCACAGCACTGAAAAGATAACATGAATAAGCAGCGTACCAGTGAAGGCCCATTAAATTGATTGTGACTTTGTAGTGTGATTAAAATCAGTTGGACAAGGATAATCCATCTCTGCTGATGCAAGATAACTATTTCTGTGAGTTAATGGTGTGTTAAAGAACACGCAGCATTTTCATCTTCTAAGAACATAGCAACATTTCGTTCAGACAAAAGGGCTGTCTAGTCCTGTAGTCTGTTGTCGTGGTTTAAGCAAACCAGGGCATCTGTCTTTGACAGCAACCAGCAGTGGTTACGTAGGACAAGGGTAAAGAGGGACCCCAACAACCGCTAGTTGTACTGTAGGAAACGTGGACATCTCTGATGAGGAAATATCTCTGGGCGAGCCAAGGAGAGAAATAGCTGAGCTAAGTTCCAGCAACAAAACTGAGGCTTTATTCAAGTTAATGGAAAATATGGACTTCCATGGGGTTGGGATTTCAAAACAAATATTCACCCTTTGAATTTTTCACAGCAGACATGTCTGTTCCTATTAAATCTCTCAAAATCCAAAGCTACTTATTTTTATCCCTCTAGGCTCTGCTCTCCTGTTAAGAAAATCACCAGTGCCAGTGGTGTCAGGACTCGAAAGGTCTGTAGGCTCAGGCTGTCTGCACATAAACCCAGCCTGCTTTTATTGCAGTCTGAGGCTGCAAGCGCCGTTCAGTTAGCTGATGAACTGCCGCTGTATCTCTGAGACAGATGTTGAAACACAGCTCCATATGTACGCACTTAAATCCGAAGACAGCAAGGGTTCAGTGATGCCGGCTTGTACGTGAATGCCCGAGTATTGGGGCAGAGCACGAGCCCTGTTCTCAGGAAGAACTGGGTCTCTGGTGGGCATGGACCATTTTTGTGGGACCAGGAGGAGGTGGTGAGACTGGAGACCATGTCCCAGTCTGCTGCAGCAACTAGTATGGAAACAAGGAGAAACACTGCTGGAACCTACCAGGCTCTGCTTCCCTTGTTTTAGCTGGTTTTTTTTCCTGTGGGTGGCAGATCCAGAAATCCTACCGGCTGTTTCGAGGCACAACTTGAGACAAAACTGGAAACCAGTCATTCTTACGCTTTGCTTTACTGTTTGTTTTGCCATAGCATCTGTGCCAAGCCTGGTTCCTGAGAGTCAGTTCGCCTGGGAACGTCTCCTACTATTTTCAGGATCCAGACTGTGAAGAGTTTCCAGTAAACTCTCTGGCAAAGGTTGAGGTGCTTTGTTTAATGTAAGCAGTGTTATATACAGTGGTGTCACGAACAGCTCTGCAGCACGACACACACTGATATGAAGGAACAAGAAATGTGTGTTCAGTAATTCATATTAGCATCTACATGCTCAATACCTGCAAGATCAATATTGCAGCAGGCTGAAATGTGAACAAAGGCATCTTTTTTTATACCACTGAATACAAACTTTGTCTTTTACCAGCTGTATGTCAAAACCAAATTAGCTGCTTATGTGAAAAGGAGTGATTCAGAAGCAATTACTAGTTTTTTGCTGTTCCCGTAGTTAGATTAAGGATACTGGGGCCTATCAGAGAAGGCAGCAGTTCTTTTATCTAGCTGTGAAAAAGGTCTTGGATGTATTTTTTTCTTTGGGCATATCAGAACTATTGGTGATTAATGAGGGTCATGCTTTCAGACAATGTCTTTAATAATGTCACGTATCAGAGAGATCTTAAAGTAACTGCATGTTGAAAGGACGACATGGAGAATGGTTCATTACAGGTTGTTACACAAGTGTTCTTGGGGAAAGGAGCAGGTAATGATCTTCCAGCACAAAGGCAGTCGCAGAGCTCTCATTATCGTTTCCAGAGTCTTCACAGACCTCTCACGGTGCCTGTCACTAGCATAAACAAGAAACAAGATTGGGGTACCTCATAAACTAGAATATATAATGTGATAATTTCCTGTTCGCCTGGACTGAGAAATTAGTTTTCCACTATTCCTTAAACAGCAAAACAAAACAAAACAAAAATCCATTTTGAAGAATAAAACGATGAATGCCTTGTCTTGAAATAAAAGGCCTTTTACCTTGTTTTGTCTTCTGTGGCTTCCATAAATAAATGTTAATTGTTAACACAAATAACAGGCAACATTGTAGTCTAAATACTTATTTGTATTTAGAATTGGGACTCTGAAATGCAACCGCTTGATGCATTCCGAGCCATTTTGAAGCCAGGGAATGTTTCTGAATAAAGAGCATCACATTAGCCTCACATATTCAGAATGCAAATCCTAGAATTGCCCAGACCTGCACTTTGGAGCCTGAGAGAGATGTTGAAGCACTGGCATGTCCAGAATATCGCCCAAAAAAAAATGGTAGGCAAGTGAGATGGTGTTTCAAAATTGCAGCCAGGGAGGAAATGCCGCATGGAAACAAACGGCTGTATTTCTGAGGACCAGCCTTCAGGTTAAATGCAGAGCAGCTGCCTCCAGTTTGAAGAAGTCTAAGGAGCTGGGTTTTATACTCTGAAGTATAAGGTCTTTTACAACCATAGGTTAGAACTTACGAAGAGTCTTGGGCCACATTCAACCCCTAAGTAGTCAAATAGACACGCGGCTGACTTCAGTGGGAATTTCATGCTTGTTTCCCAGGAAAGACTTAAGAGTTGCTATTTAATATGCCTTCTGACTTTTTAGGCTCTTCGCTCCTGTAGAAGTAAGAGGATTCACACATCAGAGAGCATTCCCAGCCCCAGCGTGCCCTGGTGACCACTGCCTGCCAAGTTCATTCACTGCTTGCCAGGGAGCAGTCCACCTTCCTGCAGTAGGTAGATTTAATTTTCCAAAATAAAACCTCGCAGATTCAGATGCGAGGCATTTATTATTGATGCTTTTTATTAAATATTTATGGGTAGCCACAACTTTGCCTGGTATTTTAAGTATGGTATTTAGAGATTTATTTCTCTTTCTCCTCTTTTGGATTACTAACACAGATGTACTTTCATGGGCTTTGAATTAGCTATCTTGGCTCCACGCTAGCATCAATCACATTTCTCCAGAGAAAGCTTTGGGGTGTGATTCAGCTGGACGTTTATGTCCTTTTGTAGCATGATGTGTTGTTCTGATGAGAGCTAATGAGCCTCTGGATACTGCACATGTTTCCAGTCGGGCTAGGTCAAGGCTTTCTAAAGATACAGTTCCCCACATCTTCCTTTCCCAAACAAACTTGACAATAATAGCAAGTAACAAAAACCAGTGCAGTAGACCGTTTCAAATTCTTGCAAGCAGCCTCTTTTTTTCATACTATCCATTAGTCTATATGGCCAGTACAGTCCACAGAGTCTGGAAAATACTCGGCTATCCAGGTACAGGTGCCTGCCTTAGGGTGAGCTGAACTACTCTTAAGGCTCCGGTTGCCTTGATTAGGTCTCCATGGACCGAAACGGGAGCTTGGACACCCAGCTCATACTCAGAAACCAAACACTAAGCCAGATCCCACCCCAAGTGTTCAATGTTACCTTTCAGCACTGGATTCGGTTGCCCACACATAGGTCTCAGGTGCCATTTGAAATGCCCCCAGGAATCCCACCTGGCACCTAGGGGCCATTCCAGAAGAGTGAAAGACTCTCAGAGGTCCTATTCCCTATCACCCAGCCTTTGGCTTTATGGCACTAGGTACGTGCATTCAGATACCTGAATTCTGCTGTTAAATCCCCTGTTGATTGTGATGCTCTAGCAAAATAGCTCCTTGAGATAGATGCTGTTCTGCAATCACTCCAGACAGAGTAAGCATGTACCCTATATATTTGGCAACCTTTTCATAATAAATACTTTACTACCGACTCTTCACAGTTTTTCTTCTGGCTTATATTTAATAATGTATTCACTTTGAACATGTTCCTGCCTTTGTGTGTGTGTGTGTGTTTTCCTTTGCTTTATCTACATTGAGGCTGTTGGTTTTGTAACTAATAACGGGAATGTACTTCTAAAATTACACATAAGCTATCTTTTTATTTTATTTTTCATTACTATTTATTTTTGAAATGTGTTTGGGTTCTGTGCCAATGTTATTATAGCTGTTTACTTAGCATGATGCTTTTCATTCCGCTAATAACTGCTCTCCTGCAAGATGAGCTAATTTTGCATAAATGAGTGTGTAATTACAGACTCCTTTCAAAAATAGTGAAAACCCCTTCACTTTCAAAAAATTTATGAAATGATGTTTGATTGCTCACATTTTATGCATAAAATTGAATTGAGCTATACGCATTTAGTCCTTCGGGGCGGCAGAATGGACAGAAAGCTGTCATAGTTATTCAGTGACGTAAGGTAACATCACAGTTAATTTCAGCCCTTGTATGGAACTACTTGAAAGTTTTTTGGGTAAGAATAATGCCACTTATTTCTCAGGAAATTTTCCTAAGGACATGGAGGTAAATTTTTATTATGGCTGAATTATATCCAGTATCTCATGATCTGAGAGAATTTCACGTATTGCCTCAAGACCTGAGAACTATCCTCCTAGTTATGATTTTCATACACATGATCACCTTCTCTATATCTAAATGATCATTTAGGTGACTGATCCAAATTTTCCTGATGGTTGGTATTTGCTGGAGTATTTTTGTTAACATATAAACCAAGCCATGGCCGCTGTGATGGTCAGCTTTACACATTACCTGTTGATTCACTCAATCTAAAGCTCATATTGAAGTTGCAGTTTTTTCATGGGACCTGAGAAGAGATTTTGAAGAACACCAGAGCTGACAGACTGCCTGGCCCATAGATGTGAGGCTGTTAACTTCAGTCACAATAGGATTAATTCCCAAATACAGGAGGCACAATATCTGCTTGTGTTTGTGGATTTGCCTCTGCTTCCATAAGTGGAAAAGATGCGTTTGTCATATTCATGACCACGAAAGGCTGAATTTCAAGCCCTGTGGTATTTTTCTCAAAGTTCATAGGAGAAATTTCTTCAGGAGCAACTTCTCTTATACATTGGATTCAAACTCATTTCCTTTAGAAGGAACTCCAAGTTGAATAGAAGATATCTCATAATTAAAAATATTGCTACTTCTTCAATCATCTAATTAGTTTTACCTGCCAGGGTCAGCTTCATTGATTTCAATTAAAAAGAAAAAGAAAAGACCTGTCAAGTGACCTACTTCTTAATGTATTCAGTAAGATCAAGGCTGGAGCAGCAAAATGTTTTAATGAACACAATCCCTGTTTGCTAAAAGTAAAGCTATTACTGATTTCTTATTGATCTGAAAAAGAAAGGACAAACTAGGTTAGAGGATATTTCATGTTTTGTCATTAAAAATCAATGAAACCAAGACTGACCTGCTTTCTCCCTCTTGTGTTTACACTTGAAACAAATTAGATCATTAGGGGAACAGTAATGGTCTAATTATTTACACCATTCTTAATTCAAATTGTAGAATGGGATGAACTTGACTAACTATAAATAACAAAATGCCTTTATCTACGTAGCAGGATCTGGTGAAATGGTGTGCTGGACGTCAGACTATGGCCACAGAACAGTATTATTAATTTATGTCCTCACTTCACAAGTAGCATGTAACGTTACATTGAACGGGAACGTCAGAGGTAAGAAGAAAAGAAAGCTTTCAGATCAGACTTTAGTAATAAGTGAAGTCTCCTCTCTTTGACGAGGGACGATGTTGTATGATGCACATCACAGCTTGTAAACTAGCTGTCTAAAGGCTGTCTTCAAGGCCCGTAAAGCAAATGGCACATATTGCTTAGCCAGATATTGCACTACGGAATATTATGGAGATGGCTCTGTCTATACAGTTAAATAAAAGCGGTAGCAGGGGTGACCCTGACACTGGATCCCTGTGTGACTGTTACCTCTCACCTTAGCTCTGCTTTGGATCGCTCCAGCTGGCTCTTCCTAAGACCAAATCGATGTAGGTGTCGGCAGCGTGGCTGTGCGTTGGCCACTGCCACTTGGTTTTGGTGCCAGGGATTGCTCCTCACCCTTTCCTTAGCTGGCAGTAGGAACACGGCCGGTGGGACTTACTTGGAGCCCAGTCCTACCAACCCTTTCTCAGACATACCATGTTCTTGCTGTACTGTGACAGCAGCGTCAGTAAAGTGCTTTTCTCAGCAACAATGACTTTTGTGAATGAGGAACTTTTCGGCCAGGCTTGTAGACGGGTTGAGGAGATCAGCTCAGCCGCTGTGGGGATCTGTCTGCCTTTCTGGCTTCTGTGACCTAGAGGCTGATTGTCTCAGTGATCTCAGTGCAATAATATATAACAGAGAAATACAAGCTACTCTGTGTTGGTGATTCTTCTAGCCTTTAAATGCATTGTTTTCTATTTCTGCCTTCAGCTTTTGTGTAAAAGTCCCCTAGCCCAGTACTACCATTGGCCTTAGCCAGGAGACTTGTCCTACGTCAAAGGCCTGGCTAAGGGACATGACGCACTATCGTAAAGTACTTTTTAAAGTACAGAAGCAGTCTTTTTGTTTTGTTTTGTTTTGCTTTGTTTTCCTAATTCATGCCTGCGACTTAAACCAGTAATGCCTTCTTTAGGCAGGCAATCAATCAGGCTTTGAATGACTGTTGTGCAGGTGACATCTAATCCATTTTTGCTGATATATGCTATTGTGTTTTCCACCATTTATATTCACATGTGTAAAGTACCATCTTTCGTCAGGCTATCCCCTTTAGGCTTTATATGTCACTTTATATGTCCCTAACTGGTTTAGACATTTTGTTAAGTAGGTCTTATCTATGTCTGTTCCAGTTCAGCTGGAAAACCCTCAAGTAGTAAAAATAATATTTCTTCATATAACTTCTTCGTAAGCCAGTTCAGTCAATAATTTGATTACAAAGCCTTCACAGCCTTTTTGTAAGATTGCCACAGCCAGGATTATACCAACAACTTGGTAATTATAAGGCTGAAGTTTTTGGGTCATATGTTACTGGAACACTTTGATAAACTCAGCTTTGCAGAAGCACAACAACGTGGCCAATGAAAGAGAACGTTCTTGTTCTATAATGAATTTTTACACCATAATTCAAGTGACAAACCATGGCCTATTGAAGTCTCCTTATTATTACTATTATTATTATTATAAGCTCCATGAACTTATGTGTGTGACTGCCATGTCAGATAGAAAATAGGCTAGGCAGATGTCCTGCTCTGCATTTTTTGAAATGTGAGATGTAGTTAGGTTACTTTCCTAGCAGTCTTCTGGGAAATCAGTGCATCTTAAAGCCAGATGGTTAGTATAATTTGTCAGGTATCTTGAGTTTCTGCTCAAATAAATGCAAAAAGACCCTTCACAAAAAAAAAAAAAAAAAGCGCCTAGCATTCAAAACACACAGGCTGTAGTTTCTATGGTAAGACAGATAGTTAAATGGCAATGGATGCTATGAATATGATGCTGCTGCCACAACACTGCCTAACTCATGGTGTATTTGTCTGGTGCAGGTGTTTGGTAGCTGAGGACTCTTTCCTACATGAAGTACCGGCCAGGAAGCTGTCTCACTCCTTGCGTGGGAACACTGAAGAACTCGCAAGGAATTTGTGAAAAAGAACAGGGACAATTATTTGCAAAAGAAAAGGAGCAAATAGTTGCAACTAACATGAGAAAGAATGCTAGTAATCTACTTAGTAGTACAATAAAACATAGGAATGGTACAATAATTTACACCGGAGAAAAACCTCTTCTGTAACTGCTGTTCTAGACATGTCCCCTCCATTTCTTGTGAAGTGCAAAGGACGCTATGTTTATCCTTGGAAAGAAAGACTGTAGGTATTTTGAATTTTTTTACTTGCTCTTCTCCATCGTGCCATTCTCCAGTTCAGTTTGCTACCGGCCTGACAATGACCTAGTTCAAGACAGCAGCCTTATTCTCAAAGTGTGTTTGACTTTACATTTAAAGTTCACATGCTAAGTTCCTTCTGGGGCTTCAAGTCTTAAAATTAACCCCTTGTGAAAGTATTTTAAGAATTCTGGCACAATAAAATTCTGGCCAGGGTGGGGATGAGTGAACAAGCGGTTTCTTGATGCTTTGCTACTGGCTGGGCTTAAACCACGACAGGCTCCTCTGTAGGTGTGCTGATTTATATATTTTTCTTTTATTAATATGATGATGGCTGCATCAGGACAGAAGTGAATTACATTTTTGATAAATAATGTTTGCCAAATGCACACTTAGAAAAGCATAGGATTAACACTCTGAACATGCGATTTGCAAAAGGAGATGCAAGCACCTTCATACTCAGGAAAATCCTTGCTGTCTCAGCCGCAGATAGGATCTCACACCGCAAATAAACGTCTAGGGGGATCTTTTCTAGCAACTGTTGGGACTTTTTCAGTCATGGCACACACTTCTGAGTCTCCACTGACTTTGTATGGGAAAACGAGAAGTTTGAATGGGAATTCTTTAGCAATGCCAGTCACTGAAAATCACAAGTGAAGGTAGGTAGATATGGGCTGAAACCAAGTTCCATTATTTGTTGCAACTTGAGTGGTGTGTTTGTGTCAGACATAAACCTCTCTCATGTTCCCAGACTGTACATGACATTGAACAGATGAGTAAAGGAACAGTAACTTCACAGTTCACACCATCAGTTACACAAGGCAGCACTTCTCTTCTAGACTCTTCAAAATCTTCTTTTTTAATGCATGCTGCCAACAATAAGTGAATACTCTTTCAGTTTTTTCTTTCAGCAATTGTCTCTTGCGCCTCTACAGAATTTGTACACAGAAGAATTCACTTTATAGGTCATGCAGTCACTAGACAGGTGAGCATGTCCCATCCCTTTTAATTCTCCATGCTCAACTAGAATAGAGCAAGATTTACAAACCAACATTGTGTGTTTTTTGTCAGCCACTGATGCTGATATTAAACATATATACACTGGTGTTCAAACCAACAACTGGAAATTTCATGGTTTGGTGTTGATTATAAAGTATGACATCTTTGTTGCCTAACCCTGTACATGGCCAGGTTAGTTCTGATTTGCACTTTGGTTTCTGCCTCACTTTATTTTCTTGTGTTTATTTAGACAAGATGAAGACCAAGCAGTTTAGCTCTCTATGATTAAATTAATACAGATTTTTTTTTTTTTTTAACAAACTTACACAAGAAACAGCCTCACCCAAGGGTTTTGATGGGCCCAGGGAATTCTGTCTATGAACATTTCTATCTATGTTCAGAGACATAGATTTGGATGAAGGCTTTACAGCACCATGTACATCAGGGCTTAGGTGTGTTTTCCTGTGCTGGTGTTGGGTAGCCACATGAGGTAACAGGAAAGACGTAGTGTGTACTCCTTGTCTGGGGAATGCACGGTACCAGATGTAGCTGAAAGGCAAATTTGAAGGTCAGTAAGTGACCTTTTCTTCTTCTTCTTCAACTTTTTTTTTTTCCCAAATTTTTCCTCCTTTTAAAACTTTTTTGCTCCCCCCTTGCACACTCTTCTCATTAGTCTTCCTTGAAATATCAGAGTTCGATAGCTCGCAGGGCACCACGTCCTGACGAGCAGAGGCACTGACTGCATACCACTGCTTGACTCTAAAACTGGGGAGAGGCTCTGTGACGCAGAGGTGCCCCTTGCACTTGTAGAACAGAGGTGTCTGATGGTGGGTGGGTGGGAAGAAGACAGCGCAGGGAGACGGGCATCTCTGGCAGAGGATGAACCTTGTTGGAGGTACAGGTAGACTGTTTCTAATCGTTCTCCAGAAGGGGTTGGGATTGCCTCCAGCTCAGCTGTGACCACAGCTAAGGAGGTAATAGAGGCTACTCGTTTTCTCGTTCCAAGTCAGTCCCTTCGAGTCAGTCCCGGTCATTTGGTTGGAGGTTTACATTGCTGCGCCGTCAACCCCACTCCTGCGCTGCAGAAGGCTTCCATACCTGCTCTGGGTCCCGCATGTGAAGGGCCAGACGGCAACGCACCCTGGGGACATGGCAGGGGGTCAGTGGCTCTATGAACGCTGATAAATAAAGGAGGCAGGGACCAATCCCTGATGCCAAAACCACATGGCACGAACTGCTTTACATTCATACGGCTTAGAGTTTTTTTCCTGATGGAATGAACTAGCTGTAAACGTACCTACCCTAGGTTTCCTTTAGCACACAGGTAGTGCCCCTGCGATGTAATTCACCTTTGTGCCTGGGGAGGTGAGTCTCAGTTAGAAATGTCTGAAATATAGCCTGTGTTGCGGTCTACTGGAAAGATATTTTTTCAGTATGAAACTGAGGATGTGTCTGGCATGATTTGGGGTAAGGCATAAGGTGAGGTGGGTGCAGTCGAAGGCGAAGAGCTTGTTGAAAAAGAGTTGAAGCAGTTTGGAGGAGCCCACACACAGAAGGGCTGGAAGAAGGCTCAGGAATGCCAGAGATAAGTGGCCTTTAATACCCTCATGCCCTCCCTCTGGTTTCCCAGACCCTGCTACCCTCCTTGTTAACTTCCTTCTCCTTCCCACTGCTGCAGACGTCTTGAACACCCAGTTCCTTCCAGTACACACTCACAGCTATTATTCAGTTTCTTCTTTAGAAGACTTTGAGCTCCTTCTGAATTTTCTGCTATGCCCTTATTTTTTTGTACAGCATAAAGCCTTTCCCCCAAAGCCCTTGCTAGAGAAGATTGCATCAAAACATTTGTCTTTCTTCCTTCAGCTTTCAAAGCCTGGGTGTGAATTGATGAGAGCAGGATGAGAGGCAACTGCACTGAATGCTGATCTGACTCACGTACTACCCAGCTCGTATTAAAGAACTCAAAGTCAAAAGTTCGAATGGCCTTTTATCTTCACAGCGTGCTTGTAAAGCGTGATTCCTTCCATTAGTGAGCACTGATGAGAACTGGGTTCTCTCTTTTCCCTCCAGGTGTGTACCCACTATGTAGCTGACATAAAAGCCAGACTTAGAATAACTTCGGTGACAACGAGAGCCATGAGTTAATCCCAGATGCAACCAAAACGAATGAGTGAAACTTGCCATTTTTAAGAAAACCTTTTTTCTTTTCCTTCGCTTTTTATTATATATATATATTTCTCCAGAATGCTGTTTGTCAAGTTTGCCTTGTTCAGATACTCCCAAACCTGGAACACTGGTGCTAACCGCACATCCAGATAAATGTTAAAGCACCTAGATGTGTTGATGAGGAATTCCAGTACAAGTGGCACTCGGCTGTAATAATAAGTAGGGAAGAGAATTATCGGAAGTATACCTTTCTTTTAGCACAAGTATGCTAATCGCTTCTCAGTCTGGGACAACTCTGAGCACTATTTTAGCAGCATTTCTTATCAAAATTGCTTCAACATTTTAATTAAACAGCATTTGTTTAATCTCCAGGTCTTTTAAACTGGTGAAACACTCCTTAATGAGTGCTTTTCTGGCTCAGAAGATCCCCATTGGAATTGTTTCAAGGATGCAGACCTGGCAAGCAGGAAGGCAGGAGGCTGGATCCCCCCCAGCAGTTTTGGAGCCGCAGTGTCTTACAGCAGGGGCAGGTTCTGAACCTGCCGGGGGGAACCGCTCTTCACGGCCATGCCTGCTGCTTACTTCTCTCTCCCTCTTTCTGCTAAGGTAAATTATTTCCATATATTTTTGTGTTCAGCACTCCCTTACCCTGAATTTCTTGCTGTTGTAAACAAAGTCCAAGGAAGCTGCTAGCACTTGTGGCACAATTAACACTTAGGCTCTTGACATTGTGGCAAAGCAGCTAGATTTACGCTGTTCAGAGAGATACCTGGCCACTCTAAGAACTAATCAAACAGAAGAAATACAGCATTGCTTTTCCTCTGGTGTACAGCCACAAGTGAGGGAAGCGATCCAGTTCAAAACCTGCTAAGTCCAGGCATTTATTCAGTAATGTAAAATAATGGTGCTGTTGGAATGTGGATATATTCACATTGAACACATGGTTGTATTCTGTTTTCTTTACTTCTCTCACTTACAGTCAGAACTGCTATTTGATTGTAACATGTTGATACACTTTGCCTGAAATACCTTGGTTAGTGATCAGTCATCCCACTGCTGCATTATATTCATCTAGGAACCTTGCAATGCTATACACGTGATTAAGGTTGTGGTGCCAGGCCTTTGGAGGAGAGTCCGGAGAAAAGGTGTGCATGTATTTAATAAAAAAGACAAGCCACAGAAATAGGTTTTTCATCCTGCATAGTACATGAGATTTGTTCTGGAGTGTGTAGCGAAGGACCTCATCCCCCAACTTCTTTAGTATTTTTCCTGTGTGTTGCTTTATTTTTCATTGCAATAGATTGCATTATTTCTCATTCCTTTAGGAAATGACATGTTGGATTTCATTTGGCATGGTCGCCAAAAGGTGTATCTGATGGGCAACAGATCCCACATTCACAAAAGGCCTCTAGGTTTTAAAAGTTTACTATTGTATTCAGGTTTGGAAGACAGATTACTCTTAGTGTAATTCCAAAGACATCAATATGAGTCACCTCTTTCCTTTAAATTCCTTGTTTATGTACATTACCTTCCTGCTGTCACATGGGTGTTTATATTCCTGCTGCGTTTTGAAAGGGTTTTAAGGAGATACCTTACTATGGTTGGGCAGTCCAAGTTCTCCGCTACCCGACACTCTGATTCCAAAGGCAGTCTCTGGTTGTCCGTAATGGGCTTATCGAAACACATTCTCTGCAGCTGCTTGTGTATTTCTTTACGAGTAACTCTATGTTGTTGCATAGAAACAGGATTTTTTTAATAATTCTTTCTGTTTTCCCAGAAAACATTAGACAGAATCAGATGTAGACGTTATAAAGTTCTGAAAGAAGTGAAACACCACAGAACTAATTAACAATCAAACATTTATGGCTAGCGTAACAAATGGCGTTACAGAAAGCCCAGGAATGCTTGCTGAATTCCTTTATATAGAAAGAAACAAAGTAGAAGCATTATCTTGAGAATCCTTACCATAAAGATATATTGTGTGGATGAATCATGTGGAACAAACATAATCTCTGACATTTGTGCTGCTAGTGTGATTTTCAGAGGGGTTTTTCAGTTCTTTTGTTTTCCCTCTGATTTCTCTCGTGGCCATTCCTTAGGCTGTGTCTTGATATAATGGATGATATAAACCCCATGATTCTGCAAAAGTGGGAGGTGGTGTCTTGCAGCCTGTAACCACTTTTGCCATATCAGTATTCAAAAGACCATCTTTGTCCACGCACAGTAGCGACTCCTGCTAACCAGATGGTCTGAATCTGCCTAGCAGTTTATAGGACAAAAAAAATTACCAGTGGATTTTGATTATCTATCTATTTTCAGGTTAGCTTAAACTAATTTTTAAAGACAACACATTTTTAGCTTTGACTTCACAAGGAAACAAAGCCTATATGCTTACGTGCTATACCCGCAGATAGGCACATATTTGTGTGCCTGTCAGTGCGCCGGTAACTCTTGAACATTTTTTGCCAGTTTCAACCAGGTTGACAAAACTTGGAAAATGTAAATCTACTACATTCCTGCAAATTTCATGCAATTCATTAGACTGTAGGAGGAGGGGAACAGACCCTGTCAGTGCTATTACAGAGAGAAGGATTGCTTATCTTCGGTTCTAGACAGAAGAGAATCACATAGTACCTCCCTTGTAGGGTGCGAATCGGTAAGAAGCCAGGTGACTGATCCAAACTGGACTGTCTCTGCTGCTTACAAATGTATTTTTTTCTCACCTTCATTCCCCTGGTAATGTAAATGGGTGGCTAAGTGGGAATGATTTATTTATCTTAATCTGCAGGGTTTTTTGCTGTTTTGTTGGGTTTTTTTTTCATTGAACATTGAGGCTAGATTCAACATCAGACTCCGAGATGCCTTTCTACAGTTCATCCTATAGCAAGTAATTTGGGGGATGGTGAGTATTTTGTTGCAACTCCTGGTTTCCACATGAATAGCATAAATATGGTCTCCTTCTCCAGCCAGTCCCTTTTGCTCTTTTTTGTTGCACTTATAAGGCAATATTTCATGTTTCTAAACAGACATTTGTTCTCAAGTCTCATTTTCTGCTGATCTTCACGACATTTTCTTTGTTCAGCCTAGGCAGAAGGCAAATTCATTGGTACCTTCTGAGAACTGCTGCCTTCTAAGACGTCTGCCACCTTTTCTTCAGCTCAGAGACTTTAGATCTCCCCTTACTTAACATAAAAGGAGGAAGGTGGCATTTTTGAAAAGGGTAGGTATCCATGCAGATCTGGAAGTGGCTGTGTTCTTTATTGATCTCCACTGAGAAAAATACTTCACATCATCAGGAATAATGGCCAAAAAGTGCATCCGCCCATAGAGCCAGGTGACCTCCGAAAGCTCTGCACTCTTAGGGAAAGGGCGGGTAACCACGGCGGTAAGAATCTGCCTTGCTGCTCAGGTTTGGGAGGAGTAAAGCCTGTGGCAAGCAAGAAATGCTTGGGAAAGAATCCCTCTGTGAAAGGCAAATGAGTTAGTGGGCTTAAATCCCAGCTCTGCTGCATAAAAAAGAAGGAAGTCTTGAGAGACTGCAAAAAGTGTTAAAATAAGAGTGAGCAAACTTCACTGCTTGAGAACAGACTGAGCTGCCGCTACCGTGGTGCTCAGGGAGACCCAGCACTGCCCAGGGGTGACCCCACACAAATGCCTCCCTTCCTTTTCTTCCTTCCTCTTTTGTTTTTGCACCTTAGCTGGAAAGGATTAGGAATACAGGTGGAAAGTAGCAACATCTCCTGTGCTACACACAAACAGAAGGGATGTGACTTTTCTCCTGTTACGTTTTGCTTCTCGGTTTCTTTGGATCAGTGATGGTTTTGCTTCGATTAAATAATGATGAAAGCAGCCAACCATTCTGGGGACATGCGCGTAGGTAGCACGTGTGTCTTCGAGATGTGCCCAACGTTCCAGCAAACCCAGAACACATTTGGCAACTCTGTCTAATTCTGTGCCTTTGAATTATCGTAGCCTAGACTAGGGCTCTTCCCACACAAGGCTTGGCATACTCAGATGTGGATGCTTCTCCCTCCGTCTACCATTTCTTAAATGGAAGATCACCTACCCTGGATGCAGGCAGCCCCCGTTGGTTTCATTAAGAACTGCCTGGGTACATCTCTGGGAAGCATCTGGCCACTAACGAGAATGTTGGGACACAGTAAACCAGATTGTTCCTGTTCTCCTAAGTGACTCGGTGGCCAACACGTACAAAGAATTCCAATTTGCTAAACATCTCACCAAGCCGTTTTCTCAGAATATGAACCAACATCTCTCAGAAAAAATCTTGTCTGTTTCCGTGAGCTGTTGCAAAGAGTGAATGAAGGTATTTCAGTTATCTTGAGTGGAAAAGCGCTTGCCGTTATTCCCAAATTTGATTAGATGGAAAATCCAGACAGCAAATTGACATAATTTTATTTTAGCATATGAGTTTATCAAAGAAGAAACAGTATGTGTGTGTTGGAAGAATGCAAAAGACCGTTTGCCGTGTCTGACTATTCGTATAAGCACAGCCACTTTAACTACTGTGCTCAAGCAGTACCATCTGTCAGATCAGCGATGAGGCATGTGTTTATATCACAATAAAGATCTGATGATAGCTTCTGTTTCATCTGAAACAAAATTGGGAGAGAAAATCTTGATTTGGCCTATCATTTACGTCTAACTGCTGCCTCGCAGGTGCCAGACCATGGTTTGAGGATTCTGTTCTGGGGCGCCCCGATTTCCATCTTTTTTCCCCAGGGAAATAAAAAAAAAAAGAAAGGCCACCCCTCACAGTCCTTTGCAGCTTCTTCATCATCCCCCAGAAAAAGGAGGTGCCTCAGACATTCTCCATTTTGAGTAGCAGCTTCTGAACTTGCCTTTCCTTTGTATGGTGAGAGCTAGGAGCTGATGGGAGCAGTGGGAAGCCTTCCCTCTGGTTTCTGGCACTGCTTGGGATGTGGTGAGTGCTCAACTTCTGACATAGAGCACCAAGCTTTCAAAGGCATTGCTGAATTATTTCCTGCATTTTTCACACCCGATTTTTAGACCCAAGATTATTTGCCCACGTGAGTTGCATAGTCTGAGTTTAATTTAATTTTTTAATGAATACATGTTTACAAAACTGTCAAGCTATTTTCCTTTTTTTCTCCTTTTGCCTCCAGGAGAAAGATAATTTATGTCATAAGAAGCTGAAAAAATTTCTCCCTAAGGGTTTTCCCTAGCAGAGGAGGCGTCCTAAATGAGAGCTGGACTAGTACAATGTGCTAAAATCACTAGGTTCATACTCTGTAAATAAAGACTGGAATTGCATGCTGCAATAACTTACGCCTGGTGAAACATCTTGTTAGGGCCATAAACTTATACAAATTAATTATCCCCAAGGCTGCTAGGCCTCTTCCACAGCTGGCTTTAAAATAAGGTTGCTGCAAAGGAGAGAGGCAAAGCTGCATCTGCTCATATACAGGGAAATGGCTCCAATGTGGCTGGAAGAATGGGCATCGGGAAGCATCAGGGCGTTGGCACATGAAATAGGGAAGATCCTAAACAGATTCCTGTGTTTAGGATCATTAGGTCTTTCTATGAAATAGGGAAGATCCTAAACAGATTCCTGTGTTTAGGATCATTAGGTCTTTCTATGCCTCAGTTTGATTCCTTTGTAAGTGAAGTAAGAGCACTTCCATACCGTATGGTTCAGTGAAGTACTACAAAGTATTTTGAAGAAGGATTAAAAGCAGACGTTTTGTGAGGATATGATCTTAAACAAAACAGCAAATCTTTTAGTAAATCTTTTTGGCTACACTGACACTGTTGAGCGATAATGTCTTTAAAGTCACAATGCGTGACATGAAAAGACAGTTTGGGATATTCGAGGAAGCCGCCCGTTGCCTGCTGTGCCAGGCAGAGCCCCTTCTTTCCCCTCCCTGGCTCTTTCCTCCCCTCTGGTCCTTGCTTTGGGGCAATCCCTCTGTTTGGTGTAGGTGGAATGGCATGGTCCTTCCCCTGAAAGCCATGGGACGCTGCCGCGGTGCCCAAGCTCAGAGTGGACAGGCCTCCAGTGCTCCCAGTGAGTCATCAGTAGCTTCCATGCTGATGTTCGTGCTCATGGGACTGCCAGGAGCACCAGCTGGCAACCTTTTCCATGATAATGCTCAACACGGGCTAATCACCTCCCTGTTTCTACGACAGCATCTGTTTTCCTGTAAATAACACGATTCTCGCTCACTCTAGCAGGCGACTTCCTAATTGAGCCTTCTGAAGAGTTTGTACGTTTCAGTTGCAATGCTTTGTACAAAGCCTATTGGAACAAGCTAACCTTTAAGAGAAGTTTGTTGACGTGCACTAAGTTCTTTTACAATTAAACGTGGCACACTCCAGCTACAGGTTCTGAGTCACCTCTTAACATCATAGCAAGGAGCTACTGAGACCTCCAGCCCTTTAAAATTGCAAAAACATTTTGCAAGACTACTTTCTGTGTTGATTGAGTTGTAGCTACCTTGGGACAAGTCTCTGGAACCTTGAAAAGAAACAATTTCTTGTCAGATCAACGTGACGCTATAAAAAGACTGACTATTAGGAAATTATATCATTAAAAAGGAAAAGAAGTCTTACTGAAACTTTAGGATGTGCCAAATCCCTATTGACAAGACCTTTCACTTACCGCAGATGAGATAAATGAAAATATCAATGTCATATTAGGTAAGCAACTAAACTGAAAGAGTGAGTTTGAAGAGTCAAAGGACCCTTTGGGAAAAGCAGAGCGTCTCTTCAATGGGCTGAAGAAATGAAGAACATTCTTCAAATGGCTGCTTTATCAGGATGTGAAAAGGCCAAGCCTTTATGCTGCTATAATTTATGGATATCTCCTGTTTGTGGGACAAAGTGAAACAGAAAAACTTAATCATATTTCTGCTGGAGGAAGAAAAGACTCAGCCTCCCTTCTGTGTAAAAACTGAAATTAATTTTAACTCGACTGCCCTCTGTATTGCTACCAAGTATGAATAAGTAGGCAGAGATGCGCAGTGTAACTTTGGAAGCATGCTTGCCAAAGACAATAGCAGCAGGAGCTCAAAAATTAGCACATCTAAAATTAGGACATGGCCCTGTATTTCTTAGCAAGCTGCAAACTGGAAAGTATGAAGCCCAAATTCTCAAGCTCTTCCCTCCTGTGGGGGGCTTGAAGTAATTGCAATCTGGTCCCTTCGGCTTTTCTTTCCATTTTGGCTATCATACACATAATATCATCATGATTAATGAAGACATCATCATGCACTAAAAATGTTACTTTTGACAAGTGCTCCAATTAATGCATCAAATGTTATGCTCTGTTCAAATTCTCGGAACCTATGAAGTTCACTTGAAAGCAAAGTCCTTGTTCTGGGCAAAGCTCCCAGCTTTCATAGCACTCTCATGATTGCTTTAATGGAGAGGGGAAATAATGACCACCCCCACCCCCAGCTGTAATTTCTGAGGCTTTATCATTAAGCCACTTTTAGCATCAAGAAAATATATTTCTAGATTTATTTTTGTGCAACAGTAGTGACTTCTGGTGAGTGCTTAATCTAATCCTAAACTCATTTTCCTGTCTGATATCCCAAAGAATGAATGACTCTACTGGACTGCCTGAAGAGCAGAGTCAGAATTAACTTGGAGCACCAAGTCACTGATGTGCTGTAGTACAAGTAACACATTTTTCCTCTTGGTACCAAGTTTTAAATTATGGCTTAGCCAATATTTTTGCAATTTATATTTTAAAATATTTTTTCTTTTGTATTCTTATATTAGAAATGTGTGGTGGATTTGACCTTGGCTGGCTGCCAGATGCCCGCCCAGCCACTCTCTCACTCCCCCTCCTCAACAGGACATGAGGGGGGGGAGAAAATCAGATGAAAAAGCTTATGGGTTGAGATGAAGACAGGGAGATCGCTTACCGGTTACTGTCACAGGCAAAATGACTTGGATAAGTTTAATTTAATTGCTTGCCAGCTAAAAATGGATAGTGAGTAGGATAGTGAGAAGCAAAACCAAAACTAAAACCCCCTCCTCCCTCTTCTTCCCCGGCTCAACTTCACTCCTCCATTTCCAGGTCTTCTACCTCCTTCCCCCTGAGTGGCACAGGGCGATGGGGAATGGGGGGTTGTGGTCAGTTCACAGCACTTTATGACTGCTGCTCCTTCCTCTTTGTTCTGTTCCCCTGCTCCGGCGTGGGGTCCTCCCCGGGCTGCAGGTGGAGATCTGCTCCACCATGGACCTCCATGGGCTGGGGGGACAGCCTGCCTCACCGTGGTCTTCATCCCCACGGGCTGCCGGGGAATCTCTGCTCCGGCGCCTGGAGCATCTCCTCCTCCTTCTGCACTGACCCAGGGTCTGCAAGGCTGGTTCTCCCCCATTTTTTTCTCACTCCTCCTTCTCACAGCTGCTGTGCAGCATTTTTTACCCTTTCCTAAATATGTTATCACAGAGGTGCCATCAGCGTCATTGACTGGCTCAGCTGTGTCCTGCCGTGGGTCCATCTTGCTGCTGGCTGGACCTACCTGTGTCCAACGTGGGTGCAACTCCTGGTCTTTTCTCACAGGGGCCACCCCTCCACCCCCCTACTACTACTACCTTGCTAAGTCAACCCAATACGTCAAGTTCATCTGAGGATCTTCCTGGGTACTTAAGACACGCTGTACTGAAAAGGTGATGCTGTCCATACAAGCTTCTCCTTAATGTCAGTAGATCACATCACTAATTCTCCCTTCACTTATTCCTCATTATTTATTTACATAGCATTTTGTTATTAAGAACCATATTATTGTCTCTGTACTCTTAGCAAGCAGCCAGGTGCGGTTTGGAAGGGAACTGAACCCATGCTGAGTGACGTTCACATAAGAAGTAACGGTGGGGAGCTGGCATATGCTGAAAGATACCTACAGATAAGGCTGCTGATAGGTGTGAGCAAACTAGATGGGTGATCTGTGGCCTTTTTTTCCTGCAGATGCTTGTAATTAGCTGGGCTTTGGTCAGCCATCCTCCAGATCACCTGTATTTGGCTGACGCCATTTTTAAAGCTGATTTTACTTTAATCAAGGGCAAGTATCTTACCTGGAAGACTGGAGTTGAGACTCTTAGCTCCAACTTTCTGGCGACCGTAACTCACCTCACTCTCCATCAGCCTTCAACGCTCATCGGGAGAGCAAGACTTTTGCCACACTGGATTTCAGCCACTGCTACCGACTGCTTCCCCAGTTGACTCCTCCCTAGCCAGTATCTGGCCATAGCTCAGAAAAATGTATTCTGTTTCTGATGGGCTCTAGGGAATTAAGAGTGTTTAATTCCGGGGTTCATAGATGTTATGCGGCTCTTCAGGTCTGGGTTAGCTATCAGCTGCCGAAAGGGATTTATCTTGACAGCATGATTGTCAGCATTCCCAGATCCAAACAGGCCTTTGTAGAGGAGTGTGAAATGTGTGCCCCAATTTTCTAGGCTTTCCCAACGCTTGCTGAATGAAAGGCCCTCTGTGAGTTTGCCTATTCATTCAGTTCGACTCACTGCTCAGAAGAATGGGGGACCTTTTTGCTTGTCGTGTCATTCGGAGTTGGCTTTTTAATAGATGAGACTTAGGGATAAAAGGAATCAGTTTGCTTTATTCTGTCAAAGTGAAGGTTAAGAGAAGGGTTTGCAGTTTTCAAATCAAAACACAGGGCAATGAAATGAATTATTAACAGTGCCCTTGTATTTTGACTTATAATCTTTCCACTCCTGTCACGTTTCCCTTACAAGATATCATTTATCGGCTGGGCTGAGGGTAAACCTTCCTTGCATGCTCTCCATCTGTGTGAACCTCTGAAAACCTTTTGCTTGAGTCTTTGATCTTTCTTTATTTTCTGCATTCTCTTCTTCAGCTCTTTCTCCTGTCCCTACTCCCCCCCCTCCTTTTTTTTCAATCAGCAGGAATACAGATTTTTTTGTTTGCTTTATAAAACTGGGAACTGAGGAATATATCTCTTGCTGCCTAAACTCAGCTGCCCTGCCCGGCTCATTCTGAACATACATGCTAAACCAGGGGAATTTCACTGACGTAGTTTTCCCAGTGTTATCCCAAGTTCATGCAATGTGGGGTTTGCCCATTCTGCCACACCAGCCTCGCTATAAGCTAGTGCAATGGGTTTTCACTCACCCGGTTCATCAGACTCACTCCTGTTCAGCCCCGATAGCGCGCCAAGTCATGTGCTGATGCAGGAAGGCTTTGCTTTGTCTAGCTGCACTAATCTTATGCTCTACAATCCTTTGTGAATAATATAAATAAGAAAACAACTATACAGACATCTGTGCGTTGAGCCCGAGAGCGCTACCTCCTCCCATGTTTTCACTTAGCATATACAACATCACAGAATAATTTGTCACAGAGTTTGATTTCAATCCCTTCTTTTACCGTTCTAGAAGTACCAGGCGAGCATTTGTTCCTCATACATTCAAAGCCTACTGTTTTTCTGATCTTAATTTATGTCCACTACGCAGAATGTATCTGACTAGACCAAACAGTTATTTATACTCCAATTGTGATCAAAGAGGCACCGCAGAGTCTCTTCTATCTACTGCCTCTAACACAGCCATATAGATTGTCACTAAAACCAGCATTTCAGCAGTTATCAGACAAGCTGCTTCGTATTCTTACGAGTTTTCTGCTACAAGTAAAAATCCTGTGGAAAAAGATCTGCATATGCAGAGGACAGCACTGGAAGCGATGATTTTATTTTGTTTTCATTTCTCTGCTTGAATAGAAATTGGATTCATGTCTACTTTTTGGGTGTTTCCAGCAGCTTTAAAGTAATGAGCAAGGGTGGAGGTCAAAACGTTGCTATTGCTCCCTTTTCTGATGGGGAACTCGAACTCGCCCTACTGACGTCTCTGTGGCTGTGATAGCAAACATGATGGGCCTGGACCTTTCTCTGCCTCGGGGACCAATGGCACAGTTTGTGCTCATGTGCTAAGCTCTCTTCTCCTCCGGGACACGGTGGTCTCATCCATCCGGTTTGCTGGGTACGGTGTGGTATGAGCTTTTCTGGGTCCTTTGTCTCCTGTGAAGGGTGCTTGGCTGCTTGGTCCGGGTGGCAGCTCGCTGGCACGGGCTGAACCTTTGTCCGCATGTGAGCACGCTAGCAATTAAATGGGATGGGTGCTTGAGGCCATGCTATGGACATAGCCTTTGGGGTTTGCCTTGGCCCCAGGATTTTTCATGGATATTGGCGGGGGGAGAAGGTCTGGGAGCACAGGCTGCCCCAAAGGAGTAGCCTGGCTAACATGGAGGCAATGGCCTTTGCGCTGCACACGCCTGGTAAGCAGCGCTGAATGAGTTGCCTAGTTCTCCTGTGACCACAGACTAAAGCGTATTGAAAAGCTTTCCTTGCCCACCCCAGTTCACTGCGACCATTCTCTTACTGGAGAGGACAATAAGAGACACAAGGGCTTCAGGAGACCTCACGGACCCGCTGGCAGAGCCGGGATGGGGCCGTGCAGCCTCACCGTGGCGGTGCGAAGGGTGGCGAGGAGGCTGGCCGAGAGAAGACAAGGTTGCACTTTGCCTTTCAATCAGCCTTTCTGGTTCCTGCCTCTCAGAGGGGTGCGGGGCTAATTTGCCTTGGGGAGTTAATTCATTTAATGCAGAGAGATCTGCACAGCCCTTTCTCTAGCGGGGTTGTGTAAGCGAATGTTTAGTGTTCTTGGTTTGGAAATATGAATTTGTGTCCCCAGCTACCTTGGTGGTTAGCTTCCTCTATAATTAGCAAGTGTTGATGCTTTCCCCGTGGAGTACAAGTGCAAGTCAGTCTTGACTTCCTTTCCAGTATATGCAGTGTATTTTTGCCAAGGTTCAAATGCTCTCTAATGTAGTGCATTCTTTCTCTTTCCTAAAAATCAGTCTTTCGAAACACAATTAGCAGTGTTGCAATAGATCTCAAAATACCACAAAAGAACTGTGAGCTAGAGGGCTCCAAGGTACCACTAACAGTGTAGATAAGGGTATGTGAGCTCTACCGCTGGAGGAAGAAGTTGAATTTTCCCCCTTTCACTCAGATGAGTTCCAACTATTCTATGCTATAGGAATAGTTTACATAATTACAACTGTCATTGACCTATGCTGCTTTTCCACTGTTGAAAGAAAATATATTTAACTGAAAAATATAAAATAGCTTTTCTTTCCCTCCTTAAAGGACTGTTTTTCTGTTTTATTCAAACGTAACTAACTTTAAATGTTTCAGAAATTTTAACTCTATCTTCTTAAACTTCTATGACCTTTAGTAAGTAAATATCCTTGCAAAAAGAGGGGTAACTGACTGCAGAAAGAGAACCTTTCATTTGTCTAAAAGACATGGTAGTACATTTAATCTGGTGACATTATGGACTGTTTGCTTCCCAATCTCTTTCATAAGCCCTACATCACAGGTCTGGTAGTAAGCCTAATAAAAAATGCTAGTTTGATGGAGATGGCAAAATAACTGGAAAGCTCTTTCTAGGCCATGGGGAAATGCCTGTCATCTGCTACTTATTTCTTTTAGAAAGGGCTATAGGGCACCTCAGGATCCACAGGGTGAAATACCTGTGCAGGCTCACCCACTGGGTGCTAAAATGGGGACTGGAGCCCTACAGTTCTGAATAGCAGAAATACGTATACTTTGTTGATAAAACCAGTCTGTCTTCTTCTGATGATGATCTTTTCAACTCCTAAATCCATATTTAGGCATTGCTGGTAGCAGGCTGCCTTGAATTTAAAAAGAAAAAGGAAAAAGGAAAGGCACTTCTTACCTCCCTTTTCCTTCTGCAGATGCTGTAGGATATGCAGAGCTTTCGTTTCCAAATTTAGGCATCTGGATATGGCTATAAGAGCACAAATCTGGCATCTGTTTAAAAAATTAGATTGTGATGAGAAAGCTTTGTGCGTATTTTTGATAGATTTGCTAAGCGCCCCTGCCAATGTAATAAGCCTCCAAAATAATCCTGACAATTCACTGAAGAGGCCAAGACTCTGAATCATTATTGATTTTCTCCTTTAAATAACATTCATAAAATAGTTTTAATTTGCTGTGAGCAATGAAATGGAATTACTACGTTGCAAAGGCAGAAACCTCTCGCTCTGCTATAGCCGGGGTTTTGCTAAAAGCAAAAGAAGAAATGCAACAAGCCATTGATTTCAGTGAGCTGTTAGAAAACCTTGTGATCATTGTAGTCAGGTACATTAATGCCAGGCAGTTTATAAATTTTCTCACCTTCACTGCCTCAGCGTTTCAAACACAAGCTTCTAGCCTAGCCCTGAAGAAACATGAAGTTGACTAATACAGGAAGCTGTGCACGGGCACACAAATATTTGCAAATGCAATTTAGGAACACTGCATTTAATTTGTACATATGGGAAGGAAAGACCACATATGTTACTAACTTACAGTTCTAAAGCTGATCTTTGAATAACTTAGCTATGGAACTAAAGACATGTCTTTTTCTTTGTGTCTGTGTTGGAGAAGTTTCTATCATACCGTAGAATCATAGAATAGTTTGGGGTGGAAGCGACCTTTAAAGGCCATCTCGTCCAACCCTCCTGCAATGAGCAGGGACATCTTCACTTGTGGTCTTCTTCAATACATACTGGTAAGGTGTTCTGATCCTGCTAAGAAGCCCCTACGTGCCACTGCAATCCAAGTGAATCACTACAACTTGGTACAGATCTTGCTTGCCTCAGCGCTGCCTGTAAACTTCTGCAAGGGAATTTCACTCAGCCGCAGGAACAGCTAGTCGGGAGTTCACAAGCTGGGTACCAGTCACATCAAGTAGTGATGCAAATAAAGCACACTCACTGCCAACAGAAATCCCACTGTCAGGTCCCCTTCGGAACATTAGGCTTTTTTTTTTTTTTTTCCTCCGGAATGTTCAAAACTGTTTTGCAGTTCCTCAAGTGCCTGAACCTTTGCGATGCCCAGGGGCTTCCCTTTGCAGCTCCGCAGCCCTTACCCTGCGATCCTGCAGCGGTGCCAGCTGTGACCGGGGTCCGCGTTGGTGCTGAGGTTCTTGTCTTGTGCTTGCACACCCTGAAGTGCTGTTATGCCTCTTTTGCCAGCTTTCTCACGGGAAGTGGTTGCCACCAGGATGAGAATCTCTTTCTCATTTTGTTTTTTATTTTTCCCTGAAAGTGACTTTAATCGTTGGAGTCTATTGCACACCAGCAGCTACGGACCCTGCAAAGAAATATTCATGCACTTAAGCCTGTCTCAACATTTTTTAAGGTAGACAAATTGAATCAATTTTCTTTCACCATCCATAATTAACTGGTGGAGTTCTTAGACAAAGTATTGTTTAGATCAAGAGTTTGGAAGTAAATATAGAAGACAGATAAAAAATAATGCTGTCCATGAGGCACCCAGTTTGAAAACAAGACTTTTAAAAGAGAAGAGAAGCTCATGAGCGTGATACAACAGTTGTCAGTGTAGGCTGAAGCAGGAGTTTCCTTTGTGAATTTTTTCTATTGCTGTTCGTTATGAAGTTTCTCTGAAGACTTTGCTCCTGGCTAGTACCAGAGACAAATCACCAAAATAGGACATTTGTTTCATAGGGAGTGTTGCTATAGAAAACAATTAGTGATGAGACTGAATTGCAAAGTTTGAAATGGGATCCAAACTTAGAGAACGTGGCGATTTATGTGGACATAGGGACTTCATTAATTGCATTCACGGTAATTGCAGGGGTGAATGTAATAAGCAGATGAAGTTGCCCTTGTCTCTTGGGTCCAAAGAATATCGAAGCATTTTTACAAAGAGGGCTAACTTTGCCCAGATCTGAAGAGAGACCTCGTTCATACCAACAATTAAAAGCAGCCATTAAGAAACCCTTGTAAGAAATGTGAGACAATTCTTAAAATCTCTTTTCTAAAATACAGAAGGACTTTTATCCTCGGCCTCGCACTGCAAGTAGAAGTGTTGATATTATGAGCAGGATTATAATGCTATAATAAGATATTAAAGCAGTGAGGAAGGAGGGATACAGTCCTTTCTTCTCACCTGTTTTGTCCGGATTAGGTCCTACAATGCTGAAACTTCTTACAGATTCCCTCCGCATTAAAAGAAAGCTAGGTGGCAAGTAGCTCAGCTTATTTATGACATGGGTGCCCACCTCCTCCTTCGAGGGACTAAGTCCTCCCTGTGAACGTGATCCCGAAGGCCTCCTGTGAAGTGTGGAGTGCTTTCAGTTACCCGTGACTTCAGCAGGGCTTGACGATACTGAGCATCTCACAGGAGCAATTGCTATCGCACCAGTTCTCAAAATTACAGAGCGCGGAAAGCGCTGACAGAGAGCCGTGAGGTGCTGACAGCTGGGTCAATTATGTACCAACATTGGAGTGTGCAATAGCTTCGTCCCACTTGTTTTTACTAAATAACATGACAGAAATGGATAAAAAGCACTACCTCTACAAAGTGACCTGTTGATGTTACAAGGGAGAGTCGCCTAGCTTTGGGGTAATTTATATTTATATAGAGTTTTGCATATCAACAAAAGTAAAGTTGCATAAGAATGATATTCTGTAATGCTGATGGGAATCTAAAATAGGAAGTATAAACAAACAAAAATCTGTTTCTGGTTGAAATGTGGAGACTAGATGAGCAAAATGCGAACCAAGGTTGGATCTTTTTGAAAAGACAAGTTAGAATTCCGCAAATTACTGAAGTGGAAATAACATAGCCAATTATTTCTAAGCAAGCTGGATCTTTACTGGTTATAATAGTTAATAAAAGGTAATTTGGCACCATTACATTATGAAGCTTTAGCAGTGTGCTGGTTTGGGCTGGGACGGAGTTAATTTTCTCCGTAGTAGCCAGGCTGGGGCTGTGCTTTGGATCTGTGCTGAGAACAGGGCTGACGCCCCAGGGA